>PVHT020000180.1:1720115-1873057 GCA_004024745.2 Catagonus wagneri
AGGTTGTTTCCATGACCTGGCTATTGCATAGAGTGCTGCGATGAACACTGGAGTACATGTGTCTTTTCGAGTCATGGTTTCCTCTGGATAGATGCCCAGGAGTGGGATTGCTGGATCAAATGGTAATTCTATTTTGAGTTTTCTGAGGAATCTCCATACTGTTTTCCACAGTGGTTGCACCAATTTGCATTCCCACCAACAATGTAATATGGGTTCTTTTTCTCCGCACCCTCTCCAGCACTTATTGTTTGTAGACTTTTCGATGA
This sequence comes from Catagonus wagneri, assembly GCA_004024745.2. Classification (NCBI taxonomy): domain Eukaryota; kingdom Metazoa; phylum Chordata; class Mammalia; order Artiodactyla; family Tayassuidae; genus Catagonus; species Catagonus wagneri. The sequence continues at coordinate 1,720,382 of PVHT020000180.1, forward strand.
TGGCCGTTCTGGCAGGTGTAAGGTGGTACCTCATAGTGGTTTTGATTTGCATTTCTCTAATGAGGAGCGATGTTGAACATCTTTTCATGTGTTTATTTGCCATCTGCATGTCTTCTTTGGAGACTTGTCTACCTAGATCCTCCGCCCATTTTTTGATGGGGTTGTTTGATTCTTTGGTGTTGAGCTGTAGGAGCTGTTTGTAAATTTTGGAGATTAATCCCTTGTCAGCTGAATCATTTGCAAATATTTTCTCCCATTCTGTGGGTTGTCTTTTCATTTTGTTTAGGGAATTCTTTGCTGTGCAGAAACTGAAGTTTAATTAAGTCCTATTTGTTTATTTTTATTTATTTATTTTTGTCTTCTTACCTTATCTAGGGCCACACCCATGGCATATGGAGGTTTCCAGGCTAGGGGTCTAACAGGAGCTGTAGCCACCAGCCTTCGCCACAGCCACAGCAATGTGGGATCCGAGTCATGTCTGCAACCTACACCACAGCTCACAGCAACGCCGGATCCATAGCCCACTGAGCAAGTCCAGGGATTGAACCTGCAACCTCATGGTTTCTAGTCGGATTCGTTAACCACTGAGCCACGACGGGAACTCCTTAATTTTCTTTTTATTGTCATTACTCTGACAGATGTATCTGAGAAGATGTTGCTATCATTTATGTCAGAGAGTGTTTGGCTTATATTTTCCTCTAAGAGTTTTATAGTATCTGGTCTTATATCGAGATCTTTAATCTATTTTGAGTTTATTTTTGTGCATGGTGTTAGGAAGTGTTCTAGTTTGATTTTTTTACATGTGGCTGTCCAGTTTTCCCAGCACCACTTATTGAAGAGGCTGTCTCTTCTCCAGTGTATATTCTTGCTTCTTTTGTCATAGATTAGTTGACTATAGATGCGTGGGTTTAATTCTGGCTTTCTATCCTGTTCCACTGATCTGTATTTCTGTCTTTGTGCCAGAACCATATGGTTTTGATGACTGTAACTTTGTAGTAGAGTCTGAAGTCAGGGAGCCTGATTCCTCCAGTTCCATTTGTCTTTTTCAGTCTTTGGCTATTCTGGGTTTTTTGTGCTTCCAAACAAACTTTAAAATATTTTGTTCTAGTTCTGTGAAAAATGTCCTTGGTAATTTGATAGGGATTGCATTGAATCTGTAGATTGCCTTGGGTAGTGTAGTCATTTTGATAATATTGACTCTTCCAATCCAAGAGCATGGTATGTCTTTCCATCTCTTCATGCCATCCTTGGTTTCTTTCATCAGCGTCTTATAATTTTCAGAGTACAGGTCTTTTGTCTCTTTAGGTAGGTTTATTCCTAAGTATTTGATTCTTTTTGGTGTGATGGTAAACAGGTAAACACAGCACTACCTCTGGGCTTTCAGCTGTGAACTAAAGCATTCCCTTTTTCACTATGCCAGTTTGAATTTGATCCCATCACTTGCAATCAAGACAACCATGGCTAATATAGCTCCTCCATCATCTTAATTCTGTTCATCCTTAAAGGCTTAGTTCAAGTGCAGCTCCTGCAAGAATTTTTCTCTCTCCACTCTAAGCTTCAATTTGCTCTCTCTTCTGAACGCGGAGCACCCAACCCATAAATAGTTCCAGCTATTTATGGTTTGTTGTGTCTTTTTTAAAAAATAACTTTTAACCCTAAGTAAAATATTTCAGGTAAAGGCCACGTTTCAGGGGTCTTTTGTATTCATATCAAGACTTAAAACAGAGCTTAGCACATAGTAGAGGCTCCCTAACTTATTGTATGACTTTTTTTTTTTAATGAGCTCAAGATGCTTACTATGCATTAGGCACCTGAGAAGGAACCAAGAGGCTATTGGACTTTTCAAATACAATGTGAGTTTCCTGCTGTGACCCTGGAGGATGCAACTGTTTCAACCTCCGAGGGAGGTCCTTGAAAGTAGACCCTCCCAACCACAACTGGCATCTTTGTAAGTTGATGAAACAAAGAGAAAAGATGAAAGCCAAAATGTCGCCCATTAAATTAATAGAGACCAAAGTGGAAGGTGAGCCATCAGGAATGACAGTTGAATGAATTTACTCATACTGAAGCCCACATCAGAAAGAGTTAACTACCTAGCCTTGGTAGTACTGAACCAGAGAAGCCTCCCCCAGAATGAAAGGAGAAGCAGAGAAATTATGCTCCCCGTGACGAGCTGACTCCCAAGAGGAATAAAGTCAGATTTGCGCCACCATAGCCAGTTATTGCCCTCATGTTACAATCAAATATGTCCCTTTACCTCCCCAAGGAAGGGATGAAGAGAAAACCAGAGGTGCCACGTCTGTGGAGTCCCCTCCACCTTGAAGGAAACATCAAGGGCAGGAAAGAAGCATTCACACCCCCCAAGGGTGCACCTATGGGTTCGATGGTCATTAGTGATCTCTTATATTCCTCGTGATTTTATGGAAATAGTCCAAGAGACTGGGTGATACCACTGAGGAGAAGTAGGCACTGTCACTTCATACGAAAAATTTCTCTTCTTTTACTATTTCAGTCCTGGCTTTTTCTCCTTCAGGGTTTGCTTTCCAAATCTTTCTTTCCCATGTTTTTGGGACTAGGCTGAAGTGGAATTTTATGCTTCAAGAAGAAAGTTGATGAATCATGGAAAGTGTAATTGACAAAGAATTGGCATGTTTTTCACTTTTCTTTTTTCTGCATCAGCTGAATAAGATTAGTGTCTTACATGGATTATTTTTTCAATAATAGAGAAGGCTATGTTGGCAACAAAAATTGCAAAACAGCAACATCATAAGCTTGCCTAACCATCCAGTGGAAGAGAATTTTCAACTTGAAAAACACTCTTGGTCCAGCAAACCAAGAACCTGAGTAACAATTACAACTGAAATCATTAGCATTCACTTTTTTCCTGTGGAGAAATCAGATCCTCTAGGATTCTTAAAGGGAAAAGCAGAAACATTAGAAGACCTTACATAATAACCTTTCTGTAAAGCTTGGATGGCATACATAATTTTGTGAGACATTCAAGTCACATGTCATTAATCAGAAATGACAGTCTTTATTCACATATATTTGACTGAAGCTGCATAATTTTAGACTCCAATAGGTCTAGATAAATGACCCTAAGTATTGTACTTTTTCAAATTGACAGTGATTGATGATAGAGTAAAAAACGAATGTTGAAAAGGGACCCTGAGGTAAACATTGAAAATCAGTTGCACTACTTTGGTGGGGAAGAAAAGTTTGGGGATTTTCTTCAAGACTCTTCCTCTTTCCTAGTATCTCTGCTTCTTTAATTTTCAGTCTCATCATTCGTGCATTGCCACACCCTCCATATTACAACTTAAATCTCAGTGAAAAACTGTGACCAATTTATTATGTTTGTTTCAGTAAACAGGAAGGGAAGATAATGAGTAATGAAAATTCAGCCATGCAACAAATATTTCTTGGGCCTAAACTGTGTCAGTTGCTATTCTGCATACTAGGGCTTCAGACACTGAGACAGATATAATTTGAGTTCTTTGGGAGCTCACATTTTAGAGGAGAGAGACAGGCAGTATCCAAGTAAGCAAATAAATAAATTAGATCATTTCAGAGTGCTAAGTTGCATGAAGAAAATAAAGTAGAGTCATTTAACAGAAAGTGATACGAGATGAGATGACATTTTGGCTGAGTAGGAGCCAGTTTTTCAAAGAGTGTATTATGCAGAGTGAGTAGCAGGTGCAAAGGGCCTGAGGCAGGGACAAGCTTAGCATATGGGAAGATTAAAAAGGATGCCAGCATGGCTCCTTTTAGCGAGTAAGGTGAGAATGGTAGTAACTCAGGATGGAGAAGTAGTCAGGGTCCAGATTATATAAAGCCTTTTAAGTCATTATAAAGATTTGGGGTGTTAGGCTATAGGAGATTTTAATAAAGTAGGAGGAAGATTTAATCCTATCAAAATAATATCTAGAATCTATTGGACCCTTATGAGCAAGACGTTAAGCCTGATAACACTACAGTTCTATTAATATACAACTTCCTTGCAATGAAAGGGTTAACATTGTCTTTTAAAGATAAGAAAATAAGCTCTAAGATCACAGAACTAGTAAGTAATAAAGGCAAGATTCATATTCCAACTTTAGTCCATCCTGTTCCACAAACATTTTCCCACTATCCTACACTGAGCCACCACAGTGAACCCCATAATTTTCACAGAAATTGTAAAGGAACTAATACAAACATTCATACCATATCGTTGCTCTTAATGAATATGTAAGAATGCTTCTTGATCATGGATAATGGGGAGTGGGTGGTTTCATAAGGTCTGTGTGAAATGTGTGTGTGCATTTTTCATTTTTGTTTTGTTGTTTTGCTTGATAATTGTTTGAGGCTACTTCTTACTAATTGTCTTTGGAAAATAGCTTTCCTCGATAACCTGAATTTCCATCTCAGGCCTCTGAAGGGCAGGTGTTATCAGCTATTCATTCATTTTTTCACTCAAAGATTTACTGAGTGATTGCTATATTTGTAAATAACTAGGGATACAGTAGTGAATAAAGCAGAAAAATCCCTCTGCTCATGAACCTTACATGCTAATGGAGGTATTACCTCTGTGTCACAATAAAACCAAAGTTATTCTGTACCAAAGCTTTCCGCAGTGTTTGAGATCCTCTCTTGATACCATTTCTATTGAGAGAGAGAGAAAGGATATCCCAGGCGGTAATACTAATAATAACAATAACACTAATGATAACAGATTTTAAGAACACAAATAAAAGAATGTATACATGTATGTATACTTACTTTGCTGTAAGTAGAAAATTGACAGAATACTGTAAACCAGCTATAATGGAAAAAGTAAAAATCATTAGAAAATTTAAAAAATAAAATAAAACACAAGTAAAGTAAAACACAATACGTAAAAGCCAAGACATGGAAGCCACCTAAATGTCCATTGACAGAGGAATGGATAAAGACGATGTGGTACATATATACAATAGAATATTCCTCAGCCATAAAAAAGAATTAAATAATTCCATTTGCAGCAACATGGTGGACCTAGAGATTATCATACTAAGTAAAATAATCAGACAGTGAAAGACAAACATCATATGATACCACTTATATGTGGAATCTTTAAAAAAAAAAAAGGGGAATGCAAATGAACTTATTTGCAAAAAGAAACAGACTCACAAACTTTGAAAAACCTATGGTTACCAAAGGGTACAGGTGCAGGGGAGGGATGGACTGGGGGTTTGAGATTGGCATATGCACATTGTGGTATGTGGAGTGATTGACCATTGGGGACCTGCTGTATAGAACTCTACCCAATATTCTGTGATAATCTATGTGGGAAAAGAATCTGAAAGAGAATGGATGTGTGTACATGTATAACTGGATCACTTTGTTGTATAGCGGAAATTATCACAACATTGTAAATCAACTATAATTTTTAAAAAAGTAAATCATGGGTAAGAAATAAATTACCCAGCTAGATAAGTCTTGGAAGTCTTAGTAGAATAAATAGCATTTAATATAGAATTCTTGTTGAACCTCTAACTTAACTCATGCAAGGCAGAGCATAAAAAATGCCTTAAAGAAGTATAACTAATTCAGCATAAAGTTGGAAAGGGGGAAACTGTATACTTCACACTCCTTGAGGCACTGAGGGACACAGAGAGAAAAAAAAAAAGACATGTTCACTGCCCTCAGACAGCTTAAAATCTTTGGTGGTGCTTATGAATGCTAGTACATCTGAAATAGGAAAGATTAAATGTGTCAGTTCTTATTGTACTAAAAACAAAAACCCCAAAGCTATTGTACAGATATTTTATTGTGACATGGTTTGTAGCCTGCCTCTAAGTGGTCTGGAGTATTTCCTCAGGATGCTTCCAGTCTCTCCTTGTTCTACTATGTTTCAGCTTATAAGGCTTTTGGGTCCCTGTTCTCTTGCTTTCTTTCATTTTCCTGATAAAATCTTGCTCTATGGTTCTCCACTTACTGCAAAAAAAAATTTATTTTCAACATGCCAAGATGACGTGATTTAGCAGTACACAACAAAAGTTGTAAAAAAAAATATTCAAACTTTTGCAAACAGTCATTTTGTACCTAGGATAAACTGTCAAAGATCAGCAAAAAGTCCTTCATTGTTATATTATTTATTAGTGTCATAAGTAGTAAAAAGAACTAGCATTGTCCAACATGGAGTATTTTGATAAGCTGTGGAAATGGTGACTGTCATGCTTATGTTACCAATCTTTAGAAGCATACTCAATATATATATTTTTAAAGTCCCATAAAAAAATAGAAAGCAAATTAAAAGAACAACAACAAACGTTTCCGTTTTCCAAGTAAGACTACAAGGGATTCTTTCCCATGTATCTGATATCTGATGAGCAAGTTCAAGAGTACTCCCCAAGGAGTTCCTCTTGTGGCCCAGTGAATTAAGAACCCGACATGATGTCCCTGAGGATGAGGGTTCGATCCCTGGCCTCGCTCAGTGGGTTAAGGATCTGGCTCTCCTGCAGGCTGCTGCCGTAGGTCATGGGTGAGGCTTGGATGCCGTGTTGCTGTGGCTGTGGCGTAGGCCTGCAGCTGTAGCTCCAAGTTGACACTTGGGCCAGGAACTTCTATATATCACAGGTACAGCCATAAAAAGAAAAGGAAGAGTCCGCCCTGGGCGGTTTCCAAGGAAGGTTTGTTGGCATCTCAGTGTGTGTGACTCCCTTGTGGCCTTGGGCTGGGGCAGCTCAAAGAACATCTCTGCCCTCCAGTAGAAAGAGCCACGGCTTGTGCGAGAAAGTGTGAATCTCAGTCTTAGGGAAGCCCTCTCCCAGATTTATTCCTTCCTGTATTTTTAGATTTATCTTTATTCCCTGAAACTAGTTAACAATTATTTTACCTTCAGTGGTCCCAATTCAAATTACTGCACGGCTTCTGTTACCTAACTGGACCCCTACTAAAGCCCATACCATTCACAGCCACATCCCCCATATCCTGCTAGTGTGTCGTATTGTTCACTGGTGTAATAATGGCTATAAAAAATACCAATTCATTTTTGTTTAACTGCGTTTTCCAGGTTTATTTGACCATGAGACCTCTCTAATAGCTGATTACCTGGTACTCGAATACCTTAAAGTCTTCCACAGGACATTTTCAGAAATGCTGCTTTGGAGACTAGTCACTAATCTAATTAATGTTTCCTAAGAAGATGAAAGTGCTCACAGCCTCCAAAGATACTAATTTCAATTCCATGTATTATTGAGTATCTAAAATGTTCAGGATAGAGTATCACCGGAAAGCTTACTGATAAATGGAAATGGAGATGTGAAAGGTGAATGTGAAAAATGCCATAGAGAATTTTAGGTGAAGAAAAAAGAGTGAGCAATTCATTTTGACTACAGGAGTATCAGGGAAACATTTTTGGAAGCAGGGATATGGGAATTCAGTCTTACGGGATGAACAGATTTTGATAGAGATGCAGATAGTGCAGATGCATTGCGCAGGAAAAGCAGGCACTTGAAACCGGATGAATAGAGGTATGAGTATTAGTCAGGACTCATGTACTACACATGAGGAAACCCAACTCAGTGGCTTCAGTTGAAAAGGGAATTTATTGGCATGAAAACTATCCAATTTATGCTGTAGGCAGAGTCACATGTCCATCTTCCGTGACTAGTAAGATGTGATGATTGGCCAGGCCTGGTTCTTATGTCCATCTTTGGGCCAAGAATGGAGTTGGTAACACCCATTTCCTATAGCCACAGGGGAATGAACTGGTATTCTGTTACCCAGGCTTCTAGGCAAGCAGAAAACCTTTTAGATTCTACTTTGCTATGATTATAGGAAAGAATAGAAGATGAAATGATGCTAAATTTGATACTGAGGCTGATGACCCCAAAATTCAGGTTAGTCTTATGCAGATGTGAAATTATTATTTAACACATGAAAAATAGAAATGTCTTAATTCACCCTAAGGTACACATCACTTTCTCAAAATAGCAACAAAACTGGGCAGGGGTGGGGGGAATCCATAAGCATAAAGCTAAAGACAGTTTCATGACAGCAAGATAGACATTGAGATAGGAAGCTTTTCAGAATTCATGGCATTAATTCCACTCTGGATTTTGTTTGTTTTGTTTTTGTTTTTGTTTTTTTGCCATGCCCATGGCATATGGAAGTTCCCAGGCCAGGACTGAATCCCAGCCCCAACTGCGACCTACACCTGCAGGTCTGGCAACGCCAGATTCTTTAACTCACTGCCTGGAGCCAGGGATTGAACCCACACCTCTGAAGCAACCTGAACCAATGCAGACGAATTCGTAACCCACTGCGCCCCAGTGGGAACTCCACTATGGTATTTTTTGAGCAACTTCGATGACACTTTTATAGAGAGGAAAGACTAAAAAAGTAGGACAAGATGACACTGCCTCATGACAGTGGGCTCATAAAGCTGATATTAGATACTCAGGTGGAATACAAAAATAAGGACAGCAAATATTGCCCCATTTGACTGTTCTTTCTCAATTCCTCATTACCCAGGAGACTTAACATTAGATTAACAAACTGAAGCTGCCACAATGCTGATGGGCCCTGGTGAGGAGCTGCTAACAAGATGTGAACATGCTTAATAAAATGACCAACTCTTGCTGATACAGAGCCCACTAATTACCTGCCACATAGCCAGGCTGTGTTCTCCCGGCTGGAATTGATAGCAGGCTGTCAGTGTGAAAGAGGACAAAAAGGCAGTTCAGGCTTGAGTACTAAGAAGAAAGGTTTGATATATTATAGTGGACAGTGTTACTCTATATCAAACTATCTTGGTTTGCCAAGAGTCACTCTGTCAGGCAAGTCCAAGCTAGTATTTTTAGGGGAATCTAGAGGGACTTAGAATCCCAACCACACACCAAATATTGGAGCTATTTTCGGACTTGGCTTTCAGGAACAGAGAAAAGAGAAAGTATACCAGTGCTGTAGAACTCAATTCAAGAAACAGATACCTTTTTGCACATTCTCCTTACTCTGGGACCCTAAAATATGCATGCATACATTCCTGGTATAAAAATATTCCTTCTTATTAAAATCCATTTTGGAAACCTCTGCTTGGTGCATTGCTATTAATTTGAAGATTACTGATTTGCAAATCTCCTAGTGTTTAAGACTGAAGTTCAGAGATGTCTGGTTGAATGACAAACTAGCCAAGTAACATGACTGCTAGATTTTGGCTCTTTGGCAAGAACAACTGTGTGTATTTAGCAGACTCGCCTCACATAAGTAGGCAGAAGCTACCTACCAGTGCCTGGGAATTAAGAAACTTTGAATGAAAACAGAACAACCCACTGACAATGAACTCAAGTCAAAGTATTTGGCCTGCTGGCCTTTCTTGACCCAGCTGTCAAACAGGGGATCCCGGTGCGTTTTTTTTTTTCCAGCCACATGTTTATCTCGTACATCAATGTTGCATCCGAAGATGACCATTCATTCTCACACAAAAGAGATATTGACCAAGAGAGCCTGGGGCATTGGCTACTTTCTGAAAATAAAATGATAGGAAACAAAATAAGGCAACAGACACATAATAATAGGTCACAAAGGTCTGCAAAACAGTAGCTACGGTTTGTTCATTTGCTTAAAGGGTCAAAGTCCCTCATTTATTATGTTTTTCTTCTTTCCTGAGCAAATGAATGTAGGGCAGACTATAGTATGAAATTTTCTTCAACCAGTTAGAGAGTTTATTTCATTAGCTCATCTACTTCCATATTCATCAGTAACTTCTTCCCTCTTCTGATCTGGCTGGTCCTTCAAGACATGGTATCTTTTCAAATTAATTGCTTTTCATTGTAAGTAATAAAAACTAACTGGTCAATTTAAAGACAGAAAAGCATGTACTGGGCTTATTTATGGACTGAAGAGTTGAACATTCACAAAACTTGGGAAGAAAGAACCAAACCTGCTAGGGAGATCCCATAGGGGAAGTTTCTAGAGCTTCTCTAACGGGCGTTTTCCAGATCAGCGTCATGATAGGAATCACCTAACAAGAGTGCTTGTTAAGACCGATTCCTGGGTCCAATCTGGACCTTCGAAATCAGAATTTTTCAGGAAGTAGCCTGGAATATGCATATTTAACAGAAAAGACTAAGAAACACTGAGAAGTGGTAACATTGATTTCATTCCCTTGGCCCTCAGGCTGTGTTCCATTTGGCAGATTCCAGGAAGGGATAATCCAGTTGGTTCACCTGGGGACGGATGTCCCTGATCCTTCCGCTATGGCCAGAAGGGCAGTGTCAGAGGACCACATTCCATGGATCAGGAGATAGTTTTAAAGAGAAATTACAAAGAGCAGGGAAACTACCGCTAAGTCATTCTGTCATAAATAAAATAAACCAGAGCTATGTAGAATTTATCATCAGGTGTTTATAATTCATTTAGAGTTCTGAAATATATCAGCATTTTTTTTTTAAATTATGAAACATAGCTGTGCTGGAAAATTGGAGGGAATATCCCATGTGCAAATCCAGTCTGGACCAGGAGTTTGCACAGAACAAGTAGAAAGAAGTCCAAACACAGAGCCTTACAGTGACAAATGCAACATCCGGGACATCATTTATGTTATGGAGGCCAACCCCTCTACCCAATCCCCAGGCCCACGTCATAGAATGTTTCCAAATAGGAATCTCCCTGCTGTGTTATATGGAAAGCATCAAGTCAGTGAACCCAGCTTTAGCACCCCACTTTTAGCTGGCTTTAGGGGTGTTTCCTTCCATATTTTTTGCTCTTAACCCCAGGAGGCCCCACAGTGACTGATTTTGCCAGTAATGGCAGCTTTACAGTTTTCTTTGTCCACCGGGTCTTAGTCACAGTGAACATTCAATAGATGGCTTTGCCGCAGGCATACTTTCAAATGCCAGGAAAGCATCTGACAGTATTAGATGTTTGGAGAGCTATTGTGGGGAAGATTAAGTGCTGTCCCATGTTCAATCATTTATTCAACAGCCACACAAGGAATCTAGCGAGAAGAGGTGAGTGAGGTTTGTGTGTTTTGGTGGATGTTGCAGGGAAGAATTTCTCTCCTTATCTTGCATGTAAAACCAAGGACAGGGAATCTGAACAATAAGCAGGTTGTATGGGCTCACTTTGAGGGAGAGACTACTGGAGATGACTTTAGGCAATGTCTTCCCTTGAAAGACTGGCCGAGAGCAAGAGAGAACACGTTCCCAAAGCCACAAAACTAATTATTTTGGCACACACCAAAAGCAAGTGTACCTTTCCCCAGACTCCTACTGGATGCTTTGTATCAGCCGACTCCCTAAGAATTCCCTTTTGCAGAAAGTGTTTTACCTGCACTGCATGTGCCACCCAGCTTGTACTCTTTCCTTCAGGCAGCAGTACTCTGGTTTTCTATAGGGGAACCACCTCTCCCTGTTCTCAGTCCTTTTACTTCTGGAGGAGCTGAATCCATCCTCTCCAGGGATGAAGAGGTGCCTTGAGCCTAACTAATCAGAGCAGGACATGATAGTAGTCCACAGTGGTTGGTTTACACTCAGACATAAGACCCAATCTGAACCAACTTAACATGATGAGATTTTCCTGGGATGGTGTGAGAGTACATCTTCTTTCTGTTGGGAATGCCAGCAGTAAAGATATGGTGAGTTGGTACTTCCAAGAGTCAGTGAGTGGAACCTAAGGAAAGAAGGTGAGCCCTGATAACTTCTCTGTGCTTTTGGCACCAGCTGTGCCTGAAGCTAGTCCTATCCCTGGACTTTTCAGTTACTCAGGCAAACAAATTCCCTTATTTTCCCTTAACCAATTTGATTTGGGTGTTTATCTCCTGCAATTGAGAGTCCTAATTAAAACAGGAATGAACAGAATAATGCATTTTGTTAATTCTATTTCTTTAAAAACATCTATTGAGCACCTGCTGTGGGCTTCTAAAGTAGAAGGCATTGTCCTTCCACCAAAAGTCACTTTGCAGTTAAAGGAAAAGGCAATGTTCATACTTGCACAAGGTACAGAATCACTTCCACTTAAAGCCATAAAGAGGATTAGGTTTTGTATATCAAATGGTATACAAAAGGGTTGAGGGTGATGCAAAGAGAAAGATCAACATGGAAGGCAAAGGTAGGTTTTTTGGGAGGTGAAATAAGCTAGGTGTCTCCCCCACTTAGCCTGGGCCTGGGGGAAAGGGCTTAAGCTTAAGACAGCATGAAGGGTCTTGCTGAACTCTGTAACCCTCTTTGGTGCCACTGGGCAATCTCACCAATTCAGCAATTCAGCTTCCCCTTCTCATGTGCTCTTTGGTAAGTTAGATTTGGGGAACTATCCCCATACTCCAGAAGCTAGTTCAGAGCAGCTGAAGTCATCTTGTCTTTCCCCTGCAAGAACTGCTAGTGAATGCACTATTCCTTTTTTTTCTTCCTTTTTTTATGGCCACACCCACAGCTCATATGAAAGTTCCCAGGCTAGGGATCTAATCAGAGCTGCTGCTACAGGGCTGTGCCACAGCCACAGCAATGCTGGATCTAAGCCATATCTGGGGACCTATGCTGCAGCTTAACAGCAATGCCAGATCCTTAACCCACTGAGTGAACCCACATCCTCATAGAGACAATGCTGTGTCCTTAACTTGCTAAGCCACAGTGAGAACTCCTGAATGCACTATTCTTAAACATCTTATTATGAATTTCATGTGAAAATTATCTAGCAATCAGTCCACCAACATCTTGGAGCATCTTTTGTGGACCCAGCACTTTCTTGGGTGGTGAGGGAATATGAATGGTCATGTGTAAGATATGGCCCCTGTATTCCATGAGATTTAAAACCAGTAGTGACCTACACAACAAATTAAATAATCTTTGGGTTCTTACTTGCTATTAACCAAGTCTCAATGGTTTCAGAAGAGGGAGGTCAAAATGTAAGCTCTCTAAAGTCTGGCTTTGCATTTTAAGCAATTTGTTTCTACTAAGTACAGTACATGGCTTTACAGAAGGTACACTCAGTACATAGTTGTGTATTCAACAAAGGTTTGGGTTTTTTGGGGGTTTTTTGGCTTTTTTTAGGGCCACACCTGTGGAGGTTCCCAGGCTAGAGGCCAAATCAGAGCTGTAGCCTCCAGCCTACACTGTAGCTATAATAACGCCAGATCCGAGCCGCATCTGCGATCTGCAGCACAGCTCATGGCAATGCTGGATCCTTAACCCACTGAGTGAGTCCAGTGATCAAACCTGCATCCTCATAGATACCAGTCGGGTTCGTTAACCACTGAACTACAATGGGAACTCCTTCAACAAAGTTTACTGAAGGTTTGCTAAGAGTAATATTTGGATGATACAAGCCAGGAGGATAGGAAATGCTGCATTTCTACTTGTAAGATTCCATCTTATGGGAAAATATGTTAGACTGTCATCGAAAGACTGGTTGATTGGTTTGGCTGAACTTCCAAAGCATTCTGTACATTCACAAGTGAGTGAAAGATGGTTTATGAGGTGCTTAGTTCCTGCATGTTGGATTCCAAAAGCGTTTCTTCTTCCTAACCTTTAACTTTGCCCTCCTCATTAAAAATCAGAAATCAAGGCAAAGATTGGACAAGTAATTGGGACATAATTGCTTCAGGTAAAGGAAGTCAGAAGTCTTAAAGGGCATTTGACTTTCTCCTGGTTATGGGAATTTCCCTGGGTCGTGTACTCTTGCCTACTGTATTCTGCCCTTTCACAGTTGAGTCATCCAGCATATTTTGGAAGGTCCCTCATTGACCAGGAGTGTTTGGGTGGAGTGAGAATATATGTGTTCAGCCTACCTTGCTATGTGTCCGACCTTCTATCACAGCTGTCACCAAGCTGTTTTGTAATTACGTTTGCCTAAAACGGCCTGGATCTCCTTGCTTCTGCCCTCCCTGCCCTGTAGTTTGTTCTCAATCCAGCAGCCAGAATGATCTGTTTCAAACATAAGTCAGATTGTGTTATTATACTGCTCAAAATCCTCACTCCCTTTCTCATTCAGAGTCAAAGCCCAAGTCCTAATAATGGCCTAGAAGATCCTATTCCAGTTATTCTCAGGTGAATAGGAAATTAACAAAACCTAGGGAGACTTAAAATAGACCAAAAACAATGTCTACGCTGCACCCAAACCCAGTCACACCAGTCGCTGAAGTTATTTATTCTTAAAGGTTCCCCGGATGGTTTCTTTTTTATGTTACTATTATGGTGAATTTTGAACATACACAAAATTAGACAATACACTGACATCCGTGTACCCATAACCCAGACCCCACGTCTCACAACCCATGGCCAAAGCTGTTCCTTCCACAGCCCCATCCACTTCCCCCATCTTGCATTATTATGGTGTAAATCCCAGACATCATCTCGTCCCATCTGTAAATATTTCAGTATGTAGCTTGAAAAGTTAAGGACCCATTTTTTTCCCCCAATACCCATAACCATAAACTCATGATGATATCTAAGGAAAGAAATGAATACCTGTTGCGATCTCCTGTGAAAACTAAGAATCAGCACCCTACACGGCCTGACTCCCTGCTTCCCATTTGGACTTCATCTGCTTTCTCCTGCACTCATTTCTCTCTAGCCACCCGGCTGCCTTGCAACATCTCAAACATAACGACTATCTAGAGCCTTCACACTTGCTGTTCTTTGTGCCTGGATGCCCTTCCCCCAGGTGAACACACATCTCCTCCCACTCTCTCTGTGAGGCTTTCTTTAGCTACTCTGTTCATTCCTGCAATCTACCCTCCACACCCTCCCCATCCCCCTCCTGGCTGCTTTTGTATCCACTGCATTTTAGTAGGTATCCCAACACTTAATGAATAAAGCCATATCCCCCATCATGGTATAACTCCATGAGAAAAGACACCATGTAAATACTTGCTGAACAGATGCACGAATGAATGACTCAATTGGGTAATATTAGGCCTACATGTGAACCAATGAGATGGTGGGATAAAGGATAAGAAGTAAACTGAGTAGATAATTCTGTTTCATCAAGCTCATAACATTTGTAAACATGAAAAGGTAAGTGATTAATAGGTAATGCTTTCACAGGGAGCTATTAATGGAAGCAAGGGTGTTGGAAATAAAATCCTAAGCTCAGAGGTTAACATCAGAAAGGACAACTGTTCTTTTTTATTAGCAGTCCCTTAAGCTGCTTGTACCAGAGAATTAAGCCAGGTTGGTAAAAAGGGGTACCATACAGTAGAGTCATAAAGGAACAGTTGCAATAAATTGGTCAGGTTTAGCAGCACACAAATAAATATATGTATCTGTGTTCTACATAAAAAAAAAGGAAAAATAGAGTAAGTCCAGATCCAAGTAGGCAAGACCCCAGCACCCTTGCCAGAGAACCTGATCTCAGGGCTCATTGTACGGGGCTTCTGTTCTCTTGGAATCAGGATCATTCCTGGCCATCCGCCAAGTGTCGAAAACAAGATGGTTGAGAATCTCTGTAAGGCTGGAGCTGCACACTCAGGCATAATGCGGTAGATGCTAAAACCATACTTCACTACCTTCATCTTCTAGGGCCAAGGAGGACAATTGGAAGGAGTCTTTTTGGAAACCATACCTAAAACAGGTTGTTTCAGTCGAGGCTTGGATCATTAAATATTGGCTGTCAATATAACAAGGGACATAACCCTCACTCTTCCTGGCTGCTGAGGCACAGATGTCATGCTTGTTACCTGGCAGATAAATGTTCAAGGGTACCATCATTAGGGCAACAGGTGGTAGACTTGCATGAATAATGGTCTCCCTCTTGGCATCCACTCCTCCGCATTAGGAATCATGGAAATTAGAGGTGTCCAAACAGGAAAGATGCTTCTCATTTTTCCATGATAACACAGTGCATCTTGGAAACTCCTGATCCTACTGTAGTAAGGACTCCAGTCGTCAAAACATAGCCATTACCCTTGAGAGTCACAGGCAAAAATTCAGCAGTGAATGCCCACACATGAGTTGGAGAGAGGGGCTACGAGAAAACCGTATTGATTTCCATGGCCGTTACACAAGTCTCTCACCACAGTCATTTGTTCTGAAATTTACTTCCCATGCCCTACTGTTCCGTGCAAGAAGAGCCGCCTGAGCTCATGAATGCAGACCTGCTTTGTAAATGCAATTAAGAGGAAATGAAGTTTCGCTTAAAACTCTAATGAATTTTCTTTTTTGTAGTTTTGCTGGGGGGCAATAGGGACCTCATCATTTTTTCCTTCCTTTTAGAAGACATGGTGTTTATGTCTAGAGTGATTGGATGTCTATAGATTCACTAATTCCATCTAGAAACATTAAAATAAGCATTGTGCTAATGTGCAGGGGCCACAATTTGGCCCAGCAGAACTTTCTTTTGTTTCCTTGGGGAAAACCAAAGAAATGAGTACTTTCTATGGAATAGACCCATTTCTCTCTTTTTTTTTTAAACTGGTAAAATACTGTTATTCACATCCACCCATTCATTTGGGTAGCCTAATACAGTACATTCCTGCAGCCCTGTGGGTGACTAGAAAGTGAGCTTGCTGCTGGAGGTAAGTTAGGGCAAGTGGGTCTCTCAAGGATGCAAGAAAGAGAACCTGGCCATTTATAGTTGCAGTTTTGCCAAAACTTGTGTAAGTTTGTAAACATCATAAGATATGTTACGATGTTGACAGCATATGTCTCTTATTGTTCAGAGGTATTGTGAAAGTAGGAGCAGAGTCTCCTTCTTAAAATATTTTTTATATAATAGTTATGGCATCCAATTATACAATAGTCATTGTGAATAATTATACCAAACCCCAGTCTGTTTTATGACTACTTCTCACGCTGAGCTCGTATACTCTATATAAACACCATCTGTATCAAACATAAAACTCTTAGTTGTACTAAGAACACAGGCTTCCAAAACATAGCTTATTAGTTCTGGAGCCAAGCAGTTTCATGGCTATTGCCTGGGTGCCCACAAACCACACGAATCCAGTGATCTCCTTCTTCTCAGGCTGCGTTCTGTTTCTTTGACTCAGAGGCTGTGTACTCAGGCTCGTTGTGGGAATCATGGCTCATGTGCCCAGACCACTGCCACCCTTCTGCAGAAATTTTGTTTAGCAAGGAGCATGCCTTTTTTTTTCTTTCTTTTTTTTTTTTTAAGGCTGCACATATGGGAGTTCCTGGGCTAGGGGTCTAATCAGAGCTATAGTTGTCAGCCTACACCACAGCCATGGCAAGACCATATCCAAGCTTCATCTGTGACCTACGCCACAGCTTGCAGCAACAAGATCCTTACCCCAATGATCGAGGTCAGGGATTGAACCTGCATCCTCATGGATACCATGTCCAGTTCTTAACCCACTGAGTCACAATGGGAAATCTGAAGTATGCTTCATTTGCTCTGCAGAGTTCTGTTCATTTCCTGTATGTGTGGTGGTGAGTTAAGCACTTGAAGTTGGCCAAGGGTAGTACTTCCAGAAATTTTCTTAGTCAAGTGCTGTTGAGGTCTTTGGGTACCAGATTACTCTTCTGGGAATGCCCAAATGAAGCACCCCCTCCATCCCCCAGATGCTCCTTACTATAGAAGAGGTTTTAACAGTTAAAGGGAAGGACAAATTGAAAAAACAAGACTCTGGTCTCTGAACAGTTTTTGATTCAAGAACTTAAACCTCTTGTAAATCAACTATACTTCGATTTAAAAAAATTAAAGACAAAAAAAAAAATTTAAACCTCTGTAGACAGTTACCTAACCTTCTCAAGAATCCGACCATCGTATTTTGTCCAAAATATGAACATGCATATTTCGTCCCCAACAGACGAGTAAATTGTTCTTGGGCCATAAACAAATGTCAAACATAACTGACAATAAACAAATTTCTTCACAGGAATTAAGCCCAATCCAAAAAAAGATAATTTGTTCTCATTATTAAAGGTCATTCTTCTTTGACTTCTGGATTGTGTCCAGCAGTTGATTGAGCCCTAGTAACACATTTCTGGGCTCCTGAAACTCTAGAAACAAATATCATTGCCACCTTTTTAAATATTTAAACCTTGAAAAGTTTCCCTGATAGTCCGAACCTTCTTGCTAAGCAAGATTTTGGAATTTAAGCTGTGAGAAAACATAACATTTTTTTTTGGTAAGAAATTTTCTCCAAACAGCATAAACAATGGTGATTTTTTTTCCATTATAGCTGGTTCACATATTTCTGTCAATTTTCCAGTTGCACAGCGGGGTGACCCTGTTATACACACATATATGGATTCGTCACAAGTGATTAGACATGGTTCCTAGTGCTATACAGCAGGATCTCCTTGGTTTACCATCCCAAAGGCAATAGTCTACAACTGTTAACTCCAGACTCCCATCCCATCCCACTCCCTCCCCCACCCTCTTGGCAACCACAAGTCTGTTCTCCAAGTCCGCGATTTTCTTTTCTGTAGAAAGGTTCATTTGTGCAGTCTATAAGATTCCAGATATAAGTGATATCATATGATATTTGTCTTTCTCTTTCTGACTTACTTCACTCAGTATGAGGGTCTCTAATTCCATCCACGTTGCTGCAAATGGCATCATTTTATTTTTTATGGCTGAGTAGTATTCCATCACGTATATATACCACATCTTCCTAATCCAATCATCTGCTGATGGACATTGGGGTTGTTTCCATGTCTTGGCTATTGTGAATAGTGCTGCGATGAACATGCGTGTGCAAGTGTCCTTTTCAAGGAAATATTTGTCCGGATGTATGCCCAAGAGTGGGATTGCTGGGTCTTATGGTAGTTCTATGTCTAGTTTTCTACGGTACCTCCATACTGTTTTCCATAGTGGTTGTACCAGCTTACATTCCCACCAATAGTGCAGGAGGGTTCCCTTTTCTCCACACCCCCTCCAGCATTTGTTGTTTGTGGACTTATTCTGATGGTCATTCTGACTGGTGTGAGGTGGTATCTCTTGGTAGTTTAATTTGCATTTCTCAAATCATCAGTGATGCTGAGCATTTTTTCATGTGCTTGTTGGCCATTTGTGTATCTTCTTTGGAGAAATGTCTGTTCAGATCCTTTGCCCATTTTTCAGTTGGGTTGTTGGCTTTTTTGCTGTTGAATTGTGTAAGTTGTTTGTATATTTTAGAGATTAAGCCCTTGTCAGTTGCAACATGCAACAGAATAGTGCATTTCTCCCTTAGACTTAGGTTCTGCTTTGGAAAGAACTATAGCTATACTCACATTCATTGGCCAGAATATTCCGAACATCATTAAAAAGTTCTATGCTGGGTATGCCAGCCTTTGAACACAATTTATAAAAAATGTATTATGCAGAAAATTGTTAGTTCTTCCAGGTAACTGTCCAGATACCCAAATGGATGTCTTAATTTGGCATCCAAAAAAGAAAAGCGCACAGGAGGTCAGACTGTGTGTAGGTAATTTCCTCAGATGCTGTTATTTGTCCCCTGGGATCCCACATACTTAATAACAATTACAGAGGAGAAGATTAAGAATAGGCAGAAAGGGTGAGGGTGGAACAGCAGGCTTGAATGATTTGGACTAAGATCTTGTATCAAATCTGCAAATGACCAATTAAGGTGATTTTAGAAACATGGCACCATTTTCGCTCCACGTGACAAACTGAAAATTAAGACTTCCTCTGCTTGTCAGAAAGGATGACATGTAACAAGGAATGTTTTCAAAATAACCTTACCTGGTAACAGTATACCCTTGGAGGCAAGGCAGACTGACCAGAAAGACAAAGTAGGCTGAAAATATGAAAATAACAGAAGACCTGGATCTCAAAATAACCACAATCCTGTTGAATATGTAGAAACACCTTGTGAATGAAAGCCCCCAAATATTTGTTACCTGGAGTGTTGGTGCCTGGTCTTCTGGATGAATATGTTAGATTGTCATTCATTTCTATTCGACCTGAGTAAGTGACTGTTTTCAAGGTGTATTTAGAGTTCTGTTCGTTTTAAAGTTAAGACAATAATAAAATCTTGTGGACAGGGGACATAGGATTGGAGGTCTTTATTTTGTATTTCCCTTAATATGTGGCCTATGGTAGAACACATCCCACTTAGCAAGGGGGAAATGGTCTCTGAAATGGACAGGTAACTCCTGAAGCAGGATGCAGGGTCACTACCCATAATCCCTAGGGAGACGCACTCCTTATCCTGTCATTGATTTTCCAAGCTCCGTATTGATTTGCCAGAGTCTTTAAATAATGTGTAGCAATGCAGACCTACCTGCCATCTCAATCTTCCGTAAAACCTGCTTTTTTTTTTTTTTAAAAATACCTAGAGCAATATTATGCTTTGGCACTTCTGTTTCCAAATGTTTGAACCCCACAAGTCAAAGCTGTTTGCCCGAATACAAAATAATTAGAGAAATCCTGGTAGAGGAAACAATCAGACTGGAAGGTATTCACACTGAAAGAAAAAAAAAGAATACCATGTGGCATTGGGCCCCATTGAGAACACAGGCTAGGTGGCATTCCCTTTGGTTTACTGCCTGACTAGCCATGAGGAAAACATGGATTAATTATTCTCTTTGGTACTGTGATGGATTTCTGTCATCTATCTATCTTTCTATTACCTATTTTATAGCTATCATCTGTCTGTTCACGCACACGTTTATTTGCTCATCCTACATACAAATGTATGACAGATACAAATATGTTAAATCTATATGCCATGCCTATGTACATATTAGAAGAAAAATGAAATAAAAGGTCTAGAAGGAGAAAATTTCCATTCCGGGTCTGGCTGTGTCTCTGATCCACAAAGAGACTCTGGAACAAGTCACCACCATCTCCGTGCCTCAGTTTCCTAATTTGTGATATGAGGTTCACTCCTGTCCTATCTGGAGAGGGAACTGAATGAGATAATCCACAGAAAACTGCTTTGAAAAATACAGAGCCCTATACAAATGCTGGGGATAATGAGATGTCTGACAAAAGAGCATTATTCCTCTGCTAAGAAGTGTACATCCACATTCACGTTTTCTATCTGTGAAGGTTCTTCTTTGAAATTAAATTGAGACCATAACCAACATCCCTCCCAGTGCTGCCTGAGGTTTTACTCAGCAACAAAGCAAAGCCTTCTTTTTTATCATTCATCGCATTTGAGTTCAAGCACCAAGAGGTACTTTTTACCAGTGGTGAAAATAGCTTTCTTTTCACAGCAGAAACACAGAAAATGATCTCCCTCTGGATGCTAATGCAAGGATAAGGCTTATTCTACTGTTGTCACCAAAAAAAAAAGGCCATGATTCGGCTCTGTTGATGGTGTGTTCTTGCATCAGGAAGATGGGAGTGGTGTGAGAACGAGCTTGAAGCCATTGCTTTATTTATTTATGTAGATAGTTAAAATATCAAGATACGGTTTCTTTTTCTTTTTCTTTTTTCTTTTTTTCCTTTTTACGGCCACACCTATGGCATATGGAGGTTCCCAGGCTAGGGGTTAAATTGGAGCTGCAGCTGCCGGCCTACACCACAGCCACAGCAATGCCAGATCTGAGTCGCATCTTCAATCTACGTCTCAGTTTGCAGCTCTCCTAGAGATCTATGCCGAATACTTAACCCACTGAGCGAGGCCAGAACCTGCATCTTCACAGACACCATGTCAGGTTTTTAACCCCCTGAGCTACAGTGAGAAATCCTGAGATACATTTTCTTTCTTTCTTTTTTGTCTTTTAGGGCCACACCGGTGGCATGTGGAGGTTCCCAGGCTAGAGGTCGAACCGGAGCTGTAGCCGCTGGCATAGCGGGGTCTGAACCACATCTGTGACGTACACCACATCTCGCGGCAGCACCAGATCCTTAATCCAGTGAGGGAGGCCAGGGATGGAACTCGCATCCTCGTGGATGCTAGTCGGGTTCGTTTACCACTGAGCCACATCAGGAATTCCTGAGATACATTTTCAGGTGAGAACCTTGTTTCATTATTCTTTCAGATTTTAGTGCCAACCAGATACTCCTTTCTCAGAAGTAAGTGAAGATAAAATCCTGCATGCCTTCAGTCTACCCTGATCATACCTTCTAACTCAGACACCCCCGGTACTTTTTGAATTAAGCACAAGTGCCCAGCCAGGGCATATAGGTACTTATACAAATCTGACCCCAGACCTCCTATCTCGCACTTTGTTCTGCTCACCTCCCCAAAGCACTGTGTGTCCAATTTGCTATATTCTCTGCTGCTGTTTTGAGGATGCCTGTGCTTTCAACCCTGGTGATTTTTCTCCTGTTCCCCCACGTCTGGAGATGCCTCCTTCTTCTGCCAGAATAGGACTTCCATCTCGACCTGGGAAATCCTACCCAGCCTTCAAGGAGGCGCATCTTAAATGCCAATAATCCCATGCAGCTTTCTCTAATACCCCCAAACCAATTGCAGTCTCTCCCCTTTCTAAATACAATTATAATTTTCTCAGATTACAAAAAACAAAAACAAAAATACCCTAACAGCCCACATGTGTTCTAGATCTCTTGTTGGTACACTGATCATTCTCTACTGGTGCTTTCCCCCATCACAATTAAAAAAAAAAAAAATAGCTTCTGAAGATAAGGATGACTTTTATTTTTTTTTAACTTTTATTATGGAAAATTTCAAACATACACAAAGTCAACAGAAGGCCCTGTTTATTTTTGCATCTCCTTCGGGACCTATCATAGTGTTTTGCATGTAGCAGAAGTAAATTTAAGTAATTAGGGCCTTAGGCAAATGGAGCTGTCGGTCTGCATATCTAACTCCATGTTTCCTGGGTGGTTAAGCTTCTCCTCAGTAACAGAGCAGCACACACAACCCACACACCTGTAGGATCACAGTCAACATGGGTTCAACTCGTTCAGCAACTTTCAAATTCAGGGGAAGTGCTTATCCTGAGGGTGACTTCAGCTAGTCAACCAAGCTAACTGTGTTTGAAAGGATGAGAAAAACTTAGGCAGTTAAAAATGTCTTTCAAGAAAATTCTAGAAAATTCTGGTTGTGTATCTGCTTGATTTTCTTAGGCACATTTTTTATAAATGTGAAATATGTGATGGATAAACCTACAAATATGAGGGCTTCCTACACATATCAGAATCACAGCTTTTCTTTACCTTGAGTTATTAACTGATACAAATATCATTTTGAAGAATCCTCTCATTTCCAAAACCACCTCAGACCCTTAGTGCTACTATTTTAGACATAAATTTTTAAAAAATGTTGTGCCTACTCTGCCCATTAATTTTTACTATTACTCTGTGTGTGTGTGTGTGTGTGTGTGTGTGTATTTGGGGGAGCAATGAAATCCCTAAAGCAAACCAAAATTCTAGAGTGATAGATTACACACCCATGCTGTGTCGTATCCAATTAACGCAAATTGACTGCACACTGCGTTTTTCTGTGAGTGCATGGAAGATCAATAAATATGGGGAAAATCCACCCCAGCTCCCCACTTTCCCATCCGATGCTAGTAGGTCTGAGGCGGATCATGCTCCTGTGATGTGTGTGCCACAGCTCAGGCAGGCAGGTGGTGCGGAGACACCATTCAAACTTGGCCTATTCAATCCCAACTCCTCTAACTCGCCATTCATGCATAGCAAAACACCATCTGGTCCTATTTTGCCTCCAGCAATCACAGCTGACCAAAAACGATAATAACAGCTGTTGCAAAACAAAAGCCAAACAAAGAGGGTGGGAGGGGGGGAGAAGGAAAGGTTAGATTGAAGTCCAGTGCTGAAAAATGCTCCATGAAGTGAGAAATGGGAAAGAAACCATTCAGATGGCTGAAGCCCGCTGAATGGACACAGCGGAGGACTTCTACTTAAACTTGAGATATTAATCCATCTGTCTAGAAAGCCTTCAAACTTCCGTCAGGTGGTAATAGATGGCAGAAATTATGCTGCACGAAGGCATTTAAGCTTTTGTGTTCTTTGAGTCGGGAACTAATGACCCCATGTCAGCTAAAAATGAAAACTCCTTATGTTCTTTCATCATAAGGCAGTACAGGTTAATGCAAAAAAGCGAGTCTGTTTAGCCAGAGTAATAAAATAATGTGCACATGGCAGGGGGAGAGAAGAGGTGTGTGGGATGGAGGAGGGGCTGTGGGGGAGCCGCCTTAATGTCTGTGGACCACTTAAGGGGGAAAGCATTTAGGCCATTTATGTGCCCTACTAATCTGATACCACACTTCTCGTGCCTATTTTTCATTACCGTGATTTATTTCTGACCTGTAACCAAAAAAGTACACCATGTACTTCTCAGAAATAGGAACCAGTCCTATGTATAAGCTGAAATACAAGTTGACTCATATTATGCTTTAGCGGATCCTAAGAATAATAATTTCGTAACAAGGTGGGGGGATTCTTTTCATGAGTCAAGCATTTGGACCTTTTAAAGATATATTTTTGCGTGGTGATTAATTTTGTAAACTGTTGTAATGAAGCAATTTTTTTTTTCTTGAAATTGACCGTCAGGGGCTTAGCAACATTTAATCAAATATAAAACCCAAGATTTATAAAGTCATTTAATAGATGATTCAACACCTGCTTCTAACTGCAAACAGTTGAAAACAGACTTCATTTGCAATTAAGTCTTATCACTAGTGACATTTTTTTCCAAGCAATACTTCATGGGTTTTCAAAATGACAATTACAGAACTAATACACAATTACTGTCACATGGAGTTTAGCAATTAATTTTGAAGACATTTGTCTAAAGGTTTCACAACAGAATGTAAAATGGTTCTTATTGTTATGTAATGTTAGTTTCAATTCACAGCAAATCTTTTACCATCAGCTCTGCTTCTGATGGGTCTGATGCAAGCAGATCATTTCTTTGTGGTGTACAGTTGCCCCCTTGTAGCTGTGATTAAGCATCATTCTTAGACTGTTTGAACACTGATACCTGTCAACTAATACGTCTTATGAAAAGCTTCAATTTAGACATAAATTTTTCTACAGCAAGAAATCTATAAATTTATAATTAGAATCTCTTGCTGTTCAATATTTGTACATAATACAGAGTACGAGAAGATTATGAAATATTGAAAGCTGAATTCATTATTCATAGGCCACAACATACAGTAAATATTCTTTGAAATACAACAACTTGCAGGAATCCATATTCCATTATTTTCTGAATGTCTTGCACACAGTAGCTATGGATACCACCACTCACACCCTCGTTTTTTTTCCAGATTAGGATTCCGGTCAGGGTTGACACTTGCTGTTTTTAATTTTCATTTTATCATAAGCAGTTTAAGACTGTTGCCAGTGGTAATTTGCAATTTTTATCAAGACCTCTTCATTATAGCTTCTGACAGGACAGATGCTGTAATTAATCATGCAAGACAACTGGGGATAGTGGTCATACTGTTCTCAAAAAGGAGCCACTACAGAGCAAGAAAAGGGGGGAAGACATGGGCACCAGAATCATTATTTTGGCTTAAGATGCATTAACTGTCCATTTTAAGAGCCATAACAACACAATGCCAGCTAATTTTAGCCCCAAAGAGAGGACGATTGCTTTTTCCTCTCTACTTACCTTGCGCTTGCATCTTCACAAAATGATAATGATAAAAATATTTCTAATGGTTTCTTTTTTATAGGCCCTACTTTGAGGCCATGCAGTCTCCATCCTTAGCTATGAATCTCTTACATCCAATTGAAAATGGAGGAAGAAACTCGGGCTTCAACATAAGTTGGTATGTGGCCTATATTTCCTTATCTTCTACATAGTCAAGGAACCGGAAGTGAAATTTGACATAGCATTTTATTTGAAAAGTGAACAGTTTCCTGGTTGTTGCATCAAAATACAGTCCACGGTTTTTACTGAAATGTGTTTATTCTATAGCAAGATAAAAGCATTTTTGTTTTAGTTAAGCAAAATACAAACAACTTAATTGCTGCTATCATAACTCATAAAAAAGTATAAAACAGCATAAAAACACAATAAGCAACATAGCAATGAATGGTTTATGTCACCAGTGTTTACGTTAAAGCCTCGTTTATGAAAACTTTACAACACATGATATGAAAACTTACAACTTTGAAAGAAAATATTTACATTGATTATTCAGACGTGGTGTGCCTTTTAAATATTCTACCGGTATTACATCATAATAAAAACTCTTGCTTTTTTTTTAAATCTTAACTTTTGTAATAACTGTTTTCATTTAAGTGCATTTCCCTTTTAAAAATACAGTGTTTTTAATTTTCGAAACTTGTCACTCAAAACACAGAATATAATATTCACATCCTTTTCTTCTAATTGGAATGAGTATAATGGGCTAACAGCGGTCATAGATATTGTTACAACACATACTGTGGTTTGATTTGGAGAAGTCATGGGTAAAAAGTGAAAATGAGTCAATAATTAATTGAATCTAATCACTTGCATTTTTTTTTCTGGAGAGATTTAAGGAAAAAAATAAGAGCTTTGGCAAAAGTCTGTGATTTACATTATTTTTTTCATGACAAAAAAAATGCCATCAACGATCGACGTCATACAAATGTTTGTATGAAACTTATCTTCCTATTTCAGGTAGTTACGACTGTGCTTTTTTATTTTTGGGGCTTCGGAAGTTCCAATCGCCTTGAAGTGTGGTTTCTTCACTTCGGGGAGAAATAAGGCCATTTGCTATGACTCAAGAGAGGCCAGTTTATTATTATAGTCATTGGTATGTCCCAGGGTTCATTAAACAGTTTGATTCACATATTGTAGGTAGAGCCTGAATAAATAAAAAAGGCATCACATAAAAGAGCACAGCTTTTCTTGTTTAAAAACAAAGTGGTTTAGAGTCAGCTAGAAGATGATTTTCAGCTACACTGTAGTTCTTATTGCCTATCTAATAGACACTTGAGAGGACCGTGGGATCTGTTACACATTTCTGCATAACCAACACCGACTTACAAGTTGCAGCCTCGTACAGGGGTGACCCTCCGATGCTGCTCTCTGCCAGAAGCACAAATTCACCCGCACGTGCGCGTCTTCAGAAAATACTGACCTGCGATAATACTTGAGTCTGTGTCTGAGACTGTATCTGCGACTGGTGCTGCTGAGAGGCTGGCTGGGGGCTCCCAATGGCAGGGACTGGGGACGTGATCTGGGAGGTGACGGGGGAGTGCTGCCGAGGAGAAGGCTGGGACTGGTGCTGCAGGTGCTGCAGCTGCTGCAACTGGAGATGCTGTTGCAGCTGCTGTTGCAGCTGCTGTTGGTTGATCTGCTGCAGGTGCTGCTGCTGCTGTAGGTGCTGCTGCATGTGGTGCTGAAAATGCTGCTGCTGCATCTGCTGCTGGATCTGCTGATGCATCTGGTGCTGCTGAAGCTGCTGCTGTTGCATCTGTTGCATCTGTTGTTGCTGCTGTTGTTGCTGCTGTTGCAGTTGCATCTGATGCTGCTGGGTCTGCACTGAAGGGCTCACTTGGGTGGAGGATGACGAGCCAACCATGGAGGTGATCAGTGGAGCCCCAATGTTCGATGGCATGTTGGCTGCGATGGTGACCGACGTGACAATCTGGTTCATGGGGAGTCTCATGGTTAAGGGTTTGGGAGCAATTGACCTGGGGAGTGACTGCTGGAGAGTCTGAGACGATGCTGATACTGTTCCGTGTTGAGACAGCGGGGTGTTGAGAAGGAGGGAGGATGTCAGATTGGTGGACGCCAGGGTCTGCTGAACAGAACGAATGGTTTGGGCTTCTGCTGATTCAGCGGCAGCCTGCATTTGGGGGGAGAGGGTTGGAATGTACTGAATATAGAGAGTATTGTAACTGATGACAAAAATGACCGCCATTATTCTTGCTTCCTTGAACCCAAGCACCTTGTCATGTGATTTTGTAGCTTCTCCCAGAGGTGGAGTCAACCCCACCATCCTCTGAATCTGGACTTGTGTGGTGCCTTTGCTCTGGTCAACAGAATGTGATGGAAGTGAGGCCTCAAAGTCTGTGTCTCTCTCTCAGAACCTGCCACTGCACAATGACAGACATGTGGCCCAGTTACCCCATTCAAGAGCCAGCTCACTGCCATCCAGCCAACTGCCATGTATATGTATGAGTCCAGTACCAGCCTGCCCCACCCCCAATGCCAACTGCACACTGATAAGCAGGACTCTGCCTGGCCTTGGCCTAGATCTGAAGACCCAGCTAGTTAACTGGCGCTCTCTGTGATGGGTTCTTATCTTTAGAAATTATTGGGCTTTGGAGCTGGTTGTTACACAGCACTATTATAGCAAAAGATAACTGATACGCATATTTAAGAGTATATATTTTAATGAAAAATAATAATTCTTCAGTATTTAAGTTCTGAACTCACCTTACCACCAAGGACCATTTTGAAAGCATGAGACTTCCTCAGTATAGACTTCCTGAGTTCAAATCTAGCTCTACTACTCAACAGCTTTGGGACCTTGGGCAAGTTAATTCACCCATCTGTTCCTCAGTTTCCTTATCTGTAAAATGGGTTTTTAAGGTATTTACCTTCTGTAGAGGTTGTGAGAAATTAATGAACTCCGATTTGTTAAGCATTTAGAAAAGTGCTTGGCCTACAGAACACACTTTGTAAATATTAGCTATTTTTATTAATTAGCAATCACTACTACCAGAAAATGGGTGTTACTAGAAACTTTGAAGTTTCTAGCTTTGAAGCCTGTATTTGTATGATTATTTATTTATAAACAGTGCTCACTTGAGTATAAGAAAAACATAACTGAATTCTTTACAGACACTAAATTGAAGTACTTTACAAGTTTAGAAATATTATGGTTTACCAAATATTTTCAAAGATTTCCATAATTTATGAAAAGAGTCATAAATAAGGGGAGAGTGTTCAACACTAATGTGACTGAATAACTATTATAAGATAAACAATCTTGGGTTCAATACAGAGAGAAACTGCCTAATATATTTTGTACTAAAAACACATAATTACCACCACAAAAAATAAAGGATTTTATTAATGCAACAGTGATTGGAATGATTCCTCTAAAAGACTATTTTTTCCTCTTATTCTTTATAAAATTAGGGATTTGGGGAGGGGGGTAAGGCACTTGGAGGCATAAGCTGCCATCCCTACTCTTTCATGATTTTGAATGTTTACTTCTAGGTTTTTATTACTCACATTTATAAAATCTACTTAGAAGAAACCTGAGGAGTAGCCTTACATGGAGAGTCACTCAAGGTAGGAAAAGCCATGGCTAATGGCTTCTGTTTGAGCACTTTATTAGCGTAAATCTCTGTCCACTGGTGGACAGTTTTCTGGTTTTGTACAAAAGCTCGGGGTGGGGGTGGGGAGGGGCTCAGTGTTTCTGGAGGGTCATGTTCTGAAGTCCTAGGGTAAGAAAAAAGCCTGCCAATACTCATAATGATCTTTGGGGAAAAAAAAAAAAACATATATACATGAACGTTATTTCTTTATGCTCTAATATTTAAAAAAATCACTAAGCCAATCTTCAGGAAGAAACTTCAAAGAAAGTCTGTTTATAGACACTTGGCCAATCACAGCCTTGTGCCTTTATGATGCTCCCTTGGTGGAGAATGGAACAGGTGGATGGTTGTGAAGAACTCCTGGTCACCGGGAGGTCTCCCCCTTTAGGGTTTACTATAAAGCTTCTATTACTTTTGTTGGTTGGTGTGAAGATTAATAGTAGAGTCACATCTTAAGGAAGGGAGTCCTAGGCTCTGAGTGTAAAGGCATAAATTAAAGGCATATCTGATGCAGCCCTGTTTGTAATTTCTAACATTGAGACTGAAATCTTGGTCCCTGTAACCTCTTTGGATGAGCTCTTCAGTCCAGGACACAGAGATCAAACTTAAGTTTTCCTTCTATGATGGCTCTTATGGTTAAGGACCAAATACCTGTGCCCCCAATCCTCGAGTCCCTAATTCTTCCAGTTACTGAAATATGATTTGATTTTTAGTCCTTACCGTCATGGAGGCCACCCCTGGAGGGCCTTCAGTTGGCCACCATTCCTCTTTAAATTATGGGAACCAAAAAAAAAAACAATTCTTCAGATGTGGTCTAATCATCAAGCTGTACAATTAGCTGCTTCCTGTGAGATCACCATATTAGCAGCTATTTTACACTTTGGCTTCAGGTTGAAATTATTCTAAACTTGTACCTCAAGGACTGTTTTAGTGCTTGTGTCTCTTGACACAGGGTGCTCTCACCTGCACTTTACCCAATGAAAAAACAAAAACAGAACCACCCCCACCCCCAACCAAATAATTTAGATGTATTTTTTTTTAATTCCACCCTGTTGGTTTTTTGGAGTCAGTGAGTCCCATTTGGAAACATTTCTGAATTGGCATTTTCGTATCCAATGTAAAAATTTTAAAGTATCTCTTCTAAGTCAGTCACAGACCTGAGGAGTCCAGCCCTGGATGCCCAGTCCTCAGAATGCCTTTCGAGTTACTGGCTCTTGGCTTAAATCCACGTATAGTCAATTATTCATGCTCTAATGCACAAAGATCATACCTGCTTCTGGGTAAATGAATGAATAAATGATCCACTTAAGAAGTGCCCACACCATGTTACTCTATTCATGTCACTCCGTCTAATTAGCCATCGAGTACACCTCAGTTCTTAACATCTACAGCCCACACATTCGATTGTTTTCTACCAAAGTGCAAATCTGCTTCAAGCAATTGGTGTTCTCTCTCCATGTGCATCTTCCACAGACTCAGAAAAAGGTCTTGCTATTGACCTGGTGAATGTCTTCTCTTTCTAGTGAAGTGAGAAGTGTCCTAAGAGCCGTCCAGGACAGGAGGACCTCCCTTGACCTGGTTCCGAGTGACTGCCAGTGGTAGATCTTAATGTAAAGAAGAAACAACTTGGAGGGGTAAACCCTTTTAAAGTGGCTTTGCCAACCACACCAACTCTGCTCTGAGGCCCTATGCGGCAGTACTTTGAGGCCATGACAATGACAGTGAAAGGGAATCGCTGCTTGATAGAGGAAATACAGCAAGAGTAGAAACATTAGTTCAAATTATCCTCCCCCAATCCTCTTCAAATTCTAGGAAGGCTAAGGACAAAGTTAATTAATTGTTAAAATACAAGGTAACAGCTCACCACCATCTGGATCGAAGTAATAATAATCCAGAGCAACCTTTGCTTTGGAATACGGGTGCATTTTATAATACATAAGGGTCTGCTGTATACTCTATGTATAATACATGTATACATGTCCTTTTTTAAGTACTTGGAGCATAATTTTATCTTAAATAATCATGAGGTTTATTTATTTATATGATGCGGAACAGTTTGGTCAAAAATGCAACATCTCCTATTACAATAATGTAACCACTGGAGAATTTATGATCTGATGTCCAAAAATGCCTGACAAACAGACTTCCCAGTTTAAACAGAGAACATTTTTTTTTCTTTTAATACCACACCTGTGGCATATGGAAGTTCCCCAGCCAGGGGCCAAATCAGCAGCTAGCTGCAACTGCCAGCCTATGCCACAGCCACAGCAACACCAGATCCGAGCCACATTTGCAACCTACACTACAGCTTGTAGCAGCACCAGATCCTTAACCCACTGAGCAAGGCCAGGGATTGAACTTGGGTCCTCACGGACACTATGTTGGGTTCTTAACCCACCGAGCCACAATGGGAACTCCTAAATAGAGGACGTTAACACAAATCTCAGTCCTGGATAGGAAGAAAAAAAAAAGAGGCTATTTAAAATGTGTCTAAATAGCGTCAGCAGACATACATAGAGATCAGTGAATCTTTTGGAAACAATTTAGATTCATCAGATTAAATTAACTCTTATTTTTCATGCCATCCTCCTGGTGATCTCTAGTGGGAAATAAGTTTACAAGTTGTTCAAGATGCCTTTTTTGTTGTTTCAATCAAGTCTAGGCGGAGTTGCATTTAAGTTTTCAATGCTCAGGGGCTGTTTTCAGCATCATAACTTTCTGAGAGACTGGCGAGTTTACCTTAGAAACAAGGCTGGCCCTGTAGGCAGCGAGAGCTTTCAGGTATTCTTTTTTGGCGGCTTCTGTTTTCCTTTTATATACCTACAAAAAGACCACAATTAGCACCACTTTCAGCACACACATTCTTGGCCATAAAATAACTGCTGTGCAAATTAGGTCATCACAGAGCTCACTGAGAAAGTTGGTTTCCCTGGCTTTGAGTTTTAAATGTAAACACACACACACAGACATTAAAACAAAAGAAAAGCCTGTCACCCTCACTGGAGCACAACTTTGATGCTTACAGTTGCAAAGGAGAAGAAGATCTCAGGTTGCAGCACTGAGTTCCTGAGAGTAACAGCCGAGCTGGTGCTCAAGCAGTAAATAAAATAACAAGAATGAAATTTACGGCAAATGGTTTAAATTATAGAAAGTTAACGAGTTTCTCCATCACGGTCTTCTTGCCCTCATACACATTTCTAAACTGTACCAAATCAGAGGAAGAAAAACTCACAATAGAGAGAGGGTGCAAAGAGCAGAGAAAGCCCTTTCAACCTCGGTTTTCTTCTGGAGGACAAAAAAGGTCAGAAATAGTAAAAGATGAGAAATTTCCATTAGTGATACCAGTGAGTTACATAATGAGTTACATAAATAAATCCCAGTATATATTAAACCTGATTTGGGCTTCCTTTTCTTAACAGTGGTCTGATGGCTGGCTATTATTCCAAAGTGCAACTGTTTTTTTTTCCTTCAGAACTTAAAAGTTAGATGCAGGAATTCCCTGGTGGCCCAGCAAGGTAAGGATCCAGCAATGCTATGGCTCGGGTTTGAGCCCTGGCCCAGGAAATTGCACCGGCCAGGAAAAAAAAAAAAAGTTAGATGCAGCAGTTTGTTAGCCTTTAGGATTACTGGGGTGGAAAATCAGTCTGCTGCATGTAGCATGAGGCTCAGTACAAACAAACAGGTAAATTCAATGGTTGCACCATCCCAAGGTAAATAACCAGTTAACAGGAATGAGTTCATGATTTGTTATTTTAGAAATAAAGAAAGAGAAAAGGGAAAATCAAGGGTTTTCCACTCTTCGTTCTTGAAATAATTATTGTGGCTTATTATTAATAAGGGTCTATTCTGAGGACATGTAAAGTTAACTCCTATCTATGGTCTCATGCAAGAGTTGCATGCAAAGAGGCAGCATGGAACTGAGCCCCAAGAAGGCCATTCTTTTTTCCATTTGTGTGGAGAACTTGCACGGGAAAGACAGGAGGCTAGACCCTAAGGAAGTGTCTCCCACCAGCATGGCTACTTTCTCAATACCTCTCATACTGCCGAGCTTTCAAATAAACTTGGAATAAAATTTCAAATGCCCAATGACAATAATGAGACATGCAGAGGCGGCTTCAAAGTTTGGAAACCCACCAGGATAGCACAAGGGTTCAGAAAGATGATCAAAGAAAAGGCAAGCAGGATGGACCTAATGCCTTTGTAGTGGCCTTTTTGAACGAAACGGAAAAAAATCCACATTATTTAAAATGAAAAGATTATCATCAAAAGTTTATGCTTGCAGGATACTGCCTGGATTTCCTCCAACTCTCTCCTGAATAGGTTCGGAGCACGCACCCTTAAGGGAACTGAGAAATCCATATAACTGGAGAGTGGTTTGGATTTACATGTTTGTGTTTTTTAATCCCATAGCTTAGAAAGGCTTTCATGAGAAGCAATTGTGTTGAGTGGATGTATTCACTCAGCAAAGGTGTAAGGAGTATTCTCTCCACGTTGAACTAGATGTCTGTGATGGATTTTGGCCTCACCTGCTTTTGTTCTTCTCCGAGGCTGTCCCACATAGATGCTACGATTTTTGAGACCTCTCCAAAGGTTGCATTGGGGTTTTGACCTTTAATTGCAGCCTGTGTGTCTCTGAAAAACAGGGCATATGCTGACACTGGCTTCTGTGGCTCATTGGGATCTTTCTTTTTCTTTTTCTTTGGAGTCTTGGGCTTCTTGCCAGAATCTGGAGCAGCTCTTTTCTCTCCAATGGCCTGCAAAGCAGGAAGAAAATTCACTGCCTAGAATGTACTTGCAGAGAATGCAGAAAGATTTACCCGGGTCCCTAATTGTTCTTTTAAGGTTTTGTTAAGTATCATCAACAGATGAATCACCACCCAAATCGGGGGAGGGGTAAATTTGCTGAGAGTTAACTGGACAGCAGAGATTAGCATTTAGAACATTGATTAATGAGACCCAGAAGTATCTTCAATACATTCACAACATATGCTCTAAATAGCAATTATGAGTAATGAAAAACAGAACACTCTGTACCAAGCGATGCTATATATATATATATATATATATACACATATATATATGCAACACATGTACTCATAAACAAAATATTTTACATTTTCAGAGGTTTTAGAAGTAAGCCTAAATAATATTCAGGATGTTGATCCTTTTCAGATATTTTAAATGAGGTCCCTTGCCATAGGCACATACCATATGTATGATCGGTCTGAATTGATTTTTTTCAGGCTTGGTTTTTTATTTTACCAGAATGTTACTTTGCTAATGGTCTCCGGAAACTTAAATGGAAATTAGCTCTAATCCCCAAGTCTGCACAATAAGGGAAAGGTCATTTTTATTTCTAAAACAATAAAAACTTTCTGAAGGATAGGATTATAAGAAATGTAAAAATGTCAAAACTCTTAACTAGAGCTAGAAAGGAAATTGATATTCGTCATACAATTAAAAGCATGTAAAAGAGCAGCAACAGTAAGTACTTAAAATCACCAAGGCTATAAAGAAGACTAATAAGATGTTTGTTATTATGTATAGTAAGTAACCCTGCCCACAGAATATCGGCGTAGAGAAGCTCACACGTATTCATAATGAACTCCACAATCAAAACCATAGAAATGATATGGGCATAGTTCCCCAAATTTATATACCACTGAGCTCCAATATTCATCTGCTACCATCATCTAATTTTAACAATCATATAATATGCTCATCAGAGAAGCAGGGTTTGAAATGATTTATCAACCTTGTTTTATCCCCCCTGGATTATAGTGTGACTACACTGGAGATCATTTTGCAGTTAACTTCATCAAGAACCCTGCTGAAGTGTTTGACAAAATCTGTTTCAAAAGGCAGCCTTAGGCAAGATCAACAGAGATAGATTCAAGTTGCTAACAGATTGGCTTTTAACGGCCTTGAGTCTTGAATCTTAATTCAAATTTTCCAAGACTATCATTACTTTCTAAGGGAGGGTCATTTGGAACTTAATCCAATTACTAGAATCCTTAGGGAGGAAACTGATAAGAAATATTTCTTTGAGAGTTCTAAACCCTCAAGGTGTTAGAAAACCAGAAGCCTACTTCTTACTTCTTGGTGGGCCTGCTCTTTGCACTCTTTGAGTGATAACCACACATATGCTTTAACCACACCTATGCTTTATAGAATAGTTTACAGAGGTCAGTAGATGTTGAGCTAGGTCTCACCTCTCTCCCAAAATGCCATCTTTCATAACTCATACAGTTAATTCAATAAAATTCTATAGCTCACAGTCTTTTTTTCTAAATCCTCGAATGAGGGAGACTTGCTTAATTCTAGTTTATGGCTCTAAACTTGCAAGGGAGTCAGATGTCTTTAAGTTGGAGCTTCAAAAGGAGCCAAGTTTTCTTTCAATGAAAAATATTACTTTAGCCACAAGAAAAAAAATATATACACAGGTTTTTCTAATTGAGTTGAACAACTCTGTTCTTTTTTTGGAAGGGTATTTGGCACTGTTTGCATCAACACTACTCTGACCAATGGCAAGATGAAAGTAATTTCCAGTGCAGTTTTTTCCAAATAAGATTTCAGTTTCATTCCCTGTAAAACAACATTCAAATGTTGACAACCTTTGACGTCTTTCTTGGATATCTATGACTTGCTCAAATCATCATTTGCTTTTTTTTTTGTCTTTTTGCCTTTTTTTATCTAGAGCCACACCTGCGGCATATGGAGGTTCCCAGGCTAGGGGTCTAACAGGAGCTGTAGCTGCCGGCCTTCGCCACAGCCACAGCAACGCGGGATCCGAGCCGCGTCTGCAACCTACACCACAGCTCACGGCAACACCGGATCCTTAACCCACTGAGCAAGGCCAGGGATTGAACCCGCAACCTCATGGTTCTTAGTCGGATTCGTTAACCACTGAGCCACGAAGGGAACTCCTGCTTTTAAGATTAAACCCAAATTGAAGAATCTCACAGTTTAAATAAAAGTTTAGAAATAATTCTCTTAAAGACACTTTGCATAGTTGACTCAAAGAGCTGTGAAAAATGGAGAAATAGCTTGACCACAAAGACCTAATCAACAATAATGATAATCTTCCTTTTTTAAGTTAAGTCGCTTAAAAGATAAACTGGATTCCTTGTCTTTACACAAAACCTAGACCCTGGCTTAAATGGAGCAAGCTAGGGGTCCCATGAAAGGTTCTCTTTAGACCTGACACTTGCAGATTGATAGAGAGGTCAGTTTTACGATCGTTGGGAATGAGTGAAATGAAAGGAATTCACTTGAGGTATGTACAGTCCTTGAGAGTGTTGTGAGCAGAGACTGGTAAGCACACGTCCCCACCCTATGTCCAGTGGAATAGACCAAACCCTCCTCCTTAATATCCCTGCACCATTTCTCCTCTTTTCATCTAACCTCCCTCTTTTATTATCACCTGCAGTCTTTAGCTCCTCTTCTCCATGTCTATTTAAACATAAATTATGCTCCAGGTAAAAATAAATGATGCCCAAGGTTTTGGCCTTGGCTTGCTCCTTACACACCCTGAGATCCTGATAACGTCTATGTTTTCACATCCATGTGCTGCTAATGGGGCCCCGGATCTATAGTTTCATCTGCAATGGACTGAGTTCAAGACGCAAGTGGAAGATCTCAAATTCAACCCCTACCATGTCAAACTCTCATCTTCCTCTGGTGGCGGGGGGTGGGGGTGGGGGGTGAGACAAACAAAACAAAACACTTCTCTTTTCCTGAGTTGATCCTTTCCATTCACTGATATCCACTCAAACTCAAACCCAATGGATCTTTTACTCCCTCAGATTCACGGGGCTCACCAAACCTGAATAAATGATTCTCCGTCTTGAATATCTCACTAATCTGATACCTCCTGTCTGTGGCTCCCTTTGCTAAAATGAAAGGAAATACTTCATAACAAAATGATCTTGTAATGGTTTCCTTCTCTCTGGTTCCCCTCTTTGTAACACATTCTATATACAGCCCCAGGTATATTCCTGAAGCATAAATGTGCTTATACCATTTCTCTATGCAAATACTTAGTTCTCAGCTACCACCAGGGGAAAGGCTACATTTCAGCCACTTCTTTCTTCAACGTCTGTTTCTTTCCTCCCCCATGTCATACGGTTCATGGTACCCATAAATGGCCATGTACTTCCATTATTCCCTGTACCAGAATGCTGGCTTCTCTCTCCTGCCTCACAAACTTTTATGTATCCTCTTAGACCTAATTCAAACATCACCGTCTCAATAAAGTCTTCCTCAAATCACTCTCCTAAGCAGAATTGATGACAATCTCAGCACACCAGATATATCAGTTATACCACTCATCACATCTGGAGCTAGTTTTAAACATTGCTATCCATTCCCAGGGGGAGGTCTCAGGGGCAGTCATTCTCATATAAATCTTTATATCACCAGAACCAAGTAAACCACCAAAACACTAAGTAGGTGTACCAACACATAATGAATGAAGAATGAGGAATTGTGTGTCTAGAATAGGTAACTTACATGAAACGGGATATTTTTCTAAGCATTCAGAGAAGTCACACCTGCAACTAGATTTTTATTTCAAATTAGGTATATTTGAATAATATATAATTTCGCTGACAGAAGCAAAGACGGAAAGCGATTGGCCCTTACTAAGCAACAAACATCACTGAAGGTGCAAGACCGTCCCACGGGGCAATAGTTCCCCCAGCTAACTAGCTGAAATTTGTCCACATGGACATTAATTTAGAACCAGAGCAGTTCAGAATTTCTGGAAAGTCTAGTGCAAGCCTTTCCTTTTGCACATTAGGAAAATTAAACCTACAAAAGTTAAGTGACTTGCTCAATGCCTTACAATTAGTAGAAGCCAGACCTCACAATTTCCAGTTGAATACACTTTCCATAGGAAATAAACATAAAAGAGTGAAGGAAAAAATTAAACTCTCATAAATTTAAATGCTACTCAAATCCTTGAAGAAAAAGAAGATAATACCATGAATGCAATTCAAAGACATGAGCATGACGTGACCCCAAGGTCTCTGGTGGGTTATATAGTAAAAGCAGTTAACTTACTCTGTTGGATTCATCAGCGTCCTCTTCATTGATGGAGCTGGATGGGGAGGGAGTTGCGGATTTGCTCGCTGGAGGTGAAGGAGAAGTGTGGGGCACACTGGCACCTCCCAGATTCAACCCCAACTGGGCGCTGAGCTGAGACTGGTTGATGGTGGTAAGCTGGGCAGGAGGCATGATTCCAGAGCGAGCAGCATCTGTCATGTGGACGATGGACCTCATGACCAGGGAGGGATCCTGACGGTACTGTGACACCTGTGTGTGGCTCTGATCCTAAAGGGGCAACAGTGAGAGGGAAACTCTTAGTTTTCCCATACATCAGTGAATTTATAGGGCTTGGGGATGAACCAGTGGTTGAAGGGGATCAAAAGGTACCAACTTCCGGGAATCAAATAAATACGTCATGAGAATGTAATACACAGCATGACAGTGATGGTTAATAACACTGTATTGCATATTTGAAAGTTGCTGAGAGAAGAGATCTTAAAAGTCCTCATCACAGGACCAGAAAATTTTTTTGTAACTGTACGATGATGAATGTTATCTAGACTTACTATGGTGATAATTTTGCCATAAATACAAATATCAAATCATTACACTGTATACCCAAAACTAATACATGTAGAGTATACCTCAATTTAAAAACTCACTGAACTTATAATGTCAACTATTCCTTAGATAGGTCTGACTAGTTGCAATTTTGATAGATCTGACCTTCCCCGGGATAACGGTCTCTGAATTTATTACCTGGAAGGTCTCCTGCCAGAAAGTTGAAAGGTCAAAAGCACAAAGCCCAAATTACCCAGCCTAGTCTACTACACCGTAGAACTATCACTGGATGACTTAACTAAATGATACATATTTAGAGGGAAGATAAAAAGTCCACCTCTTGCTTTTTACTGAGGCAACTAATGACAAAGAAAGTCTCGAATAGAGGTCCAACCCTTCCAGGCCCACCAGTTGGTTTACAGTCCTTCTCATACCCAGTTCTGGTTCCATTACCCTCTTCCCAGCTCTGCAAGAGGAGAGAATCAGTTCCCTATTTTATCCTTCCAGGAATGCAAATGACATGTAGAGAGGATGGGCTAGAGATGCACAGAGCAAACATCTGTTTGCTTCAGGGCACCTTCTTTGTAAAACCCTCTGTGGTTAACCAGAGGGTCATTCCAGTTCTGAATTACACTGTCAATGGCATCTGGAAGTTATTCCATGTCTTTAGGATTGGATATCATTTTTTTCATCTTAAACTTACTTTGTTTTCTTTGGTTCAACCCACCCTGATTTAATGTACTAATGAATTTTTAAAAATATATATGAGGAGGAAGCATTAGCTTCTCTGAAAGTTACCACCATCACTTCAGAAGTAGCCCTCTCTGTTTTGGGCAGTCATACAAAAGGCTTTAGAATTGCTCCTACCTTTTTTTTTTTTTAATACCAAAAAAATCGAAAAATGAAGACATGCTTTTTCAAACGACTTACTTTAAGACTTGTCATTTAAGAGCGAGTCCGTGATTTTATTGAAACCAAATTCTCTTGACTCACAGTGACCCAGAATCTAATTTTATACATAAGCCTATGAATTCTTAACTGTTCGTCTTTTGAGGCTTTCTGATAAAGTTTATTTTTGCTCTTTAAAGAAACAAATGAATTCTAACTTGGAGTATTTAGTTTCTTGACCTTAAATATTAGAGTGCCACTAAATAAGAAGCTAGCTAGCAATAGGAAACTAGCTGAATAAATTATGATCGACCATACTACAAAGTATTATGAAGCCTTTTAAAATAATGAATTAGATTGATGGGTATTGACCTAGAGCAGAGCTTCTCAATTTTGGTTCTAATGACATTTTAGACCAAATAATCCTTTATTGTGGGGGCTGTGCCTTGTAGGATTTTTGACAGTAACCCTGGCCTCTACCTACTAGATGTGAGCAACAACCTCCCTCCCCCACAAATCATGACAATCAAAAATGTCTCTAGACATTGCCCCCTGGAGGACAAAACTGCTCCCACTCAAGAACCATGAACCTAGAGAAGGATACAAGATACAGCACGTGAAAAAAACAAGATGCAAAATAGTT
Source organism: Catagonus wagneri (assembly GCA_004024745.2). Taxonomy (NCBI): domain Eukaryota; kingdom Metazoa; phylum Chordata; class Mammalia; order Artiodactyla; family Tayassuidae; genus Catagonus; species Catagonus wagneri. Next base: position 1,760,607 of record PVHT020000180.1, read on the forward strand.
ACAGAGAGCCCTTTTTGTTTAAAAAAAAAAAAGTACTGGGGGTTTGGGATTGGCCTGTGCACGCTGAGGTATATGAAATGATTGGCCAGCGAGGACCTACTGTATAGCACAGAGACTGTTACCCGGTATTCTGTGATCATCTATGTGGGGAAAGAATCTGAAAGAATGGATGTGTGTACATGGATAACTGAATCACTTTGTTGTACAGCAGAAATGATCACAACCTTGTATATCAACTCTACTTCAATAAAACTTTAAAAATGAAAAAAAATAAAACTGTAAATGACTGGAAGGGTAAGTAGGGGAGCATCTTAACTTTTTCAAAAACCAAACCCAAAAGAAACAAACTAAAACACTCTAATTAGGGAAAACTAAAAAGAAGATACACAAGTAGTTAAAATAGTCTTTAGCTAATTGCTAGGGTTTAATAGGAAATGTACAAATTTTCCACTTCTTAACCTTTTTTGAGTTATCAAATTCCTGCAGAATCCTGGAGAAATTTGTCACACGTGCCAGAACAACCCTACTCTTCCTTGTCTCATCGACAATATTTTCTTCCACTGCTCCTAAAATATTACCTTCTACTGGCAAGCGTCCTTCTGCAGACTCATATCACAAAAGTGGATTTTATGTCATCAGTTTGTCCTCATTTCTTTTTATTAGTGTTCTTCATACATTTAGCTATTTGTCTTCAAATATTTGAGCTGACTGTGCACTCTTGCATATTCTTTGAAAGTTTCACCAATGCTTGCTAATGCCACTTCCAGCTCCCAATCACTGGGAATTAAGCTGTCTTATTCTTAATTTTGTTCTCCAAGTACATTTTTTAGAATGCTCTTAAAAAATCCTTTCAGAGTTATTTATGTTTCTCTTTTTTTTTTTCTTCTTTTTTTTTCTTTTTATGGTTGCACCTTGGTATATGGAAGTTCCCAGGCTAGGGGTCGAATCAGAGCTGCAGCTGGTGACAACACCAGATCTGAGCCAACATACCCTGCAGCCTACAGCAACACTGGATCCTTAACCCACTGAGCAAGGCCAGGGATTGGACCTGCATTCTCATGGACACTATGTCAGGTTCTTTACCTTCTGAGCCATAATGGGAACTCCCAGACTTATTTAAATCTAAATGTTTTAAAGTATCTACAGGCAACGCCATAGTATTTTAATTTTGATTGTATACTAGTAAAGTAGTTAACTGGCATGGCCGTGAGGTATGAGGATATCATTTACACAGCTTTCTCATTAACTGAGGAATTACTTTGCTCTCTTTACTCAAATGCCCATGAACGTCAGCATGTATAGATGCTTAATCGATACATCCCAGACATACATATTTCATAAGAAGCTCATAGTCAAAGAGAAGGCCAACTTTTCTTGGCTTTATCAGCTCTTCCTGAATTCTATCTACCATTCATGCCATTATTACAAACCTGGTTGCCCGAGAGCTCCTGTTGACAAACAGCCAAGGTTCACAAAAAAGGAACAGTTACTGTATGTTGACTCTGCCAGGACTTGTGCTAAGCTTAACATTAATGTTTCCCAGTTCAACCCTCTACATAACTTTCTGAATTAGGTACTATTATACCTCTTCTTAGATGACAGTGAGTCTGGCTTGATAGGGAAGCTGTGCTCCGGGGAGCCAGGGGCCACCAGGAGGAAGCGCGCACAGACAGATACAGGAAATGGGCTCTGAGCTCTCCACCGCCACCATCCCCCTTTAACAAAAGCAACTCTATTCCCTTTTGTTTTATACATTGAGATTCCTCACAACATTTACCTTTTTTTTTTTCCTTTGTCTTTTTAGAGCCGCACCTGTGGCATATGGAGGTTCCCAGGCTAGGGGTCGAATCAGAGCTGTAGCTGCCGGCCTACACCGCAGGCACAGCAATGCAGGATCTGAGCCTCTGTGACCTGCACCACAGTGCACAGCAATGCCAGATCCTCAACCCACTGAGCGAGACCAGGGATCAAACCTGCGTCCTCATGGATACTAGCTGGGTTTGTAACCCTCTGAGGCATAATGGGAACTCCCACATTTCATTTTTTAAAATCCCTACAGTGGGGAAAGTATGCAGGACCACCCCTGAAGAATAGTGGTGATGGGGTCAAGGTCTTGTTAAAACTTGCCATCTACATAGTCTTCAGATCCAAAAATCGCCGGCCCCACCTCTCTTATCTCCCACGGGACAATACATCAAGGATTCTGAAATATTTTCAAGCAACCTCTGAACCACATAATCAATGCATCAAGATGTGCTAGCATTTACCATGGTCCACAGTTATCCGTTAATAACTTCCTATGTGTGAGGATTACAGTATAAGAAGATTAATGGTGAAAGTGTCTCTTTAGAGATTCAAGTTCCTTTAGGGCCACCGATTATTAACAACCTCCTTGGGGAACTTGGCCATCCTTAACAGCTCCAATCATTTTCTATTAAAGAAAAAAAAAGTACCCTTTAAAAGACACTTCCTTTGATCTTAGGATTTCCACTTAAAAAGAGAAAGATGTCAGCTCAGTTGAAAAGTATTTATTGGGAGTTCCTTGGTGGCTAAGCTGGTTAAGGATCCTATGTTGTCACTCCTGTGGCTCAGGTCAGGATCACTGCTGTAGCCCAAGTTCGATCCCTGGCCCAGGAACTTCCTCATGCCATGGGCATGGCCAAAAAAAAAAAAAAAAAAAAAAGTATTTATTGAGCACTTACTATGTCCCAGGCCAGAGAAGCCAAAATACTAATGCTTATATCTTTGAAAACTGGAAAATTACCATGTGATTCTTTTAAACATCACTCTAATTAAACAAAATTTAGACTGGATTAATAAATTAACTATGACAAAGTATAAGGCAAGAATAATCCATACATATACCTTCAAAAATAGCTCATAACTTTTCCTAGTACTAATGACATCAGAAGGAAATGTATAACCATGGATATAGCCCTAAGGTACTTAAAGCATTTTTGTAAATCATTGTCTAACTTATCACAATTAAGTTTTGAAAGGTTTACCAATGATCACTAAAAGGCAAAACAATGAGTGGGTTATAAGAGATTGCTATTATCGCGTTCAACAATAAGGACCGAATGCTGGTAGCTTTTCTGATTCCTCTCACAATTATGTTTTATTTACTTTTTTTTTTTTGTCTTTTTAGGGCCACACCTGCAGCATATGGAAGTTCCCAGGCTAAGGGTCGAAATCAGAGCTGCAGCTGGCAGCCTAAACCACAGCCTGAGCAACTTGGGATCTGAGCCATGTCTGCAGATCACAGGCAACACCGGATTCTTAACCCACTGAGCAAGGCCAGGGATCGAACCCACATCCTCATGGATACTGGTCAGATTCGTTACCGCTGAGCCACGATGGGAACTCCACAATTACATTTTACATGGAAAGTTCATTTGCAGCATTTTCTAAATTGCCCAATCTTTGGAAACAACTCATTCTCTCTTCTTATCTCATTCTTCTAATTGATAACATTAGATAAGGGCTTCTCAACCTCAGCAGTATTGACATTTTGGTCTGGATAATTCTTTGTTGGAGGAATGCATCCAGTTCTTTTCTTACAACGCCCCTGGAACACTCTAGATGTTTAACAGGATCTCTGGTCTCTACCCACTAGGTGCCAGTAGCCTCCTCTCTCCCACCAGGTTGTGACAACCAGATGTCTCCAGATGTAAGCAAGTGTCCCTTGGTGGCCAAAATCCACCCCCCCAAATTCATGGGGGGGCATGAACAGCTTTATTCCACAAATATAATGGAAATCATCTTCTTGAGGGGGAGGAAGAAGGCGTGTCCACAGACTAGGCTCTGTCTGTGAAAACAGACACAATGAAAATGTTTTATGAAAACACTTGCATAAACAAGATTCAAACTGTGATAAATACTGTGAAAAAATATAGGCTGTACAAAACAAAATGATTCAGGGCAGGTGGCCACATTTAATTAGGTCAGCAGGAAAGGCCTCTCAAAAGATGACTTTTGAGCTGATACCTAAAGAATGAGGACAAGTCAACCATGAAATGAGGAGAAAGTATGTTCCAGGCAGAGGGAAGAGCACATGCAAAGTCTGAGGTGGGAGAGAGCTTGGCAGGTTTGAGAAATAAAAAGGAGACCCATAGAGGTGGGCGCCAGGTAAGACAAGGTGAGCAACAAAATGCAGTGGGTTTGGGGAGGCAGGCATGGGCCAGATCATGCAGGGTGGGGAAATCAGGGAATGCTTTCCTGAAGGGGTAACTCACTGAACTAAGGTATAAAGGAAGAGTAGAAAGAAGCCAGCTGAGCCAGAAAAGAGAGAAGAGTGTCACACACATTGAGGAAGAACATTAGTCCTGTGGCCTAAGTTAGCACATCCGGGTAAGTAAAGGAGGGGTCAGCATTACTGGCCAGGAAAGGCCAGGCTGGCCATGAAGCTAGAGAGGCCAGTAATGGCCATGAGTAACAGGTGTCGTAATCCATCCTGGACTGTACTCAGTGTGGAAGGATGCCATTGAAAGTTTCAAGTCTTGGTACTTAGCCAGTGAGGTAATTCATTCCAATAAGTATTAACCGATCATACTTCATGGGCAATCCATCGATGGCGGACAACCTGGATTTAATTATTAATAGTATGAATAAAAAGATATAGCCTAATACCTCAACCTATGCTTGGAAGAGTACTCGAGGATGAATTTTTGCAGTCATAGAAGGTCACTCAGAATAGGGAAGTCATGAACTTCTAAGAACAGGAAGCACATTGCCTTCTGTTTACCTCTTAAGTACCATTCAGCAACACCTCTGCTCAACAACGCCTTGCTGGTTTGTGTCTGTCTTGGTTGGGGGAGTGTTCAGCTGAGGCTTGCTCCTCTCTCCACCAATGAAAGAATCTCTCTGTCTTTTTTTTTTTTAATATTTATTTTCCATTCTTAGCTTTTTTTTGGTTTTTTTGGCCATGTTCTCGGCAGACAGAAGTTCCCGGGCCAGGGATCAAACCTGAGCCATAGCAGTGACAGCACCGGATCCTTAGGGATCCTTAATCACTAGGCCACCAGGGAACTCCTACCTTTTGATTTGTTTAAAACAGGAAGCCAAGGAATGGATATTTCAGGTCCCAGTCCTTCCTTCATTTTCTTAAACTGCCTAAAATCCAGTCTATTACTGAGCACTAATCATTTGAGTGAAGGGTTAAAAAATCTGAATAATTTTATATTAAAAAGGAAGCTTTAGATCACTAGCATAAATTAAAAACCGGAATCACTGGTAATCAGTGGAATGCCAGATAAATACCAAGTAAAGGAAGTAATCCCATTATAGCCCATCTAAGTACAGGGATCTGCCTAAGGTTCTGGGCCAGAGTTCTGCTTTGTTCTCTTTGAAAAAGGATGAAAAGAGAGGTGTGAAAGACTTATTAGCCCCAAACCGAGACTTACCCCTTGACTTAATCAAGATTGAAAGAGATCAAAAAGGTGAAAAAACGTCCCTAATGTGTAAAGCGCTGTTATATTATCGTGTCTCTACTCCATATAAGGTATGTGCGTTCGGGGGGATGGAGAGAGGAACGGATGGATAAAGTTTGCGCGCATTTGCTAAGCCAAGAAAACTCTACCTCCTCTCCATACTCAGATCTTTTTCTCTCCTGCTTTCGGGCCTGAGGTAAGGGCTAGTTCCTCCAGAGTGAATCCCCCTTTCCCTCCCATGCCTGGCATTTGTCTTTTTCACTTAAGGTACCTCATCAAACACCCTCCTTCATTGTGCTTTAGTTCCTTTTACACACGTAAGCTATAAGCTTTCAGATTTCGCTTTCAATTTTAAGTATCACACATGATTCTATTTTATCTATTTATTTATTTATTATGATTATTTTTTTGCGTTTTAGGGCCGCACCTGTGGCACATGGAGGTTCCCAGGCTGTCGGCCTACACCACAGCCACAGCAACACCAGATCCAAGCTGCGTCTGCAACTTACACCACAGCTCACAGCAACGCTGGATCCTTAACCCACTGAGCGAGGCCAGGGATCAAACCTGCAACCCCATGGTTCCTAGTCGAACCTGTCTCTGCTGCACCACGACGGGAACTCCCTATTTTATCTATTTTTACTCAGTACTATGATGCTGACTTCCATCTGCGCTGATTTTATCACAAAGGATTTTTAAAAGTCTCATATGCAAATGTGTTTAATGCCCCTTCCACCTACATTTACAAATAAATATCCTCTGTAATGATCCAATGTAAGGTTTTCATAATAAAAGATAACATCTAATTAAGAGGCAAATAACCCAAATATATTAGAGGCTGTGATTAAACACATTTTCACTATGGAGCTTTTGAATCAATATTTCTTGAGAAATGGAGTAATTAAACAATTATCAGTAATACAATCGCTTTGTATTAATAAATATCAGAGAACTACAAATAGGAAATTCAGGCCATTAATTTTATACTCAATTATTTAGTTATGTCCTATAGCGATGTTAAAATTTTATTTCCGAATAAACAATCAATCAATACTTACGCATAGCTAGCATATCCCCAACCCCCGAAGAACCTGAAACAAATATAGTTATGCTAAATGCTCACCGATGATAATTACAGATCTACGTACCATAAACTTCATATTCCTCAAAATACCTGCACTGAAATAGATAATTTTTACTTAATAACTACTCTCAGGGTTATAATCAAACATACCTACTGATAAAAGTTTTGTGAAAAACAGTCTTCCCCAAAGTTAATTAATACTTTCTCAGCAATTTAAAATTTTTAAGAGTTTTTATAAAACAATGGTATTTTCTCGTAGACCCCGTAACTCCTTTGCTTTGCCAAGAAGTCAGCTCCAAGTTTATTTTATTCAATCCTAAATAAAAATTTTAAAGAGAAATTCCATTTTCACACCTGTTGATACTTTAAAGACCCCCCCCCCGCCTTTTTATTTTGTAGTCAAGGTATGCTCTTAAAAAAAAAAATCCTTTCATTATCTTCTCATTCATTCGTATATTGGTCAAATAAAATATTTATTCAGAGCTTAGCATATTCTAGCCCAGACACTCTTCCAGGCCTGAGGATGAGCGCAGCAAATGAGACAGGCGAGGGCGGAGGACAGGCTGTAAACGAGCAAAGGGGACCATTTCTAAGAGCGACAAGTGAGGTGAATCGAAGGAAGTGAGGCAGTGGTACCCACCCCTGTAACACTCATGCCTGTAAAAACCGTTTAAGGCATCAGGCCACTTTTACGCGGGAGTCTTAGTGATGATATAAAAGGGTGCATCTACTGCCTCTGACCCGCAGGGGAAGTACCGCCAGAGCTACACTGTAGATTACATATGTTAAAAGCAAGATACATGGACATATAGCCTAACTTTTTAATAACACTTTTCCTTGATGTGATAAATGGAGCAAATAATCACGTCACATTTCACAAGAGCTAATTGGGTTTTGTAAAAGTTTGCAACGTTCTCTCTCGTTAATACATGATCCTAAAGTGAACTCAACCTTGCGGATACTCACAGTTTCGGGATCAGTAGGCATTTCAAGGCCAAGAATAAAGAATATTTATTTTAAGCTCTGTATGGTCCAAGGCTATTTGCTCTACCGAGAAAGGCAGCTGAGAAAATGTCTGTGGCCCGAGCGTTTTTGGAAGACGACTGTCAAGGTGTCGTAACAGCTCAATTAAAGTTGAATTTGAACCCAGCGTGCCTCTTTGGAGCAGTAGTCGGATTCTGAATTTTTGTATTCCATGGAAGAGATGTGGCTAATCAAGAAATCAATTTTTAAAATGAGTCTCCAATGATGAAAAAAAATAAATAGAACTTAGTAGGTTTTCAGGAAATGCCACTGATGTTAATAGGGTTTCAATTTGATAACTGGAACTTTGCAGATAGGTTCCATTCCATGCAAAGTGAGTTATTTTGCTTATGGGAGCCGTGCCTTTTCTTGTTAACTTAGAATAAAAATACATTTCAACCATAACTTGACGAAAAGTAAACATTACTGAAGTAATCATTCAATTCGTATGAAAAATTATTGGTTTCCCCAATGGCTAAGTGGTAATCGTCCTGTGGAATTTAGCTCTGCAGCCTCTGTTGACAATGGCAATGAACATGTCCATAACAATAATAAGGGCTTGTTTTAATAGAACGTTCCACGCATTAAACACATTAATGACCCATGAAATAACTGTTTTATCTGTAACACATTAAGCGACACTGCTAAAACAATGTATTAATTGAAAGTCTGCTATTTCTCTTAATGTAAGATTCTGGAAAGTATAAAAATGGCATGAACATTATTTTGTGAAAACAACAATAATTCAAAATTAGAGCCATACTAAATGACTGTATGAAAAATAAAAACTTCTAAAATAAGCTTGGTAATCTTAGAAGTATTATTTTGACACATTCCCATTTTTCTGATCAAAAATGATGTCTGTCTGGATTATGACTTAAGAGCTTTATGAGTATTTTAAAAGCTGATACATTTCTTCTCTATGTGCATATCTTCTGCAGGACTTTTTTTTTTCCCTCTCTTACTCTTTCCTTAATAAGTACGGAGACTGCCATATTCAAATTTACCTCCCTTACTTCCACCTTTTTCAATTTTCAAATACCAGGTTCAATATGACTAGAGCACCAATAGCGTTTTCTATAAATATGTGCTCTCACAATTAAGTCCAAAGCAATATCAAACAGAAAATGTTGGTCCTCTAAACATGAAAAATAATGCATTAAGAAAACGTATGTGAATTATCAGTGTGTTTTATAAATTCTCTTTTGGGGGGCATACAAAAAATATCAGACCAGAGACAATTATTTTACTGTCTGTTTCTTGGATATCAAAGAGAATTTTGAAATTCATCAAAGCTAACCTTCTGTTATGTACAACAGGCTAAGCTGAAAAGAATGTTAACAAGTTCAATTTTCATTCAATCAGCACTACTGCTCTCTGAAATGTTTCATTGCAGGAAAGAAATAAAAATAATCTATATGGTAATTATGAGGATGAATCCCCCCAGTAACTTTCAGCTACATGAAAGGTCAGTTCTATTCAAGATATTTTATCAGTCTCCTGCACATACTCCTGTCCTGTCATTTTAAATCTGAACAGCATTTTATTTTCCCATTTACAGCTACCTGCAGAATTAAGTACTTAAGCCAAATAAGAAAAAAAAAAAAAAAAAGAAAGAAATGTTGAATGCTGGCAAAGGCTATAATAGCATAGAGATAAATCGTTCAGCTGCTCTCTCTCAAGCCTCTAGGGCTGCAGATTTTTCTTCTCCTGGTGCACTGTGGGTATTCAAAACTTGTTCAACATGATTTCATTTCATTTCAGGCACTGCCTGAGAAAACTAAATTACAGAATCAATCATACAGAAGGTCAGAGTGAGACTTCATTACAAGTATTGCATGCTTGCATGAATATCTTTCATTTATGACTGACCCAATATGTCACAATAGCTGTCTAGTAAAAATAATCCACTTTCTGAAATTGATGTACTACTGATGTCAATGCTACTCAGCAGGCTGGGCAGATTATAGAGAGGTGTTAAAAAAAAAAAAAAAGAGACCCTTTGGAGCGCACGTTGTAGATTTTTAGGATTGCAATCTTTGGTAGATTAAAATAATCTCCAGCTGATCATCTGAGCTGACAATAATGCTTAGAGGTAAAGAATTTTTAACCAGACCATTACTGCTGACTTCGACCTGCCAACCACATCTTGTTTTAAAATACACGTATCTACAACAAGCAAATCAAGGTTGTTCTCTGAAGTCACAAATGCATCGACTTTCCATTTTTTTCAACAATTCACTTTTAAGTACCGGGGCATTATTTGCATATTTTGAAATGGGAATGTTAATCATTAGACTCTTTTTAATCCCCCCTTTTCTTTTTTGTTCTTGCTTTCTGTTTTTTTTTTTTTTTAATCTAATGACATACATTTAAGGAAGATAAACATGTTGTGCTGGTTGCCAACAAAAACGCAGCTAATCAGTAATGTGACAAACTGTCACTCTTTCGAAAGGAAAACCAATGAACCTCTGAAGAAACGCTGGTTCAATACCACATAAACAAGCTGGCATTTTCTCCGTATATGATAGTCTTAATTCACCATAGCAATCCTTAACCGACAGCCATATTCATTTGAATAATAAAACTTCTTACTTGCATAAGGTATGAAATAGCCAGTGCACACTAGGAAGCCGAATGCATGATGTATCAAGTATTATTTATTATTTTTCTGGTGACCTTCCTAAGGGAAATCTCTGAGGAGCTGCTGGGGTGCATTATGATGTAGCCAGCCACCTCGGTACCCGGAGGGAAATATAGAAGAACCTTGACATAACCTATTTTTAACCATGCCTCTGGCGATTCTGAATTCAAGTTTATAGGTGAACATGTCAGGTAGTACATAGAACAAAGCCAACGACACATTGTATTCATCATAATTCTGTCCTAGTACATTTTATTTTTTCCAACATTTGTGATTTAAAATCCCATGACATTTCTTCAAGGTGAAATTCTACTGGAGTTTTCAACAAGATTAGTTTGTCTCCAGCCAAAAGAAATATCATTCAGGTTCAGCAAAACTTCAGAAAGGCACCAATAAATGTGATGAGGTCCATGTAAATACCATGACAACAGCCTGCACTTAGCTGGAGTGCTTATACTTTTAAAAATCAATGAAATAATTCAACTGCTTTAGTGATTAGCAATACATTACAAAAGAGGCATTAAAAATTGAGTCCTCTCTCCCAATGCCAGTCTGTGAAAGCATTGTTCTTTAAGTGTATGTGAATATCATAATTATTTTATGATTCCATCTTTAGTTCTTTCCAATATAGTAAATTCAATTGACCATGAAATGAAATTTCATAGTCAAAATGCCTCCTTTACACTTTTTTATAGCAGCAATAACAGTTTTATAGCTTTAAGGCAAGGTAATTCATCAGATGTTTAATTTAAAGGCAGATTCTTATATTATTAATAAATATTTACCAATTTAATAAAGCACACATTTTAGCATGCATTTATATGGTCTTTTAACTATTTCCCTAACTTAAATGAGCCTGGCTGAGCATCTATGAATGATGGTGAACCTTGGGCACACTCCCTTGGTGACTAAACACCCTTTTTATTTTTATTATTTTCCAGGCACAACCCTGCAAGACTGACGGTAGAGGAACAGAGGACAGAACCCTCCCTTCCAGTGTCAAAGGGACAAAAATGTAAGAAAGTCCACAGGAAACAATTATTTGCGATGGCAAGGAACGTTTATGAATACTTAATGACCATTTCCCGACTGTTCCCTGCATTCTTTTCTGACGGAAAAAAAAAAAAAAGTAAAAATACAAACCCTGATGTTCAGCTCAAACACAAAAGATCACAGGCAAAGAAAATTACGTTGCCGCAATCCTATTTGGGAAAGTAATCTTATATTTCAGAGAGCACACTGAATCTTTGCACCGCTAATCCGCTACATATTTTGCAATCATCTGTTGTTATCTGGGGAATTAACAATGAAACCAATAAACATCACTGGCATGGTCATAATGTGCAGAGAAATATGTAAACAAGCAATAGGATTTGTTTTTTGTTATACCAACACATCTGTTTCATTTTATCAGGGTTAAAAAAAAAAAAAGCCCAACAAACTATTAATCTTGTTTTAAAATATCTGCTTTCGTACCTCACCTAGGTAGACACAAATGCTTCATATACTATGGTGGGGAAAAAAACAATCCCAGCAGAAGAGTTTAAAATACTTAAGCAGATTTACTCTGGTGATTGCTAACTATAATTGCACACTAAGAAAAATAGAACCAAAATTATTGCATTAGCAATCTTGGCTCTCTGGAGTGCCTTCTTCAATGTTTGCGATAATAAATAACACAATTAGGTATATTTCACACAATAAGCTGCTCTATATTTTCCTCCGCTGGTTATAAGCAATTATTCTTTTTCCCTTTCTCTCGATCACACAGTCTGATATTTCATTTCAGGTAGCAGCAAATCATGTGTCGTAAACATTAGAAGCCAACAAATGCAGAAGACCTAGGCACCTGATAAGGGCTTCCATTTCTAAAAAAAATCTCTCTGGGCAAACTTTCAACTCAAGTACACCTCTTTGTTAAACCCAAGGCAGGAAAGGTTGGCTGTTTTCAAACCAGTGAATCAGGCTTAAAAATCATTTCAAACCAGGATCATGTTGGGTCATCTGCTTTCAAGTAACTGTTAACCAACTCAATACCCTCTTGTCCAACACCAGGGACTCATCCAGAACCTAAATTTAAATGGCACCACGAAGAACGATCTACCTGTCCACCGGTAGACAGGCATGCATGTTACAAGAACGCAGGCTCTCAGATCTTTACCCCGAGAAGTGAAAACAATAAAAAAAAAACACATGCAAGCAAGAAATCTGCTGCCTACCAGATGCAACCCGCTGCTATGAAGCACGCCATCTTGTTCCACGAGATTTCTTGAGATGGTAATGGAAGGAAGATCCAGGCTTTGAGGGGGAAACTGGGGCGTGAATTCACCTCCTTGGGAAGGCAACGGATCGCTGAGGCCTTGAAATGGTAGAAGTACATCAGGCATGCCCAGGGCGGGGTCTGACTCTGGAGGTGGCGTGATTGGGGGTATTTCAAACTCCTCATCCCCGAGACTTGGTGTGTGGAATGTCTGCTAAAAGGAAACAAAATATACATGTCTTCATATTCTGATCCTATTGTCTTATTTCTCCTGGGAGGGGACACATGAAAACACCATAGGGCTAGGCCAAATACTTATTTCTCAAAAGAAAACATCTTAAACACAGACTTCCATATATAAAGTTTTGCTGATCATTCTGATTAAAGATTTAAGTCTCATTATCATATGGTTTTAATGGAGTATCAGTATTAACAGTTTTTTAATGCGTACTTAATTAGCAACATCTGTCTTTGTTGTTAGTTGGAGCACCAGCGACATTAGATTTGGCTATATAACAAATTGCCACTTTATTGATATGTTAGTGAAACAGCTCAAATGCTTACATTATCCACATGCTTCATAAAATGCTGACGCTTTTGTGGTTCACACATACAACATTAGTGCAGAAGTGAACATTACACATACTTTCTACCACAACGTGTGAAGTAAGTAATATTAAACGTATGGTTTGCTTTTTTAATTTCCTTATTGGTATATTCTGGAGCACAATGAATGCTTCCATGGAAATTGTTACTATTTGTAAGAGAGCATTTTCTGTAAGGATTATCAGAGCAGATATATCCAGTGTTTTTATCTGAATGGTAAGGAGGGTTATTTTCTTTCATATGAAGATTTTGATATATATTTATCAGAACACTTTTCTACCAGTCCTCAGTTTTTAAAGACTGTAGAACAAGCATAGAGATATATTGATAGTAATATACTAATTGTATAGATGCTGATCTTTTCCTTAGACAAGTGTTATTTCTCAAGACCTAAGTAGATAATGTACTGCTTTCTTTACTGCTACTTAGATTCTTAAAGATAGTGTTTTCACCTAAGGCCTTGGGATGTAAATCAGGGTTGTTTTGCTGAATGCCAGGGACCACCTTTCTTAAAAGAGAACTTAGATTTTTGTGGGGATACAGGTCAAGATCTAGAATATCATCTTTGGTAGGGTGAAGGGATTGGAGCCGGGTGGCTCAGACATTTTTATTCCTAGCTCAGAGGGTCAACATTCTAGCTCATTTATTATTAACAGTATTTTTTGAAGAATGAATTGGTGCAAGATAATTTGAATCTGCTATGATTGGTTAAGAGAACTAATTAAGAGCTGAAAATCAGCATTCTTCAAGCTATCAATAACGATATAACTTAATAATGATATAACACCATTAAAGAGAAAATAGAAACAAACTCAAGGAAAAAAAATTTTTTCTTGCATAAAGAACCTGTCAACTGCTATTTGTATCTCATCGGAAATAAAGAGGTCACAAGCTATGGGAGTGTATGGTTGGGCAACTGAACATCTTGAGGTCCTTAGCAGATTCAATAGATGCAAAACGTCAGAGCATAATAACACACTGGAAAGCGAGAATGAAATATTAGATTTTCTGACATGCTTATTCTAATAACGACCCCTCCAAAGATGTCACTTTCTTACTGGGGTACCCCGAGTTCTCAAACACAAAGGGATGAATTGGCCACAAGCATGGTTGGCTAATGAATGTAGCCCTATGGCTGCATTTGCCGTTATTTTGGCACTAATGTGGTCTAGTAACAGATGCAACTGTAATTTGTGACTCATTTGCTACCCCATTACTGCTTAATGAAATCTAACATATCACATTAACAATACGGATAAACACTCATTCTTGATATGTGGCATTTGGCTGTTTTCATTACCACTGTAATTAACACTTGAAATATTATTTCAATAAATATTTAAAGTACTTTAAAAATGGTCAGGGTAATCATGACACAGACAGAAAACATAACACAAATGTGTGAATTTCAAACTCAGAGTATCTGAGTTCCCACTGTGTTATCTCCAGGGCGATATCTATGGGAAGGGAATTGGTTTCAGGCACAATTTTGACTTTACAGCATCAAACCGAAAGTCTTCCTGAATAGTCTGCACTCATTAAGATGTTGAAAAATCAAATAAATTTACTTTTAATGCAGTGATTGGGAAATCAGGCACATACTATAATTGAGTGCAGTAACATTTACTTGGGCTTCATTTTTTGTTCAAGAAAAGATGTACAGTGAAATCATTACATAAGATTACCTTTTACATGCTAACATAAAGCATGCCTTATGCTAGGCAGTCAAAATTAAGGAGGTTTTCATTTTTATTTTTGTCAAGAAATAAGGAGATGTATTTTATAAATAATATGTCTCTCCAGCATATATGTAAAGACAAATTAATTTTAAGCTAGAATTTAAACTATTACTATTTTATAACCTAATAAAACAATACCATAAATGCTAAACTCTTAAATGACTTTCATAGAGTGGTAAGACATTAAATATGAAGTTAAACATTCCTTAGAGAAAAGAGTCATCAAAACACTGGCTATCTAAAACTATAAAAATAACCAAGGATGGCATCAACCAAAAAAAAGACACTGACTTTTGCCACGATGCCTTATTACCAATATCAGATTAATCAGCTAGAATTTATATGATTACTTTCTGTAGATATTGGCTTTTCAGTGTTTACCTTGTACATGTTAAAGTAGTATGTACATGGTTAAATACCATCTGTACTGAAATGTTCAAAACATTTGTTCCTTTTGATAAAAATGCAAATCTGGAGAACTGTTGTATCAACATATAACAGCCAATGTCTGACACGGTGAATTATCACAGCTGGAATTAAATTGTCTCTGAACAGCTGCTGGCAGAAGAGCTTTCATCAATGTTTGATTCAAATGTAGGGAAAAAAAATCCTACAGAATGAAACATCATGTTGTCCTTACAGATGGGGTTTGTGCTCATTATCACAAACAACACAGCAGCCAGTGCCAAACAATATTCCCTTATCTAGGCAGTCTTCTTGGTTAGAGAGATGATGGTCACTGCAAAAATGGTTAATCTACAAATATCCTTAGTTCTTGATTCCCCACTTTTTCTGATAATTTCTCCACGTTAATTTCTTTCATATCACTTGCTTCCCGGTACCAAGATCATTTACGAAGCCATTATGATTTTCATTCTCTGGGGTCAAGCTGGTTCAGTTTCCTATATCTGAATGTATTTGGAAGATGAAGACTTTTTATTACAGGAGTCACAAGAGGAAATGTTCCACTTGGACCAATTGCACTTCTGCTTGTTCTTGGTTTAAAATCTTAATCTCACACAGCCCACCATTTTCAGGAAAACATTTCTTGATCTAATCAAGACTGAGGTTTTTATTTTGTTTTTGTTTCTTCCTGGAGGGCAAGCCAATGTGACTAGACAGAAGCCCTGAGTCTAAGGAGGGAATACAGTGAAAACAGCAACAAAAAGACGCGTCCATGAGTGCTGATAAACTGCAGACAAACCCAGAGGCATCATGGGGCTGCCTTTAGATTCCATTGCCCCATTTCCCTAGCTAGCACTAAGTCTTAGAGCATGCCCATTCATTCATTCATTCATTTATTCATTACATATTTACTAAGCATCTACTATGTGCCAGACACTGTACTCAGCTGTGGGGATCTAACACACACACACACACACGCACACACACACACACACACACACATTTTACATCACTCCCACTGAAAACCCAAGAAATTATAATACCATTCTGCCACGCTGTTCCCAAACCGTGGCAACTTAATAAAGTTATCCCCAGAGCTACGTGAAGTTTAAATATTTTCTGTTAGAAGTTCCTGCCATCCCAGTTTCCAAAATAACTTCTCATCTGTATAGACACCGATATAGTTTGGATAGACAGATTCTCTATCCTTTCTTATGTATTTACTTTTATTTGCATCTATATTCTTTTTATCAAGAGATATGTGTGTGAACTACTGTCTGTAACAGCTGATGGACAAGGGATCAAGACTTGTCAGGTTATTTTCTCTTCCAATAGGTTTTTCTCGTTTCTCCTCCAAAGTCATTACCTTGTGCCACGTAAGAGCAAGATAAATTCGATACTTTGCTTTTCCCTTCAAGCCTTTTAAATGATCTAAATAACGTACAAAACATGAACAGACACATTAAGTCAGACACCTACCTCGCTCGCTGCAAAGAAAGCGTTGTTTGCCTCAGCCATATTCATGTAGTTATTGTTATTCCCAAACTGAAAGAAAACAGATTGTTTTACGTGAATATGCAGCATCATAAAGAAGAATCCTGGGGGTTTACTTAATGCTCAGATGGGATTTCGAAGGAAGGCTGATATTATGAGATAAAAGGGTGGTTTGGTTTGACTCGGACCAAATGGGAACTGTGGCAGGTTTCAGAGCACTATGCTATATGCTGTCGCTTGGTTCCTTCTGAGAAATAAAGCACAGAGTTAAGCTAACGCAATCACTCTAGAAAATGATGTTGTTTCTCATCAAGACTAATCGCAAAGGGAGAGAACTGCAAACATTTGGCCAACTGGTCACTAGTGGGTGTTGTTTATCGAACTGGCATTTGTCAGAGGTTAGAAGGAAAAGAGTTCCCAAGAAAATCACCTTGACACGTTTTTTTAAAGCACTCTGGGATTTCATAGCTTACTTTTCAAGAGCAGGTGTCACAAGTGCAGGCAGGTTAAAATGTGAATTAAAGTGAAGCGAATCCAATTCCAGGACTCAAATTCTATTTTCTCGTGAATGGGGTGTGGCATGAATATAAATAAATAATAAGACTAAAGAATATTTTTTAAATCTCCAAGCAGAGTTAAAAACCGTATCTATATCCATCAGAGCTGTTGAAAACAGTGGTATTTAATCTCTCAATGTAACATTAAGTGCAAAGAGGTTTAAAAAGTAAGCGGGATCCTATGAACACAGCAATTTTTACTTAATTCCCTTACACAATAGCCCATTCATATCACCACAAATAAGACTGTATCAGCATTTCAGACATAAGCTTCTTTACTCCTAGAGACCTGTTATCAAAATGTAAAACTTGGGTTTTGGCAAAAATGTATTTTCAGGTTCAGATGGTCTAAGCAGGCACGTTTTGTTGCTTCAAACATTCTATTATCAGTCTGGCAATATGGAAAGGCTCTGTGAGCTTAATTATCTGGAGCTCTATTATTTTTGTGATTTTTAAATGGTAAAAGAATGCCCTTTTCATAAACTGTATTATTTCCTTCCTTTCATGCATCAAATAACATACAAGTTTGGTCTCCAAAGGGTAAAACCTATGTATCCATTCTCTACTATAAACAGAGCTAGTAATTATTTAAAGTAATAGGCACAATTTTCCCAAAGAGATAGCTAGCTGGCTAGAGAGATGGAGATTCACAGATAGATAAATCTAGAGAATAAATATGAGAGACCCACGTAATCCTCCTTCCAATAAACCTTCAAACACTTATTTCCGACGGCCTCTCAGACCCTGACTCTGAACCTGTAGGATTCGTGCACAGAAGCGGGATTGGCATGCTACACTTTATCATGTCAGAGATCCAAGAATGAAGCAGGATTTATACTGAAGACTCTAATGGTTCCAGAACGCTGCTGTGGTCTGCAGATGCAAAATCCCACCCTGAAAAACGACATCTAAGTACATACTCACACAATGAGCCCTCAGATTCATTTGGAGAAGTATCTTTATAAGAATTTCTGAAAGATGCATTTGTTAGTGCTTAAGAAAGACCTTTATCTAGTTTCTCTGCAGGCATGTGATGTCAAAAACACGTGGTGATGGCTTCACAGATGTATACTGATCTCCAAATTCATCAAGTTGTGTGCATTAAATATGTGCAGGGCTTTTTTGTTTTTTTGTATGTCCATCATACCTTCACAAAATGTTTTTTAAAAGATTAAAAAAAAACACATGAGCAAAGTGCATGCACACACACACATATTTTCCATTTTTCTACAGTGTTGAATATATGCAAGAAAAAGGACAGGTTTCTGTCTTGGAATGCTTGATGAATGAATGATCCTAAAACTAAGCTCTTGGGCCTCCATTTCAAATGTTCTTTGGGGGTTATATGAGAACTTGGGTCGTGATGTGTATTTTGTGTACCAATCCTTTTCCCCAAACCTCCCTACAGCCTGTACCACAACTTTACTGTTATTTAAATGTAGTTTTTTTGTGGGGGAATTAGAAATCCATTTAAGGCAAACAGCTCATTATCAGTATTTTTTAAGATTAAACTCACTTATTATCTAATAGCACCTAAAACAACAAAGAAAAATAAAATGCTATTAAACTAAGGGCCTAAACAATTCAAAAAACAAATTAAGCTTAGAGTGAAATAAGAACTGGGTTAGAAATCCTCTTCTGAACAGTTAGTATGCGAATGTAATTACTGAAGAAACTACAGCTAATCAGCTGTGAATTGTATCCATTAATTAGTATTTGCCCTGGAGAAATGAGAAAAATCAGTAACAACGCTGGCACTGCGGTGTGCTGATGAGCCACGCAACGGCCGCGCTGCAGTTACTCAAGCAGGTGGCTCCAGTGGTCCACGTAATTTGAAAAGCTCTCACCTGAAGCACTGAGCTGGAATTACAAAGCACTCCTTGCATATCTTTTGTATCTATATAAGGCCGTAATTAATGGCTTTTAATTTGGAAACACTTGGCGATCAGTTGGGAATAGTTATAAATCATTTCAAATAGAAGCAAAGATTTCTGTTCTGCTTGGGGTAAAATATCTCCTTTACAAAGATGGCATCAGGCTGTTGACACTTTGCAGGCAATCATTTCTTGTGCAGGTGGCTGGGCTTCTGGTTTAGAGCAGGAGGCTAGTCAGAAAAACACAGAATGCCCAGTTCAATCTGACTTCTAAAAAAAAAAAATTTTTTTTTAAGTATAAGTATATCCCATGCAGTATTTGGGATATACTTATACTGCCTTTTTTTTTTTTGGCATTCAAATTTAACCGAGTGTTGTGTGTTTTATTTGTTATATCTGGCCACCCTACTACCAAGCAATGAACCTGAGCAGGAAGAAAGGGATGCCGCTTTTCATTGGATTTACCTTATCTGGTAATGCTAGCTTAACTTTTTTTATTTTGTTTTAAATTATGACCTCTGAATCTTATTTTATTTGTTTTGTGTAAGAATAGATCCGATTCTGAGGGAAAAAGTGATCCTTTGGGGGTAGATTTCTAATATAATGACCTCAGAACAATTAACTTTTAACTAAATTGTGTACAATTAAATTTACTTTATGTTCTAGGAGACCGTGCCATCATAAACACATTAAATTACAAAAAAATCCTAGGTCCACAAGGGAAGGGGCCTCCACTGTGTTCACCATTATCTCCCCCAGAACTAACAACAATGCCTGGCATATTATAAGCCCCCACAATATTTGCTGAAGGGAGTACAAGTGGGAGAAAGGTTGATCACATTTTAACTTCATAAAAAAATGACTGTATCATAATCACCCATTCTAACTGAAGTGGTCTTATCACTTAGCTTTTTATGATGATAATGATAATGGTAATAATAATGTGCTTATTCAGTGAAGTCCTCCACATGCATTATCTTATTTAACTTTCCAGAGGGGAAACCAAATGTAATTTATTCTCCCAACAACCACTTAGGGAAATGTTATTACTAGCCCTACTTTACAGATGAGCACACTGAGGTTTCTGGGGGTCAGAAAATCGCAGGTTTCTATGATTCTTGCCCCAAATCACAGATTCAATCAGGGAAATCTGACATCCCTCCTGCCTCATAGTCTGTATGATTTACTTCCAATCTCCACAGAAACTTGAATATTTCACTCAGTGATCAATTTTAAAACTTTATTTTTAATCATCTTACCCAAAGCTTGAATTCCCCATAGAGGATCTCAAAGTATCTAAGTCTGGTAAAATGCTCCTCAAGAAAAGGGTTCCAAAGTCCAGTAAGTTTGGGAAAGGCTGCAGATGGCTACTCTCTCTTAGATAAGTCGCATTGCTCACTATAAAGTTAAAGGCTCTGAGAAGTCCTAAAGTTTACTCTTCAGCAAAATATTTATGCGCCTACAACATGCAACACACTGGAGACAAAGTGATGAAAGAGACAATAAGGTTTCTACCTGGATGGAGCTGACATTTTTCTTTAAGTAGAAGATAATAAGCTCTTCACCCCCAAATTTGCTGTGGAACACTTCCTTTCTGTTTCCCCCACAACATCCTGTGAGAACACCCTTTAGGAAGCCTGTTCCAAATGCTTTATTGACAATACTATCTTCTTTTCCCTGAATCCTCCTTAAAAAAAGCTAATATCCTAATTTCGCACCATGGTCAAGTTTATGCAAACCAACTAAACACGAATTTCTAAATTATGCATTTTAAGTCACTTTAATTTGGCCTGTTTCCAAACTTTCATCATCTCTCCACTGATGTTCCTTCAAAGATCCCCTGCCCAACGATATGAGTCTTCCATGTAATTTTAAGAGTCAAAACAAAAATATTTCACATAAAGAAACAGCAGGTTAATGAGTTAACTACTCTAAAGAGCATTTTAAAACATCATGAAAGAAACAGGCCAACTCTAATGGTTTTAAAGATCATATACACATAGGGAAATGGTCACTGTGAGGCAGGGGCATTTATGAGGTGCCCTGGTGATGTGGGTCCTTTCCAATTTGATTGGCTCTAATAGACATGGTCCCCAAAGATAGAATCCCCAAAGGTAGCATTATAAAGCAGAACTAAATTACTCTGCGTGTTGAACTTCTATATCTTAATAATTTCACAAAAGAACATCTTCATTGCACTTGGAGGTAGATTTGGTTCTGCTGCTTGATGAGTAATTATCACTTCAGCAAATACAATTTATGAAGGACGTCCATTAAAAAGAAGCACTGAATGATTAAAAAAAATTTATTAAAGACCATCGTGTTCGTGGCCTGGCTAACCATGTGAAGTGCCAGAGTAAATTAATGGAGATTGTTAAGTCTAGCTCATCCAGCAAAAGGCTTGGAAGACAGTGGGACAGTGGACAATAACCCAACTGTAATCACAAGACGAACACTTCAGCTTGATGAGTCCACACAACATCATTTTCACTGAAATTATTTTGACACCCATGTGAAGAATTGTATAGGCTTCTAATAAAGCAGCAATAACTACAGGGTATCAAACAGCTAAATAGCACAAATTTAATCCTAAAATAAAAAAAGATAATCCTTCCAATTCTCCTTTCTTTTTTCCCATTAGATTTGTTAGCAGACACCATTCAATTTGATGCCTCAGTAAGGACGTCTGTCAAGTTGCTTACACAAATGAACTGTGCCATCGTGGATCAAGTGCGCCAATCAGGGTCTCATGACGGAGAAGGCTGCCTTGCTAAGTTCACACACTCTCCAAAGCTCTGTTAACCACCCCATGGAAAAGAACTTACCAGAGATATTCAAGTTATAACCATTTTCAGCAGTGGTAATCTGTTCTAAGATACAAAGCCCCAAAGAGTGGACACAAGCCTAATACGGCGAATGATAATAACAAATGGATGGTCGGGGGTGAATCTGGAGCATCACCTCGGGAAACAAAGAATGACTTAGTGGATAAAGTCAATCTGTACCAAAGGTTAGAAAGTCAACAACAGTCTAGAAACAAAGCAACAGCAAGCCCTGGACTATGAGGCATAATCAGCAAAACACACATATACAACCTCCATTCTGCTAATTATACAATTATACACAGAGAGAATAATGTGCACACACATATATATAATCATACACACATGTACATACATACATACATATGCACACATTCATTGACAGGTTCAAATACAAAGCAAGATTTTTTAAGGGAATAAACTTTCAAAGATATTATTTGCCTTTGCATAGGCTACAAGTCCGTAATTCTCTCCCGAGCACCAGACTCATATATACAAACGCACACAGCTCTTCCCCTTGGATGTCAACAGGCATCTCAATCACATGAGCAAAACTGAATTCCTCATCCCCCACCCACAGCCTTTCCCGTCTCCTTTGATGGGGCAGTGACTCAGTTCCGGTGACTCAGGCCAGAAATCATCCTTGAATCCACTCTTTCTCTCGCCCTTCCTCCATCTCATCATCAAAGGATTCTGTTGGCTCATCTTTCCAATTATATCCAAAGCTGACCGCTTGCCACCCCCTCCACAGGACTCACACGGACCCAAGCCATCCGCTCTCTCCCGGGTCCTGCTGTAGCCTCCCGGCAGGTCCCACCAGCACAGCCACACTCCCACCAGAGTCTGTTCTCAGCACAGAGCCAAAGGGATGCTTTGAAAATCCAAGTCAGATCACATCCCTCCTCTGCTCAAAACTTCGCGATGGCTTCCCGTTCATTCAGGGAAGAAGCCCAAGTCCTTACAATGGCCCCGTTTCTTCTCTTACTCTCACTAGTGTTCTCCCTGCTGGCGTGTCCCACCCTAGTCCTGTCACTGGCCTCCTTGCTGGTCCCTCAAGACCCCCAACACATGCCATCTCAGGGCCTTGGCACTGGCTGTTTCCTCTGGCCAGACTGAGGTTGCTCCAAGTGTCCCCACGGCTTGCCCACTCCCCTCCTTTTGAGTCTTTTCTCAAATGCCACCTCCTCTCTAACCATCCTATAAAATGTCTTTGCAGCACCCCCCCGCACCCAGCATGCTACTCTTCTTTCCTGATTGATTTTTTTCCATAACACTTTTCAACATATTTATTGTCTTTCTCCCCCCAACAGACTGTAAATTTAATGAGAATAAGAATGTACTATCTATTGTTTACACTGACGTCCCAGTGCCAGAAGAGTGTTTGATAAATAGTAGGTGTCCAATAAATCCCAATTAAACGAATAGATGAATTCATTTCTAGATGTGACATGATGGTATGCAGAATCGTCTTCCTAGCCAAACAGGGCACTGAATAAGCATTTGAAGTTCAAGTGAAAAGGAGAAACCAAGCATCCATCACCAGAGGTTTCTCTACAAACCACACCTATGGGAAGAAAGTCATAATAGGAAGTCATATCTATACATTTTATTATATATTCTGATAAAATGAACACTAGAGATGCTTAGCTTGAATAGAATGCTTTATTTCAGAAAATGCACAAACTCTTTTCTAGAAAAGATATATAGAGGCCCAGGTGGGAGGGACTCGAGTGGGAAGGATGGATGCCTTCAGTGGCTAAGAACAAGCTTCGATGAACGACACAGAGTCCAGCCCGCAAGCCAAAAAGCTCGCAGAAGAAGAGGCCAATAATCTAACATCAATGGGGCAAGAATTTGAGCATTAAATATGATGGCTGATTCCTTTTCTCATTGAAAATACTGTTTTTGGAAATTTTTGCCTTGTCGTCTAGGTCAGTTTCTCACAGTGCGGTGCTAGGGAGCCACAGAATAATCGCACGCGGGTTAATGCGGATGATCCGATCCCTCCCTGACCCGCCCCCCAAATTTACTATATCAGAATCTCTAGGCAGCCTAAAAAAATGTGTATTTTTTTTTGAGGCAACTCAGGAACTCTGGAACACACTCAGATTTTGAAAACTATAAACCCAGTTCATTTTAGGCTAAAGGGTGGAAATTTCTTTAAAAAAAAAAACAAAAACTTTCCATTCATCTGGTGCTGATCTTACCAAAATGCTGATACAGAGCAGGCTCTATTGTTTAGAGTCATTTAGACTTGGTTCCATTATCTACAACCTCTTCCTACCTTCCTTGCTTAGAGGAAAAGGTAATCACTTGTGAGGTGGCCCCAGCCCCTCTCCCCTCCCCTCACAACCAGGAGGAAAAGACAGAAACATTTTCAGTTCGACCACGTAGGAAATGCAAGTTCCACTGTTAGATTTTTCAACACGTTCTGTGGACCCACACAAGCAACAACAATGCCTAAACATATGGCCTCTACCCAAACAGGGAGGCCTTTGGATTTTCATGATCTGGACATATTTGAGTCTGTGAATTGCAGAGCCATCTGGACTAGTTAGAAGTAGCAAGAGAGGGAAAAAAAAAAAAAACCCTCAACACCCTCTCAAACCCAGCAGCACTTGTTTTAATATCAGAAAAACAAATATAAGTAGCAGAGAGGCTACTAAGCCTCACAAATCGTGTTTTCTTTTTAGCAAAAATGGAGCCATTTGGGGGACTCGCCCAGCAACCGAAGCACCACCAATATTCAGGGAATGGGGAAAAGCCTGATTTTCCTTAAATACATACCCAAACGGGCCACTGGTTGAGTCATATGTTGTGGAGTGACCACACCTTTTGTGTCATTATAGCTTATCTCACTTCTTCCTCCCCAAAGCCTTATCAACACTTCAGTGAGCACCTATTAGATGCTAATTAAAAGGCTATAGTGGGGGAACTATAACTCCCTCGCTGAAGACATTGAGAAGCTGAAATTCCAGAAGAAATGATTGTTGGTTTTTAAGGGACGACAACTCAGGGTGACAGGACAAAAACACGTATCAACCTAAGGGCCGGGTCAGTGAGTGACACTGACAAATGGTCTGCAAATTTAGGAGATGGAATCAAAAGGGAATGGCCATTCTGAGGAACAAGGCTTGAACCCTGGAAGGAAGAAGGCAGGAGGAGGGGGCGTCCTGGGCAGAGATAAGGTGGTGGGGGGGCTGCAGCCCCCGATGTGCACAGGCTTCCTTCAAAAGTCAGAGAGACCCATCTGGCTGCAGAGAACAGGGAGGTGTTGATGGAAGGCAAGCTCGGCTGGGAGAGACGATCAGCGCCCAGACTGTGGGGAGAGCCCTGAAGGCCAGTCTGAATATTTTGAAATGCACTAAATCGGAAGGTCCTGGAAGGCTGTTATTGGAGGAAGAGGCAGCGAGGGAGCTCGAGGGCCCACCACGAGTACATCAACAGAGGAAGATGTACAAGGCTGCTATCTTGCTATCACGAAAGATGGGAAGCCAGGAGGCCAGCGAAGAGGGCCAGGCTGTCATGAAGCTGCAGCTGTGGGCAGAGGCAACAGCACGAAGAGTGAAATACGGACAGCCCTCATCATAAGCCAGTCATCATTAAGTGGATTTGAACTCCAATCCCAGCAAACAAGCTGTGAGATGGTAGAGAGGTTACCTAATTCAGAAACTCATCTTTTTTTTTTTTTGTTTGGCCATGTCCACGGCATTCGGAAGTTCCCAGGTCAGGGATTGAACCCGTGCCACAGCCATGACCAGAGTCACAGCAGTGACAACACTGGATCCTTTCTTTTCTTTCCTTTTTTTTTTTTTTTTTTTTTTGTCTTTTTAGGGCCATACCCACGGGCTAGGGGTCAAATCAGAGCTCTAGCCACTGACCTACGCCACAGTCCAGCAACACCAGATCTGAGCTGCATATACAACGTACCCGTACCCCACAGCTCAGGGCAACGCCAGATCCCTAATCCACTGAATGAGGCCAGGGATTGAACCTGCATCCTCATGGATCCTAGTCAAGTTCATTCCACTGAGGCACGATGGGAACTCCATGACATCAGGTCCTTAACCGCTAGGCCATCAAGAGACTCCCCTAACTCATCTTCAGAACAAGTTCAAACCCCAGCTGGGCTAACTGTGCACAAGCTCTTTAGCTTCTGCGGCCTTCAGTTTCTCCATCTCTGATGTGGGGATAAGAACAACATTTGCTTCATCCTGGGGTTTTTGAAAACCAAATGGGTTAGTGCACAAAGAGCACCTTTTCTATCTATACTAATAGTTAACACGACATTTCAGAGTCTTGCAGAAACCAAAACAGACCAAGCATAGATAGCTGTTTTACAAGCTGCAGTGGCTTACAGAACAGCACAGGAGAGTTTTACTGTCTAAGGAACTCCGATGGCTTTCCAGTGATATTTAGAGTAAGATCCAGAGTTGCCATCTTGGCTCAGTGGTTAACGAACCCGACTAGTATCCATGAGGATGCAGGTTCAATCCCTGGCCTCGCTCAGTGAGTTAAGAATCTGGTGTTGCCGTGACGTGTGGTGTAGTCGCAGACGCGTCTTGGATCCCGCGTTGCTGTGGCTGTGGTGTAGGCCGGAGGCTACAGCTCCAATACGACCCCTAGCCTGGGAACCTCCATATGCCACATGTGCGGCCAAAAAAAAAAAAAAAAATAGAGTAAGATCCTAATTCCTGTCCATGGGCTACAAGTTCCCACATGGTCTGGCTGCCGATCGTTTCTCCAAACTCACTCCTAGGAGAGCCGCTCTCGGCCACTAACCTCCGGGCACTCTGCCCTGACTGTTCCTCACCCGCTTCTCCAGGCCGGTGCCCCTGCTGTCCTCCCTGCCTGGACCACTCTGCCCTCTGTTGTCATTTTATGCAGGTTTCCACAAAACATCCCCTCCCCAGATCAGCATGGCCACAATGGCATATGCGCATTCCATCTTCGGTCTTTTGTCATCCCCGTGTTTTCCATCCCTTCTCAGGACTTGTCACTGCCAGACTTCACTGCACTGAGCTGTCTGTCTCTGGCCTCAAGAGAATGGAGAGTCTGTGGTGACAAGGACTTTGTCTGGTTCCATGGGGTTTCCTCTGGCCCCAGCACAACAACTGCCCATAGGAAGTAGGGACTCTGAAGACGTCAGTTGAATGCATAAGTGAAGGAATGAGCCAGAGGTCCAAGTTCAAATCCTAGCTGTACCACTTACATGCTGGGTATCATCAGGTATGCTGCTTCATGTTACCTCTCTGAGCTCCTGTTTCTTATTTCTTCTTCCACACGTGCAACATATGCAAGTTCCCAGGCTAGGGGTAGAATTGGAGCTGCAGCTGCCGGCCTATGCCACAGCCATGGCAGTGCCAGATCTGAACCACATCTGTGACCTATACCACAGCCTGCAGCAATGATGGATCCTTCACCCACTGAGAAAGGCCAGGGGTTGAACCTACATCCTCATGGATACTAGTTGGGTTCTTAACCTGCTGAGCCACAATGGGAACTCCTCCTGTTTCCTATTTCTAAGGAGGAAAGAACAGATCTTTGTGGGACTTAAATGTGTAAGAAGTAAGATGAGACAAAGCCCTCAGCTCAGGGTCTTATATGGAAGAGGGACTTGATAAAATTCAGAAAGTTGAGAGTGAGGAGCCTGGAAGGTTAGGAATTTGATAATCTGGGGAAAATAAATGGAAAATTTATTTCCATTTCATGCAATATTTATTAAGTGCCTTTTATACAAAAAAGCATTATGGAAGATATTGGGTAAAAATATCTAAATAAGACTCAGCTTCTACCCAAGAAGAGCGCTAATGGAAAAGATAGGTATGACTCCACATGACAGGTGCTACACTAGAGATACATGCCAAGCACTCCCCCCAGAATGTCCACAGAAGGTTTCAAATTAGAGGAGCCATTTGAGTGGGGTCTTGAAGGATGTGTAGGAGCTTGCCTGTGAGACAGGAGTACTCTGGTAGAGAAAGCTACTTGGGAAAAAGCCTAATGTCGTAAAAGTGGGTCTGGGAGACAAAGAGATGAGGATGCATGCATTTGGCAGAGAGGACAGCGAGAGGGTTGATATGGGAGCTGGCAAGTACAAAGTGCACTCTGAACAGGTTTAGCTCAAACATGCTGTTTGCATAAAAGGAGACTTGCAGATGTTTGTAGGTAGAAGAAAGACTAAAGACAGAGAAGGAATATCAGCCAACAATAAGCAGAAGATAAGATTCAGAGTATAACTTTCAGACAGTAAGAGTAATGTCTCTCCTGTATGTCTCCCATTGTATTTGGCAGACTGTGGGATCATTAATATAATGATAACAACTTGTAAATTAGATGTGGCTGACCTCTTTTGGCTTCTCAAAAAGCAGTGAAATGACAGCTAAGAACAGCCAGCAGTATGGATGGGAAAAGTGGCTCCTTTCTTTGACATCACTATAAAGATTTGTGCCCTGTCCCCAAAAAGATCTGACGTTCACATGCAAATTTCTATCACTAGCAGTGCATCATTCGGCTTTAGAAGGGGCTGTCTCTTGTGATAAATTCTAAGACCCCTGCAGGGGAATAACAACTTAGTTCTCATCTGTACGGGCATTTTAATGTGGATTTGTTTATAATAAACAGATCCACTGATGCACACAGTAGGGATCATCTTCAAGGATGTTCAGAAAACAATACCTTGGAATGCGGAGAAAAGGAAGAGAATCCTTATGCAATGTTGGTGGGAATGTAAATTGGCACAGCCTCTATGGAAAACCGTACAGAGTTTCCTCAAAAAATTAAAACTAGAACTACTGTACGATCCAGTAATTCTACCTTTGGGTACTTATCTGAAGAAAATGAAAACACCAATTAGAAAAGATACACGCACCTGGATGTTCGCTGCAGCATCATTCACAATAACTAAGATACGGAAGCAACGTAAGTGCCCACTGACAGATGAATGGATAAAGAAGATGTGGTATATACACACAACGGAATATTACTCAGCTCTAAAAAAAGGAAGAGATCTTGCCTTTTGTGACAACATGGATGGACCTAGAGGGTGTTGTGCTAAGTGAAATAAGTGAGACAAATACCATATGATTTCAGTTATATGTGAACTTAAAAAACAAATCAAATGCCCAAACATTAAAAAAACAGAAGCAGAAATATAGATACAGAGAAGAGATGGCTGCCAGAGGTGGAGTAGAAGAGTGGAGGATGGAAATAAATGAGAGAGGAGTTCCCGTCGTGGCTCAGTGGAAACTAATCTGACTAGTATCCATGAGGATGCAGGTTTGATCCCTGGCCTCACTCAGTGGGCTAAGGATCCGGCATTGCCGTGAGCTGTGGTGTAGGTCGCAGACATGGCTCAGACCCTGCATTGCTGTGGCTGTGGTGTAGGCCGGCAGCTGCAGCTCTGATTGGACCCCTAGCCTGGGAACTTTCATAGGCCGCAAGTGCCTGTGGAATTTTGGAAAAAAAGAAAAAAAGGGAAAGAAAAGAAAACAGTACAGAGATGATCATGAAATTTACTGAAATACTCATTTCATGATGTATGCATGTCAAATCATTATGTTGTAAACCTTAAATTTATACCATGCTATATGTCAATTATATTTCAATACAATTGGGAAAAAAAAAAAAAAACACCTTGGAAAAGCTTTTCTCGGCACCATTTTGCCCACCCCTGGCTGCACTGGATTCTCCTTTTCCAAGCTCCAAATCCAAGCTCCAAGGCAACCTGTGCACCACTCCGCAGAGTGTGCTAAAATGATCTATTTCCGTGTCTGTCTCCCTCAAGGGTAGAGGCCGTATGTGGCCCATCGGAAACAGCTGCACCATGGCCAGGCACACAGTAGGTCCTCAACAGATAAGGCAACCGCCTCAGGATCAACCTCAGGGGTACCTGCAATTGCAGCTTCGGCGTGGAGCTAAGCCATTTACTTTGCAGTGCACATGACTCAGTCCACTTCAAATTTAGGAAAACCATGATTAGGGTTTGCCAAAGCATTGTCAAACCTTAAAAGAAAACAGAAATGGAAAGTCATGTAAGATAAAATCTGAGTTATTTTCCTTGTACTGCCAGACTTTGCAGTAGTTCATGCTGCGATCAAGTGACTAAGGACCTCAGAGACTTTCCACTGAAAACAAACTTTAAGGTCTCTAATGACATGACATATTTATACTGAATACTCTCAGCAGGTCTCCTGGGCCTTACTTCTTGCACAACCCTATGCAATTTCAAATGTAAAAAAGGAACAACACATTAAGCAAAACATTCCTTGGTACTTTTAAATGAAAACACTTTAACTAATTACAGCATTTCTTTAGTTCAGTGACCAAACGCTGCCTACCGAAGGTAAAACACATGTTCTCTAATTTCACTCCCTCTAATTATGCTTTAGTATGAATTCCATCAAAACATCAACGACTTTCTATACTGTCTTCTATTCTTTGATCTCTAAAGTATAAAAGTTAATGCTCTTCACCAATATCACATCATGTTTGGGTACTTAAACGTGCTCACATAGGGATGTAGATAAAGCTACAGAGACACAGATGTAAATAAATCCACAAGTATACAAATCAGTGGTTCCCAACCAGGAGCAATTTTGCAGCCCCATCCCAGGGGATATTTGATCATGTCTAGAGAGAGTTTTTATTGTCATAACTAAGGAGTGCTTCTGGCAGCCAGAGACTAAAAGCCATGGATGTTGCTAAACATCCTACAATGGACAGAGCAGCTCCCACATCAAAAAATCATCCAAAATGCCAGTAATGCCCAGAAATCCTGATATAGAACAACCCACATACTAAGCATAAACAAAAGCTATTTAAAGTACTCTAAAATAAATATTACAGGATTATTGCTTCTACACTATCCAAACGTAAGCAGTGTTCTTTCTTCAAGTGGGCATTATGCTTACTTTGGCTAGATCTACTTATAAGATTATTGACTGCAATTAAGGATTATCTTAAATGCATTTCAAATGTGTATCAACTAGTTGGTTGTCAGCTTTGAAGCCTTCCATGTATATAAATCCTCAGCTGCATCTTTTTTTTTTTCCCCTGCTGGGAATAAGTCAAGAAATAGAAATAGTTTAGCAGATTATTCTAAGGTTCCTGTTTTAAAAAGAGCAATAAACCTACAAATTCTTCCCAAAGAATAAGTGACTTGATGTGTTTATTTTCCAGTCTCCATCATATTTGATAAAACAAATACTGGAAGCCTATTTAACTCAAAAATCGTCAACGATAAGAGTTCAACAGCATATATAATACTTAATCATTTAAATCAAACAAGATGACATATGATGTCTCCAAATGTCTAGTCATTCACACCTATCATTTCCAAAAGCTTAAGTCTCAGATTCTTGATAAGAAATTGTGAGAGTGTACAAAACCCCTAGTTCTGTTCTGGCTACCACACACGTCAGGGCTAATGTTTTACAGCATAGGGCAGAGAATTTTTTGCTCACACTGCAAGAGTATCTTGATTGCATACATTTTTTTTCTGTGATTTTATGATTGCTTGAATTCTGCAGGGACAACTTTTTACCAGATGGGTGATCGTATAGCTTTCATTAGTTCTCTGTATCTTACCAGTTGTGTTTGCTTATTTATCTAAAATCTTTTACTAGGAAAGGGCTCACGTGAGACTCTAAATCCCACTTCTGATAAGGTCTCAGGACTAGAGGGAGGGAAATTACATTCCTTCCAAACAACTCTTCCAAAATCCACAACTTAAGATTTTATATCTTATGTTTATTTTTAAAGGAGGTCCCCCCCCCCTTTGAGACCTACATTTTAATTAATTTGAATACGAGGCTAAGGGTTGCTTAAACATAACCATAAAATAAAATTTCTTCAAAGTCAGGACTTTCATTTTGAAGGCAAATAATGGAATTCAGTCAAGATGTCAATGTTAATCTGGTGTGTAGCTCAAACTTATTTTAGCATTTTACATAAAATAACCATGAGTTTAAGTATTCCTAAATAAGGGAGGTGTTTTATTCTTGGAATCTCAAATAGTCGCTGTAACCAGCACAGTCAAGATTACCTTAACATTTCCTTGCATGGATTTAAAAAGATGTGATTATACAGCAATTTGTAAGCAGCTCTTCTTAAATCATATATCAAATTTTACTCACTTCAGCAAAATTCAAATTCTCTTCCAGAAGAGTGACTCAACTATACGAAGGGAAATTATATCAAGTTGTAAATGCAAAAAGTGACCCAAAAGGAGGTAAAAACATGTAAAACAATCACA
The DNA here is from genome assembly GCA_004024745.2 of Catagonus wagneri. Classification (NCBI taxonomy): domain Eukaryota; kingdom Metazoa; phylum Chordata; class Mammalia; order Artiodactyla; family Tayassuidae; genus Catagonus; species Catagonus wagneri. The sequence continues at coordinate 1,792,796 of PVHT020000180.1, forward strand.
AAGATATATTAGCTAGGCTGCATGTTAAACTAAAAATTGTAGGTGCATCCTATCTAAAAATGTACTAATCCTCTTGATATACACAGTTTCATTTTATTTTAATTTAACTTAGTTTAGTTTATTTTTTATTTATTTACTTTTTTTTTTTTTTTGCCTTTTTAGGGCCACACACACAGCATATGGAAGCTCCCAGACTAAGAGTCAAATTGGAGCTGCAGTTGCTGGCCTACACCACAGCCACAGCAACGCCACATCAGAGCCGCATCTGTGACCTACACCACAGCTCACGGCAATGCTGGATCCTTAACCCACTGAGTGAGGCCAGGGATCAAACCAATATCTTCACGGATACTAGCTGGGTTTGCTACCACAATGGGAACTCCTAGGCACAGTTAAAATGCAACCTATTAGGGAAGGAAATTTTTGGATAGAAACTTTTTTAAAAAGGCAAACTACTTGGCTTTAAAGTAAAATATTAGCACTTTACTTACAGTGATTCTTCTACAAAAGGTACATATTTATCAAGCTATACAGACTCCATTTATTCCTAGAAAGAAAATTTTTTCTCATTGCTACTAGTGGAAGTATATATATGGTACAGAGAAAAAATACATTCTACAGTGGTGCTTAATAATGGAGAGGAAAAGTAAGCTCCATCTATAAAACCTAGCTATAAATTTTTCTTTGGCCATGATAAAAATAATTTAGGGTTTTTTTTTGTTTTGTTTTTTTTTAAGGACTACAGCTGCCTTCATATCACAATTTATACTGAAAATAACCCCTGCATAACAGGGCCCCTGGGATGGGTAACAGATTACACGAAGGATGCCCACTGGGCACTGGCCACGAGCTGCCCCCTTCACTGGGCTATCTAAACTCCGTGGTCCGTATCATGATCATAGGTAGGCCACGCCCTCAAAAACTGTCTATTGCCCAGCTGTTATACTTTCATCATGTTTTAATGACTTTCATCAGATTATAAAGAGGCGCAGGGAGTTCCTGTCACAGCTCAGTGGAAACAAATCTAACTAATATCCATGAGGATGCAGGTTCGATCCCTGGCCTTGCTCAGTGCGTTAAGGATCCGGCACTGCTATGAGCTGTGGTGTAGGTAACAGACACGGCTTAGATCTGGCTTTGCTGTGGCTGTGGTGTAGGCCGGCAGCTACTGCTCCGATTTGAACCCTAGTCTGGAAACCACCATATGCCACAGGTGTGGCCCTAGAAAAGGCAAAAAGACAAAAAAAAAAAAAAATCAGACTTCTCCATGGGAAAATAAACCCTCCAGAAATAACAGCAAATGTGTTCTATTAAGTCAAAGTTTTTGATCCTTGCATTGATCAGAAGAGAAGGGCTGAGAAAACACCAAGTGTTCATCTCATTCCAGCACTGAACTATCAACTCCCTGCACATGCCTTTTGAAAACAAGAGCTGCAAGAGCTCACCTGCTCTCTGTTCACCGCTGGGCAGAAGTTTTGAAAGCTGCTTCCTCTACTAGTCAAGGCAGTGTTTAACACAAGGAAAGAAACTTTACCAAAGAGAGAGATTTACTTTCTAACAGTAGGTCCTGAAGTGGATGCTGTAGGTGGTTATCTGGAACCATATAAAGTGATATTGACCACGGAAGCCGCACCCTGTCTTGAGAAATCTGAATGATGGAAGGTCCAGATAACAATACAGACTTTTGCAAAGTAGCCTTCCTACTGAAGTAGAAAGGGTATCTTGGACTATAAATACAATGTAATATCTTTTAAATGGAGCCTAATGTTCACCACACTCTACCGACTCGAACAGTGTAGAGAAACTTCGTTAACTAACAAGGTCTTTCCAAAAATGATAATGCAACAAATATAAATATTCTAGAAAAGGTGTATGTCTTAAAATTGTGGATTTTATTTTAAAGAGCTCTAAGTGGTTTTAACAGCAATGGAAAATGGTTGTGGTTTAATAGAAAACCATATTCGCAATCATAAACAGTGTGAAATGGTATTCACTATTTTAGTTTTTCATGCTTTCTAAAATTAGCACCTACTAGTTTTCTAATCAGAGATACACACACACACACTCGCAATTTGCAATGGGACTGCTCAAGAAGGAATTCCTTATGCACCTGTATCAGCACAAAGCCCACAATAAATAAAAATATTGAAAATAAGAAACAGCAATAATCAGTTTTTACTGTTTAGTCATTTACTCATTCTTACAACAAATATATTCTGATAACATCTATGTAGCAGGGAGTTTGCTTAAATATTTGCATGAAGACTTATGAACATAAATATTTTACTTATATAAAGGAAATATGATGAAACTGTTATAAATCAACGCTAAAGTAAATAAATAGGTAGACAGATGATGGGTGGAAAATAAATAAATAAATAAATACATGTAATAATGAATGCCCATCCTAGATCTTGATTATGGGAGAAAAAATAATTAGTATCAGGCCCTTAGCATAGACATTATGCCACAATAGATAAACAGAGTCCAGAAGAATCTCTAAAGGAAAAATCTCTTAGAACAAGTGGACAAAAAAGATTTTTCCTATAATAAAGCAGAAGACGCATCTTCTGGGATTAGTGAAAAGGCCTTGCGTGCCACTGAGTTGGCAGAGCTGTATGGCCCAGGAACTGTTGGTTTCAAGCGGTGATAAGGGGTTCCACGCCTTCTCCTCTACCTCACAGCCCTCCCTGGAGGAGTCATGGAAGATAGAAAAGGAAAAAAAGGAAGGCAAAAGGGAGAAAAATGAGTTTTCCCAATACCCTTTCGTGGCTAGGAACTGTCGTATATTCAACTGTAGACCACAGGCAACTGCACTCAATATTTTTCAATAACCTATACGGGAAAAGAATCTGAAAAAAAATATATATAGGTGTATGAATTTCTGAATCACTCTGCTGTACTCCTGAAACTAACACAGCGTTGTAAATGTGCTATACTTCAATTTTTAAAAAAGGCATTGGAGTTTTATTTCACCTCAATACTAAATTCTAAAATAGAGATAGTTCAAAATTAAACATGCATGTAAATGGAACAAGAAATACCTCCCATCTCCAGTTTTAATCACCCACCTCCTTTAAATATAAGGAATTATCCAGATGTGTTCAGAAGAAAATGGCTTCTAGAAGAAACAGGATTAAAAGGATGGTTTCTGTCTCTAGGACAACAAATCTGTAAGCCTGAAACTGCCACTGTCACATTATCTTCTCAATATTGTTTAAAAACAGGAAAATCAGATTTGATTTTGTAAAGTTAATGCATGAAATATTAACTGGAAGTTTCTAATAAACTTGAAACCATTTCTCACAAAGCAATTTGGTTGTGATAAATGTTGATGCTGGGGCACTTTTAAGGTGACAGTTTGGAACTATCAATATAAATTCCTACACATCTGTAATTTTTGATCAAAAATTTAGTGACTAATAGAGAAAAGTAAGAATTTGCCTCTGATTTCGATAGGTATGAAGAATGAAATTCAGAAATAACACCATTTGTAGCAATATGGACTGACCTAGACTTTATCATACTAAGTCAGTCAGAGAAAGGTAAATATTATGATATCACCTATATGTGGAATCTAAAAAACAGTACAAATGAACTTATTTACAAAAGAGAAACAACTCACATACACAGAAAAGAGGACAGGCAGTGAGAAGGATAAATTTGGAGTATGGGATTAAAAGATACACACCACTATATATAAAATAGATAAACAGCAAGGATTGACTGTATAACACAGGGAACTACATTCAATATCTTGAAACGAACTATAATGGAAAATAATTTTAAAAAAGAATATATATATCTGAATCACTTTGCTGTGCACCTGCAAATAACACAATATTATAAATCAACTATACTTCAATTTTTTTAAAAGCCTGCAATTCATCCACCTTAAGTCTTTCTTCTTTCATTTGAGATCCTGTCAGATCTCTAAAGTAAAAAAGATCAACTTCCAGGTCTCCAAACTTGAAAATGAGTAATTGCCTGTACTTTTTCCATAGGTAGCCTTCCTTTTGGTATATGTTTTCTTCCTTGAACACATCCCCCTCTTTACCAGCTTCAGGCCACCTCCTCATTCTGAACTGCTGCCTCTCTCCACCCCTGTCCCCATGCACCCCTGCCCCCCGCTAGTGGCCTCCTGTTGAAATTCCATGCAGTCATCAAGAATGCAGTGCAAACACCTCCTCTCCTGCAGGTTCCTTCACAGCTCAGGCCACCAGAGTTGTGTCTCTCTCTTTTGACTCTTCAAAGTCCTTCCTTCCCATCTCTTTTATGATGCTCAGCCTGCACTGATAATGATGAATTCTCCCTACGCTTGATCCCACCGCTCACCTCTCCCACCGTATCGGAAGGTACTTAAGAGCAAGGACCGTCTTGTCCCCTATGACTCTTTTCCAAAACTAGCTACATACTGTGCTTTATCCAGAGAAGAAACAAAGTAAGTAGGTGGATTTCATTTTTCACTCTCACATGAACTTTTTCCTTTTTTCTTTTAAGTGGAAGAGAAAATACCAACCGAAGGGAAAGAAAACCAAGGTCATAAAAGTCAAGCATAACAAGGAAAAGGGATTCAATTCTTGACATATGACTTGGGTTCCAGGAAACAGACTCCCCTAAATTGTCTGTAAGCCTACAATTGCTGACTCATTTATTCAACAAATGTGTACAGAGCCTTCAATATAGAACATACACACAGACTATGGAAACATGAGCACCTAATATATCCATCTCCCGATAGGCATAATCTCGGTATTACTAGGTTTCTGAGCTCAGCAGATCCCCTTGCAGTCAGCAGTCCCTTGTAACTCTGCCAATCTACTTCCCAGAGCGGTTCTGTTGAATTTCTCTCTCCTCCAGCTCTCTGCCAACTCTCACCTACTCTTCTACTAGAGAGTTTTGTCCCTTACTGAAAAAAAAAAAAAAAAAGCAGAAGTCATCAATTGAATTCCTCAACCATTACCGCCCCCCCCAGCCCCTTAAACCATCCTTTTGCTTCCCCTGCCAAGCAAAACGTGTTCTTCCACTTTTACTCTAAACCTCATTCCCATCTAGACTTGGCTCTGTCAGCATACCTCTCATTTGATTCTTCAACTTATCCCACTTCGCTAATTCCTCCCTAGACTTATAAAAATATTCAGATCCTTGGGGGAAGAGACCAAAGACAACTGAGACCACTGAACCCATCTTAAATTAATCTCCCCGTGTCTATCCCCGCTATCCCAGGTTCCACCTCTAGATCTTGATCTTTCATTCACTCCTAAGGCTGTAATCTGTCTCCCTCTCCTTAGAGGACCACTGTCGTTAAGTTTACAAAGAACTCCCCATGACCCAACCCCACGGACACTTCCCTGGAGTAGCTTGGTCTCAAATGATCACTCTCCCTCCTCTGACACTTCCCGCAATCCCCTTTTTGAAAGAGTATTTTTATTTGCAAACAGTTACTCTCCACCAGTTTTCTTATCCCCCTGAAGATTTCTCAGTTTCTTCTTAACACCTGTTCTGATAATTCATCACGTCCAGAGCATCAGTCGCCACCAACATTCTCCAGCCTAAATATCTGTCATTGTACCGAGTTGCAATTTTCCCACTCCTGCTGGATATTGCCATGGAGGTCTTACCAACAGCTCCAATTCAGCTCATCAAGGGCGGAACTAATCTTCATCAACATCAGATATATTTCCTTCAAGTAACCATCCCCAGCGTCACCTCTGATCCTCTCACCTCGTACGTAAAGTCTTCAGCTCTGCCAGCATCTTTCACAGCACTTCTGCTAATGACCAATCCTCACCAACCCTTAGACTCTAGTTTCTTTCTAATCCATCTCCCAGGCTGCGTCTTGAGTTAGCTTTCTCTCGATTTATTTTCTAAATAGCATTTTTATTACATTATACATAATGCAACATACTGAAAAACATGACACACAGAAGAAGCCTCTCTCACCCCACGACAACGTGACCGTTCAATATTTTGGCGAACTACTTTCCCAGTCTTTTTGGTTGTTTGTTTGTCTTCCTCCCCGCAATATATATAATCTTTGAAACAAAACTGGGATCGAAGCATATATTGAATATAATTTTTAAACTTAAAAATATCCCACAAACATTCGTCTCGCTGTTACCTTCTAAGATGGGATTTTTCACAGCCACACCGTGCGCCAAGGCATGGCCTTAGCTTCGTTTACTTCAGCAGGTCTCAGTAGGGTTGGCTTTCCAAAATGGAACTCTGAACACGCACATCCTGGTGGGGCTTAAGATCCCTCAAAGGGGAGTTCCCATCATGGCTCAGTGGTTAACGAATCCGACTAGGAACCATGAGGTTGCGGGTTCGATCCCTGGCCTTGCTCAGTGGGTTAAGGATCCGGCGTTGCCGTGAGCTGTGGTGTAGGTCGCAGACGCGGCTCAGATCCCGCGTTGCTGTGGCTGTGGCATAGGCCGGCGGCTACAGCTCCGATTAGACCCCTAGCCTGGGAACCTCCATATGCCGTGGGTGCGGCCCTAAAATGGCAAAAGGCAAAAAAAAAAAAAAAAAATGCCTCAAAGGCTGCCCACAGCTCACTGATTACAAACCCCTTTCATCAGTCAGGGAGTAAGACCATTCACGGGTCTACACACCACAGTATCTACACAGCCTCATGCCCTTCTGCTCCTCTTCCCCACTGGCAACCTCGCCCTCTTTATGTCTCTGATCTTTCACTCCATGGTCCTGCCAGCCTGTCTCCTAAAAGTGCCCTTTCCTCTTACCATCCAGCGATGGCAGGCCTTGCTGCCAAGAGGCCCAGGCTGCCTTTCACACCAACTATGACTGGTTTCTTCATCCTTCCCCTAACTAGACTTTAAGCCCCTCCAGGAGATACAGTGTCTTATTGCAGAGCTAAAGACCCACAGCAGCCCTTAGAACTTGTGTTTCAATAAGTGGGGACAAAGCGGTTTTTCACATGGCTGCGTCACTGGTACAGAACTTACTAAGAAATACTCTTAATGGGGGCTCAATTTACTTAGTATGGGCCACGTCTGATGTTGTTTGAACTTCCGAGTGTCAACTGTCTACATATTTGGATAGCTATTTTGACAAATGTGCTTGACCCGCCCATTGACCGTAAATGTCACAGAGGAATTGAATCCCCTTTTGCTATTTTGTCCTGAGTACTGGACACATGGGGTGGGACCAGACAGGTGCTAAATAAGTATTTCCTGCATAAATGAATAAAGGACTCCATGAGGTCACCGAGAGTGTGGCCACCACCATCCTTAGTGGAAACTAAGGGACAGACACTATGGTTGAGGCTTCACATCAAAAATCGGAAGATGACACATCAGTACATTTCAATGTCCCATAATAATTTTTTGGAAGGTTTCTTGTTTCTCATGAAAGAAGGGACCCTCGGCCACGTGCCACGCTGTGTTCAGAGCTACCTGCCACGTTGCCAGGAGCAGAAGGAAGTTTGACTTTTGAAGGACTCCAGTCTGAGCAGTTCTGCTGGGCCCCCTGGACACGATAAAGGCTGGCTTTGAAATACTATGCCCTCAGTTGTTCCAGGCTTTATAAATTGGATCTGTTGCTCAAAATGGACCTGTACAATGAACCTGGGTATGAAATTACTGGGGCGATATTTTTAAAACTTTTTAACGGAGCTTTGTTGTTGGTCACTTAAAGCTATGCAAAAATTGCTTAATTTTCCTTTTATGTAAAACATTCATAAGAAATCGAATTTTCACATACTGTATTGGGGACCTAGGACAGATGGCCAATCAAAATAAGTCACTCTTTCCCTTCCCAGTTGAGTCAGGGCTCCAAATGTTACCAGGTGTTATCAGATATGACAAGAAAAATGAAAGACTGTTTCTTTGCTTCTGATTTGCAGAATGATGAAAAGCGTCTTTATTTTTTTTTTCTCAAGAGGAGACTCTTTCAACTCCCAATTTTGTTTTCATGAGAGGCACAGTGTAGATCAGACAATCCAACTAAAAAAAAAAAAAGTTCACCCCAGCTTTCGTTCTGAGAACAGTTAGATCAAAAGAATTTTTCTGAAGGCAAAACAGGTGGGTTTTTCCCCTTTATACTTACAAGTGAAACAAACACGTACTTTGTACTTTCACTGAACACAGAACAAGTGGACAGAAGTGAGCTTCACTCTGCTTCGTTAATACTCACACCTGCAAAGGACTCCTTTCCTACAAAAGGCAGACGTATCTGAAACTAGTCACTTATAATTGGGGCAAAGGGAACAGGATCTCCATACAGTATTACAGTAAAGTAAAATGTTTAAGGGAGAAATAAATGTAAGGTAATGTTAAGAAATATTTAACCTTGGACAAATACATACACATACACACACGTGTGCGCGCTTCATGCACACATTCATATGCCCAGCCTCTTTCTCTCAGAAACCAACTCTTTGGGAAAGTGAGAGCTACAATCTTTATTTACGTTCAACACATCCATAAACTGGACTATGACATAAAAACAGTAATGATGAGTTCTCAGGAGAGGTTAAAAAAATAAATGCACAAATAAACTACAGGGTGACGAGAAGCCCATTTTATACCAAATATCATTTGAAGATAATTACTCACTGTCAACAAGAAAGACAATCAGCTATAAATATTTGATCACCCTAAATATTTTCTTTTATCTTTTCCAACCTTCCTTTTTCTCAAAAGATTTCCTCAATTTCTTTATATCCATCCCATTCCATCTCAGAATCTTCTTCAAAACTGTCTTGTTTAACATGGAAACAACGTAAATGCTCACCGACAGAGGAAGGGATAAAGAAGATGTGGTGCATGTACACAATGGAATACTACTCAGCCATAAAAAGAATGAAATAATGCCATTTGCATCAACATGGATGCAACTAGAGATTATCATGCTAAGTGAAGTAAGGCTGACAGAGAAAGAAAAATACCGTATGATATCACTTATACATGGACTCTAACGTATGGCACAAATGAACCTGTCTACAAAACAGAAACAGGAGTTCCCATCATGGCTCAGCAGAAACGAATCTGACTAGTATTCCTGAGGACGCAAGTTCAATCCCTGGCCTTGCTCAGTGTGTTAAGGATCTGGCATTGCCATGAGCTGTGGTGTAGGTCGCAGTTGTGGCTCAAATCCCACACTGCTGTGGCTGCAGCATAGGCCAGCAGCTACAGCTCTGATTCAGCCCCTAGCCTGGGAACCTCAACGTGCTTCATGTGCAGCCCTAAAAAGACCAAAACAAACAAAAAAAAAAAAAACAAGCAAAACAGAAACAGACTCATAGACATGAAAAACAGACCTGTGGTTTCCAAGGGGGAGGCAGGAGGGAGAGGAGAGATGGACTGGGGGTTTGGGGCTAGTAGATGCAAGCTATTCCCTTTAGAATGGATAAGCAATGAGGTCCTGCTGTACAGCACAGGGAACTATATCCAGTCTCTTGGGAGAGACCATGATGGAAGATGATATAAGAAAGGGAATGTATATATATGTATTAGTGGGTCACTTTGCTGTACAGCAAAAATGACATAACATTGTCAATCAACTCTACATGAATAATAAAAATTTAAAAAGCAAACAAAAACTGTCTAGTTTAGAGAACGCATCTTCTCATCCAAATACCCAGCACCTGTGCCTCTATCGCTTGAAACCCCACTGGTCTTACAAAGTCTTCCCCTTTATTTGTAAGAAAGACGGTAACTATTTCCCAAAGTCCTAGCCATGTAAGCCCACTATTATCCAGATGGCTCTTCAGTCACTGCCCCACTCCCTAGATTCAATGTCAATACTTCAGATGTTTTTTCAGTGTTTAGAACTCTCCCTGTGGGCACACGCTCTTTAAACACTTAACTTCACCAATACTGAAAAGCTTGAACTGTCTATCTTAGGAGAGCAGATATTTTCTGACCAATAATCCAAAACTCCCCTACAACCCTCCCACCCACAATTTTGAGAATTTTATAATCTCTTCTTCCAGCTCCCCGAAGAATGCTTTAATACTAGCAAACAGATCTGCTTGTCATGAGTGGCGGCTCCAGCTAATTATTTTCTAAAAGTCAGCTCCTCTCTCCATGGCCTGGAATTACAGGCTGTTTCTAAACTTTCGGCCAGGCCACGCAGGTGGCTCTAACCAGTGCTCCCACCACTTGCAGAAAGAATGGGTGTCCCTCTGGGGCCAAAGCAGCCGAGAAGTAAGTGTGGCTTCTCCACCTTCTCCTCTCCCTCCTATCCCACTGGGGGGCTGGCACTTAGAAGATGCCAAGCGTCCACCAGCCCAGCTTCCCCAGCAACCCTGAACTGTATAGATGAACAAGAACTACATTTCTATTTAAGGTACCTTATTATACATTTGGCATCTATTTGTGACAGACGTTAGGCTAGTCTGACTGGATAACAATCAGACTTGCTCCTTTCTACTTAAAACTCTTGAGGCCATCTCAATGGTGGTACCTGACTTAGATTATTCAGTGTGTCAGTCCTGCTCTTGATCTCTGATCAAATTCATTTTTCCAATAAAAGCTTGCACCAAAAATCATCCTCTCAGAGTTCCCATTGTGACTTAGCGTAAAAAACCCAACTAGTATCCATGAGGATGTGGGTTCAATCCCTGGTGCCTTGGTCAGTGGGTTAAGGATCTGGCGTTGGCCTGACTTGCGGTGTAGGTTGAAGATGCGGCTCGGATCCTGCATTGCTGTGGCTGTGGAGTAGACCGGCAGCTGCAGTTCCGATTGGACCCCTAGCCTGAGAATTTCCATATGCCACGGATGCAGCCCAAAAAGGAAAAAAAAATCATCCTCTCAATACTGTTTCTATCACCCTCATTTGCATCTGGTCACGTGACTCTTTCAATCCCTCCGTCAAGAAATATTTCTTCAGCACGTCAGATGCAAAGTGATTTGTCAACCTGATTATATCACACGGGAGGAGAGAGGAAGTTTTTTTTTTGGGGGGGGGGGGCTGTACCTGCAGCATATGGAAGTTTCCGGGCTAGGGGTCAAATGGGAGCTGCAGGCCTAAGTCACAGCCATAGCAACGCCGGATCCGAGCTGCGACTCTGATCTATACACCATAGCTCTGGGCAATGCCAGACCCTTAACCCACTGAGCAAGGCCAGGGATCGAACCCAATGGGAACTCCAAGAGAGGAAGTTTTTTTAGTTTCCTTGCTTTCCTGTGTCAAACCATTCACCTGTGTCAAACACCAATGAATGGAAGAGTTTACATCAAATGGCCAATGGAGTGTAATTAATGAGCTCTTGAATGACGACACTCATAGATCTTCCATGAAGAAGTTTTTGTCCAAAAAGTGTAATTGCTGCCTGCTATGGTTGAAGAGGGCATGGGTTTGAAGTCTGAGTCACATGGGTTTAAATACCACCCACCAACTGGGGTTATATAAACTCTTAATAAGTTCTTTAAATCCACTAAGCTTCCGTTTCCTTGTCTAGAGAACAGAAATAATACGGACCCAGATCTTGCAGGACTGTTGACCATCAGCTGATCAAAGATGTGAAGAAGGCCCTTTTACTCTTTTTTTTTTTACTGTGCAACTACTGATTTTCTTTTGTCGGTTGTATCTAAGCACTTTTTTTCCCCAACTCTTTTTTACCTTGAAGACATCATCATATGGCCCTCAAAGAAGCCAGACGTTGAGGACATATTTTCGGAAACAGAGATCATCCTATCTTCTCAAAATACAATGAATTCCCCTGGTGCCTGATTTGTCCTCCAAACACATTTCTATGTGACCTTCCTAATAATTGTCGAAGAATTATCAAACACTTTGCTAGTGAAAGGAAAATAAGGACTAACCAGTCTGGACCCGCTTTCCCAAATCTCACTGGGTCTAAAACATCTCAGAGAGAGACCACACTAACAGCAACATTTACTGGCATTTTGGGACATTTCACCTGGATCGTAACCCTCTGAGGGAAGTTCCGTGGTCTCCTCTGGCTGCAGATGCAGAAGCTGATTCTCAGAGAAGTCGAGCCTCTTGTTCCAAAGTCACACAGTGCGTGCAGGTGTGGTGGACACAGGATCTGAAGCCTGGTTGTCCGATGCCAGATGGTGCGCTCTTAACAACCACCAGTGTGTATCCGCACCCCTGCCCTTCCAGAACACAGCTGGCACTTTTATAATCTCGGAATTCTCAAAGCAAGGCACTTGATCCTCAAATCTCCTCCAAAACTCATCTAGAAATTCTCCAGATGACCACGGAGGGAGGGTAAAAGATGGTCTATTTCAGGAGAGTGAAACCCGAGGATTACATTTTCTTCCAGTTATTCACACGAGAATTTTGGTCTGAGAAACTTTGAAAACACACTCTGCCCGGTCATCAGCAATGATCAAATATTATCACTATGAACCACGGGCTGGTGAAAAGAGGCAGTGTATCCAGTTTTACTAAATGCTGTTCACAAAAGAGTATCGAATTCTACCCATGAGTTTCTCTCATTCTTTTCTAACTAAAGATTTAAAAGCTTACACAAAATAGTAACTGGGAGCTTAAAAAAAAAAAAACCTGTAAAATACCATATAATCAAAGATTGTTTAAATGTATAAAACTGTCAAGTAGATTATCCTTTATGCAATTCAAATGAGCCTTTGGGAGACAGAATTAACGGAGGGCAAACAAGAGCTTAACTTTAAAAGACAAAGAGTTGGCTTATATCAAGTTGACACTTCCAGATAAGATACTGCATTATACCAGGTTATACTCACAATAATAATTTTTGATTGGCATATCATTTGCCACTAACTACTGCTTGGCTTCCACGGGGTACAGGCAACACACTATGAACTGTTATGAAAGATGCCTTTGTATTGTTCAATATTTACAGGGTGCATTATTTTATAAATGCTCGAATTGGCATAAGCGGGAAAAAAAAAGGACTTAAAAAAAGGCATTTCAGATCAAAATGATCCCCTTTGCCTTACAAAAGAAGTACTTTCTAAAGACAGGTGACAATTCTGTTCAGAAATTTTCACACCAAGGCTAAGTAAATGTTCAGCGGTAAAAACAGAATTGCTTTGTTCAGCTGCACAAACAGATTTCTACATTGCCTCTATTTGCGTATTCCTGAATATCCTCTTTCAGATCCCACTTTTATGGGGAGCAAAATCAATTTTCTTTTGGACAAAAAAGTGAGATCTGGTCTAATGATTTTAATCTTTTAAATAAACATGAACTGAACTTGGAGCACAAGCTTTTCCCTTAAGAAAAGATCTTTGTTTTCCAGAAAGATCTCTTTCAACCTATGCAGTTAGTGCCAGCGACAACCTAACCTGGGGGGGGGGCGGAATACGTATTTATACCTATATTCTTTTAAAAGAAATAGCAGATGTTAAAACACACACACACACACACACACACACACACACACACACCAAGAAACGTGTGATCAAATTATCCTGCCCCAAATGTAGACTGATGTTAAGTTTAATTTTTGAAGCAAATGAGGTTCCCCAATTCAATTTTAAACCAATAGCAAATGAGAAACAGAAAACTATAACATAAAACTTTTACTGCTACTTTGCTAAAAAAGCACACTCATGTTTATGAAATAGAGTCTCCGTCAGCCTCCAAAGGGGAATTATTCTGAAATTCGGCAATACTTCAGGATCCTCGCAAACACCAGCCCAGTGTAGCTTTTCCAGGCCTGCTTCAGTCCTGCTAATAGTTATTGTTTGTACAACTGTAACTAAGTACATTACCAACCAGTTGTTCAATCTATATAAATTTAAGAAACACACATTGCCAAGGAGTGACTCATATATCAGTCTATTATATGCTACAGGGCTGACTGTTTTAAACAAATCACTCTGCCTACAGCTGAAGAATAGAAGCTATATACAGAGCAGAGGTTATTGTCTAATTTAAATCTTGGCTCGCTTCCCAGGGCTGTACAAGATTCCAATTTGTGGAAATGTTGCTCTTTGCTACTGCCAGAAAGGCTGCAGAAAATGGTATTGGGAGCCTTCCAGAAATATGTCTGCAAAATGCCAATCAACAAGTCACTAAAGATTAACAGTATGACTGTACCAAATTAATTTAAATTATAGAAACATATGGCTAGGATGTTTGCTTTGCACTTAAGACAACACCTACCTCACAAAGAGCTAGGTTTGTTCCACAGCAGAAAATAATATTCCCAATGTTCAGATTCCTGCAAAATGTGAGTATCGGCTAATAAATTGGGAGCTCGACATCCTGGCAGAGCCGATCTCTGCGAATGTTTAGGGTCTTATCTTTAATATATTCCAAACATATGGGAAAAGACTTTTTGTCACAAGGTGTTCTTCTCCGACAAAGACAGAAAAGGAAAAAAAAATCAACATTATTCAGCGACTGAAAACAATTTGCTCTATAATGTGAAGAAAATTCTGGCTTTATTGAGATTCACCGTAGAACTCACAGGATGATGCGATCTACTGCACATTATTCCCAATTCTAAAATATGATCTTGGGCCAAGAATTTAATATATAGCCAAGAGAAATTCACCAATTATATGACCAAATCATGAAAATCAAAAGACAACACAATTTATACCCCGCCAGCTGCTCTCAATATATATTATATTCATGCCGCTTCTCCCTTATTTTCATGGGAATCTCTAATATATACAATCATGTCATCAACCAAAAGGGGAGGAATCAATGGCACTTCAAGCCGTAGTTATACATTAGTGTTCGCTGTATTTCAACTGAAAAGGAAGGGAACTGTTTTATGTTTCTCTCCACTGCTTTTCTATTATTGCCTAGCTAATGGAAATACATCAAACAAATGTTCTACAAGAGCAATAAATATTAAAGTTGACCTATCCATCTGGGAGAAATGAGAACAATACTGCTCACTTTTAGCCCAAATATGACACTGATAAATGACGCGATCAGATTCCATCACACTTTCAACAACCTGGGCTGGGAGCCCCCGCGTGATCCTGGTACCAGCAATTTTCTTCATTCATCTTCATTAGGCAGTCACTTGACCTGCCTCCCAACATCCCTGTCAAATCAGAACCTTTGGGGGGCTTGTAGTCCTTTCTAACATTGCAGCCTAAACGTGTTCTTCAAGTTGGTTTTTTTTTTCTTAAGCCAGAAGAAGGCCTGGATGAGCATGAAAGAAGGTGCAAATGATTCTTCCGGAAGCAGAGACATCAAATGCTACTCGTGATTAAAAGGGAGATGTGGTGTAAAACTGGTCCATGCAGCCTCCCGCTCGCCAGCCAGAGCTTTGCCCGGTGGCAGGGAAGGCCTCCGAGTGTGCGGACGAGACTCCCTGAGCCATAAAAAGACAATTACGTATTCAAATGAGGGGTATACGCGGGGCCTTATCACAGATGTAGAAATGCTTTCCATTTCCTTCCTCAATCACAGTTTCAAGTGAGCTGGAACAAGAAAGGAGGACATTCTTACCCTAACACAATGAGCGAGTTTCATCACATTAGCAGCTTTACATTACAGTCCATTATTTTCTATTTCAACGGCATAAGAAGAGAGGTGCTGATTTGATTATTCTGTAATAGTGAAAACGAATACCAATGCAATATAAAATTGCTATTATAACACAAAGCTACTAATATGATTCACAAGACCCCCTGGAAATTAGGTTTTATAACTAGGATCACAGGGGAAAAATTAGAAAGCCAGTAGGCAAGAAGGGATTTAGGTTCTCCCACACCAGCCTCAGCGATGCAGACAGCTGCTCCAAGGAAGCCAGGCAGCATTTACTTCGGAACGACATGCAACACCCCATCCTTATGAATTACCTGAGAGACATTCCTTTGTTTTTCTTCACGGCATGTATTCCAAACACCCATAATGTTAACTAAACCTATGTTCACGCACACTATTAATGTAAGGTTTTCTGATTTAAAAAAAAGAGAGAGAAAGAAAGGAGTTCCCTGGTGGCTCAGTGGGTTAAGGATCTGGCTTGTCACTGCTGTCACTCAGGTTGTTGCTGTACTGAAGGTTCAATCCCTGGCCTGGGGACTTTAGCCTCAGGCCCTGCGTATGGCCACAAAAAAAGTCCATAAGATAACTAACAAGGACCTACTATACAGCACAGGGAACTCTACTCAATATTCTATAATAACCTATAAGGGAAAAAAGGGTCTAAAAAAGAAATATATATATATATATATATCTGAAGCACTGTGCCATATGCCTGAAACTAACACATTGTAAAGCAGCTATACTTCAAAAAATGTTTTAAAAATTAAAAAAAACCTTAAAACCATAAATAAGAGGATTCTAGAAAAAGTATGAAGAATCCAAAACTTCTAAATCAGATTTTAAGACCAGAGTGATTCTAAAAATCCACAGTAAACCAAATGATGAAGTGAAATTGCCTGAAGAATCTTGGTCCAAGGCCCTCTTTTATTCTTTTCCCCCACCTCAAATAAAAAGAATTTAAAATTGGTTGTGATTATTTAATTCTAAACCAAACCCCTCTCTAGTAGTCTTGAAGGATCTAAGACCCACCTCACAATACCTTCAGCTGGCAGAGGGCACACCTGGACTCGTGGGTCTAGTGAACTGAAAATGCCCTTCGCCTATGGCTTCCAACATACCTGCCAGACAGGTAGAAGGTGAGCAGCGGAGCACTGAACAGCAACTCTAGCATCACCCAGGTATGATGTAAGGATGCCAGGCCCCTCACAAGAGCTTTCCAAGTCAGTTCTCTATCAGTTTCTGAGAGCATGCCAGAAGTCTGCGACCAGCAGAAAACCGTGGGAAGCATCAATCTTTGGTTTAAACACAAGCATCACTGGTGTCAAGCTGACAACTGTGAATTTCTGCCTCTGGCTCCATGTCCTTTTAGGTAGGACCAAAGTTTCCTGTCTCTGCAAAGTGAGGGCATTCTAGAACTGGAAAAGGGTTTGCTGGCCATGGTTTTCTTCTCTTAATGAAAGAGATTATGCTATTAAGAGATTTAAAGGAAACAACTCACATTCGGTTGGAAGACACATCCCATCAAATTTTACCCTGTAGCTCCAGGGTATGTCCTTTCTGTTTTTGCTTTGTTTTTTGTCTTTGGGGTTTTTTTTGTCTGTTTGTTTGTTTGTTTTGTTTTTTTAGGATCTTAGTCACGGCATATAGAGGTTCCCAGGCCAGGGGTCGAATCGGAGCTGTAGCCGCCGGCCTTCGCCACAGCCACAGCAACGCCAGATCCAAGCTGTATCTGTGGCCTACACCACAGCCCACGGCAACGCCGGATCCTTAACCCACTGAGCAAGGCCAGGGATCGAACCTGCATCCTCATGGATGCTGGTCAGATTTGTTTCTGCTGAATCACGATGGGAACTCTCCTTTCTGTGTCTAAACATCTCAGTTATTGGAGAAGGTGGCACTATGACGGGGACAAATACCAGAGAGCAGGAGTTCCCACTGTGGCCCAGCGGTAACAAAACCGACTAGTATCCATGAGGACACAGGTTGGATCCCTGGCCTTGCTCAGTGAGTCAAGGATCTGGCGTTGCCATGAGCTGTGGTGTAGGTCGAAGACGCATCTGGGACCCCACATTGCTGTGGCTGAGGTGTGGGCCAGCAGCTGCAACTCTGATTCGACTACTAACCTAGGAACTTCCATATGCTGTAGGTGCGGCCCTAAAGAGACGAAAAAAACAAAGACCGTGTAACTAAAATATGTATATCCCGCAAATATCAGCCTCTCAGCCTTGGCTGTAACTCCTGACCCAGGCTTAGAGTCAACACACACCCTGCCACCTGACCAGTACTGCTTCAGCCTCATCAGGATTTATTCATAGGAAGCAGTAGAATTACACAGGGATGTTTCACAAAGATCTCTGGGAAACATTAAGATGCTGCCACATTTCCCAAGCGGATACCACAGACACAGTTCCAAGAATCGTGAAGGTGGAAATTTACACTCCTACCCAGGTATCCAGAGCTGATCTCCAAAATCTTCCAACGACCGTCCCTGTGTTTTGCTTTCTCACCTCCCTTTTAGAATAACCGGTATGCCAACCTGTCTTAACAATCAGTACTTACCGAGCACCTTCTGTATGCTAGGCGTTATGCTAACTACTTCCCATTAATTATCTAATTTATCCTTCATAAAATCCTTATGAGGTAAAAACTGTCGTGTTTTTTTGGACACCACCGATTATAAGATACAGTCCAACTACAGACATGTTAACATGTGAAGAAATGTGCGCTTTAGACAACGAAATACAATATTTTTGTTATTACCGTCCCCATTTACAGTTAGGGAGGCAAAGCTCAGAGAGGTTAAGTAACTTGTCCACGATCACACAGCAAGAAAAAACCTGGACTCGAGCTAAGAATAGACTGATTTTGACATTTAAAATTCGAAATAAGTAGTCTCTAATTTTTTTAAATGGCCGCACCTGCAGCATATGGAAGTTCCCAAGCCAGGGACTGAATCTGAGCTGCAGCTGTGACATATACCACAGCTGCAGCAACATCAGATGCTTAAACCCACTGTGCTGGGCTGGGGATCGAACCTGAGCCTCTGTAGTGACCTGAGTCACTGTAGTTAGATTCTTAACCCACTGCACCACAGTGGGAATTCCTCCAATTGTTTTTTATTACACACCTCTACTAAAAATACCCTTGTAAATAATAACAGTTAACACTTTCATATTACTTACTGCGGTGCCAGGCATAGTTCAAAGCCCTTTCCACGTGTTAATTCATTAATTTCTCACGACAACCTCTGAGACATACCATGAGTATATCCATCCTACAGAGGAACGAACTAAGGACCTTGACCAAGGCTCCCTGGTGATGCAGACAAAGCAGCCTCCAGAATCCACACTCTTGAGCCACTGTGCTATCTCCCTAAAAACACTGGCATCACCACCAACATCTGCAAGTTAACTTAGTTATAATTTATATACATGATTACCACCATTCTGACACATTATATTAAGACCTATCAAAAATTGTAATAAGGGAGTTCCCTTTGTGGCTCAGCAGTAGTGGACCCAACTAGTATCCATGAGGATGCAGGTATGATCCCTGGCCTTGCTCAGTGGGTTAAGGATCCGGTGTTGCTGTGAGCTGTCATGTAGGTCACAGATGTGGCTTGGATCCAGTGTTGCTGTGGCTGTGGTGTAGGCCGGCAGCTGCAGCTCTGATCTGACCCCTAGCCTGGGAACCTCCATATGCTGTGGGCGTGGCTCTAAAAACCAAAAAAAAAAAAAAAAGTAATAAAAAAGGCTAAGAAACCTAGAGAGAATGACTAATAGAATGACTAATATTTTCTTCTCCGATCCTAAAGTCACTCCCTGAGCTATGTGAGATCATGCTGGTGAAACCCCTAGCTAAACAAATTCCTTTTGACAACCCTCCCTACCCAAAATGATCTATAAGAGACAACCACACCACCAAGTAAGGCTGCCTCTGCCTTTCTTCCTGGGGAGGCACGGACTGCAATTACTTGAAGGAAGGAAGCAAGAGAAAAGGGAAGGAAAATATCAGTTTCCTGTAATTTGAATGCCCACCAAACAAAATGTGGGTATGTCAATAAATCTCCTGTCAATAGAGTGGCCACATCTTCCCAGGCGGCTTATCAAATGGATGGTTTTCTGGGACACTGCCACTCCATTTTTTTTTTTCCCTGAAAGTTCCTTCCAACTCTACAATAGAACAAACACTCAAGCATTTCCTGAGTGCCTACTGTTTGCCAGCCCATGTGCAGTACCAGGAACACAAAAATAAAACCTGCAGCCCTAAAAAAACAGGAAGACAATCTAACATGACTGGCAAAAGCCACGCTCTTCCATGCTTCGAGTTTAATTCTCATTTCTAAAATGTCTCCTCTTGTATTTTAGCCAGAAAGCCAGTTTCCAGGAAGAAAAGAAGTAATAAATATGACGCGGGTCAAACCTAGAAGAATAGGTCTTCGAGAAAAGGAAACAATTTTCAGTTAAAATGTGAAAATCTCTTCTCAACAAAAAGCACACACTGAGCAAATATTCCAAGAGCAAAGAAGGAACAGTATCATTGATCCAGGCGGCCATGTCTAAGGAAAAGCAGGGAGGTTTTTAAGAGAAATCTTTAGTAGTGAAGTTCAACCAAATAAATGTGTTACCCTGTAGTCAAAATGAAGAGTTCCAGAAAGATCTCTTCAATATAACTTTTAACAAAACTAACAAAGGGGAAATATTTTATAATGATGACAAATAATTTTTGAGAAACTTAACATAAGAATTTCATAATATCCTGATAAAGACTAAGCCTCGGGAACTCAGTTTCTGAGGATTTCAAAACATCATCAAACAATCTCGCTTCTTGCTTTAAGTATAACATTGGCTTGCTCATATAATACTAACATGAATAATAATCATAACAATGCATTTTTACATGGTACTTTCGCGAATAGTAAACTTTTTCTTAAAGGACTAGCTAGTAAAGAGTTCAGGCTCCGTGAGCCATCTGGGCTCTGCCCCAACTGCTCAATGCCGCCTGACTTGGCACGAAAGCAGCCACGGAAGACAGACAGACGTGAGTGAGTGAGCGTGGCCGTGTTCTAATCAAACTTTATTTATAAAAACAAGTAACCAGTCCACGTGGGCCATAGTTCACCGACCTCTGGTTTAAAGTATTACTTGTATCTACTTAATTTCTCTTAAGATGGATGTTTATGTGGAATCTTCCCACCATAAAAATTAGGTGTGCTCATTAAAGAAATTTAGAAAGTACAAAGATGCAGAATGAAGAAAAAGCCCTGGGCTATGAAGTCAAAACGGAGCTGGGCTCCATGACAGCTGTGTGGCTCAGGGCATGTGACTTTCCATCTCAAGGTGTCAGTTTCCTCACCTGTAAAATGGAGATGATGACAGCGCCAATCTCAGAGTGTTAGTCCTTGTGAAGACCACACAGTGACCGTACATAAAGCTTATACCTACCAGCCACCCAGTCACAACTGTGGCTATCAGCTGTCTTCCAGCTTATCTCTAATGATGCTAAAAACACCCAGCACGATGCCCACATACCTATGCCCACATACCTAGATACTCACAGGGAGCGCACGAGTAAATGACACAAATGACAGAAGGGAGGGAGATGGCAAAATGTTACCTTAGTTTCCAAATTAAAGGGTAACCTAGGAGTTCCCTGGTGGCCTAGCATTTAAGGATGCAGTGATGTCACTGCTGTGGCTCAGGTTCAATGGCCGGCATGGGAACTTCCACATGCTATGGACATGGCCCCCCCAAAAAGTATAACCTGGATCTTCCAATGTTTTGCAAAAGGTGAAGGCAACAGAACGTAATAGTTAATATTTAAACTGTATTGATAGATATTCTAGAGAAAATTCTATATATATGTTGCTTCTCTACACCTTTCAAAGATTAAGAAATAAAAAGTAAATGAAAAGAGCTGTTATTTTATAACACTACTTGAACGAAAGGATGCATTTATGGGAACAACACACGGATTGTAAATTAACGAATTTCAATACCCTAAAACAACACTCTGAGAAAAAAAGTGTAAAACAATGTACCCATCACTCCAAAGCTTGCTTTACCGTGGTGTTTTTTTGTTTTGTTTTGTTTTTTTTGCCTTTTCTAGGGCTGCACCCACGGCATATGGAGGTTCCCAGGCTAGAGGTTGAATCAGAGCTGTTGCTGCCAGCCTATGCCACAGCCACAGCAATGTGGGATCCGAGCTGCGTCTGCGACCTACACCACAGCTCACGGTAATGCCGGATCCTTAACCCGCTGAGCAAGGCCAGGGATCAAACCCGCAACCTCATGGTTCCTAGTCATATTCGTTAACCACTGAGCCACGACGGGAACTCCTACCGTGGTTTTTAAAAACCACTGGTCATACTCTGGTATTTGTTCTCCCACAGAATCACCACTTTCATATTCACTACAGCATGAGATACTTGATAAATAATAGGTCTTGAAAATCCAGGGATTAAGTAGTTTCTTTTAGCAAAACTGAACATCAGGGCAGCGTATGCCAACCATTCCTAATTGTGCAACAATTTTTGTGGCTGGGAAATAACAAAAAGGCCCAGCATATTCTCTTAAGAAGCTCGAGTTCTAAAATGAAGAGGATGAGAAATGTCTGGATGCACGCAAGACGCAAGGCCACACACACAGACACACACAACACACACACACACACACACACTGGTTGGAGAACACAGTCATGGTTATATTTTTTCCTGTTCACATGACAACACTGCAAAGCACAGGTGAGTGGCAAAGGATGGAGACTGTTCCATAGTTGGGATCAAGGAGGATCTTAAAGACCTACTGGGATGGACATGGAAAGGATTAGGCATGAAACCAGACGGGCCAGGCCAGGGACTCTATCTGGGTAACCGAGAGTAGAGATGAAAGGAGACTGACAGGACAGACCTATTAAAAGGAGAGAAATTTCTGCAACCCCCCCCACCCCAATTTCAAACCACATTGCCAAAAAGCAGACACACAGATCAACAGAATAGGATAAACAGTCTTGTAAATAACCCCATGCATATACAGTTAATCAGTTTACATAAACGAGCCAAGAATATACAATGGAGAAAAGAGAGTAAAAGGAGAGAAACTTTGAAAGAAGCAAGATAACGGAGATCAGGTAAGGAGACCAATACGTGGCAAAGAAACTCCCTGAATCTTACCTTTCCACTACTCTCATTTTAGTCTTCAACACAGTTAAGATGTAATGATTAATTTATGCCACCAATAGCTCTTATTTCATTAACCTCTCATTAGAAAAACAGTAATAACTAGCTAACCTATTTTTTTTTCAGAGGGATTACTTGTTTGCTTGATTCTTTAGCTGTAATAAACTCTGAATGCCGGGGTCTCCAAACTAAGCATTAAACAGATTAATTGACAATTTGGAAGCAGAGGAATAATTACAGATTATGCTAGACAATGTAATCAGATTGGATTTTCATGACACTGATCACTGGATTTTGCCACAAAAATTACCAAGTGCTTTGGCGTCCAGAGAATGGCCTCATGGATAAGCCCCAAGTTTCCTCTGGAGCATGCAGAACAGTCAGCATCACAATCAACTAGCTATTAATTTTATATCACCATAAGAATTAAGAATCTCCAGGAGGTTCTCAATTTTTATCCAAACCTATTTGAAACCTCAATGATGAAATTTATGAATTTATCCCTGAATTGACAATCCTAGTCAAAATTACAATCATCATAGGAGAAGGGTCTCAGTATTCAATTCTAAGGCTGTCTTATCTACATCCAAGAATTTTAGGAGTGGTGCCATTTAAAACCCCTCTTACACTAAAAACAATATACAAAATGCGTCTTGGTCTCAAGTCTTAGCCCACACACGCCCCAAACCCACAAAATGCTCAACTCCATTACCTACACGCCCAAAGGTCTAACTACCAAAAGACATGAACAAGCACAACAGATAAGAGGTGCATTTTTTTCCAACTGCTGGAAGCCAGGTCTAAGGTGAGAAAAGCCAAAAGACCGAGAAGGCAATCTCCTATAGCTAAGAATTCAAAACCCACAGTCACCAGGGCCTTCATCTCAACCCAGTTCACCAAGCGATACATCCGATCGAAGAGCAGGCAGATTAGAGTCCTTGTGAAAGGGCTGCAGGGCACAATTCAAGGGTATCACGAGTTCTTGGCCTTTCTTTTAAAGGTCACAGGGTCATGGTAGCCAGTCCCCTACCGGAAGTTATTCATCACACATATTGTTCAGGTTCATAAAGTAAACAGAGGCCAAAGGCAAGGTGCAGGGAAGAGGATTTCTTCGGGGGAAGTGAGGGGATGGGGATTGTGGCAGCCTCTAACAAGGAGATACCACTCACCTGAGTCATTTGAAAGAGGCAAAAACATGGTGAAATCATGATCAAATCACTTTTTATTTTCCTCCTTAGAACTCTGACTTTCCTTGGAACGTCCTTCTAAATCTACGTCATCTAAGGAGCGCTACCATTTATGACGTAGTGTAGTTTGTATTGCATTCTCCAAGGAGGTCATCATGGAGGCTGATTGATTTAAGTAGCTGGAAACCACGATGACAGTCCCCCGCAGAGATCTGAATGCAGCTCACACTGCATTCAGAGAGCTTCCCACAAAGTGGTCATTGGCTCTCAAAGGGATGAGACCTGCAGAGTCCATATTTAATGCTAAAATGTGTGGCACCCCACTATTTAACTGAGGTAAACAGATACATAAGATATACAGAAAAATGTTTTCGAAGTTGCAGAATGAAGTTGACAGCTTCAGAGATAAATAATTTTATGCAAATAATACGGGGAGAGGAGTTCCCTTGTGGCAAAGTGGGTTAAGGATCAGACATTGTCACTTCATTGGCTCTGGTCACTGCTGTGGTGTGGGTATGATTCCTGGCCCAGGAACTTCCACATGCCACAGGCGTGGCCAAAAACAAAAAAAAAATAGGGGGAGAAAAGCATGACTTTTGTATTACAGTAAACATAGAGAAACTTTGTAAAATTATGTTAAAAAAAGAAAAGAGAGACTTTAAATCATTGCTGGCAGCTAACTGATCTTAAAGAATGTGAGTTCTTTGCCATCAAAGGGCTTCTGTGATAAAGTTCAGGAAGGTGATCCTTAGAGGGGTTGTAAAGTCTTCATTTCAACATTTATGCTTAAATGTTTGCACATTTTTCAGTAAGCGAAATAAGCCACAAGCAAGAAAATAATTATTCAGGAAAACATTATGTCAAGAACGATTTCAAGGAAAATGACGCATAGGATCATTTCTATATTAATAAAGCAAAGGAACACCACAGACGACCCAAGATACCAGTTAGTCCAGAACTGGCACTAAAGTCCAGAAGTTACATACCAAGGATTTCATTTACCCATTAGATCATTTTTATCTATGATCTTAATCACATTTTACTAGGGCCAACCGTACCTTTTTGCTTTCTTTTTTGGCTAGGTATCTATATTATATTACTGGAAAATAGTGACTTTCAATCACGCAAGGTGGCAGAAAAAAAAGCCCAGGAAGGAGTGAGGGCAAACTGAAGGACTCAACCCTATCACAACGAAGCTACAGCATTTACACCATTGTAACAATATTATGGATGAGCTTCAGGTTTGTATCTGAACATGCTTTAATGTTTGATCAAAAATTTGAGCGCTTTTGACTAAGCACTGTACGCAAAGAACTCTGCCATCATAGTAGGAGTTCTGTAAGTTTCCATTATACAGGGAAAGTTTCAATTAATCACACAAATATCCAGAGACATTAATATGAAGGTGATTGGAAGGAGATGTCTAACACAGATATATCTGGGTGGGAGCGTTTATTAATACAACTACTCTGGAAGAAGTTCAATATCACCTAGTCAAGCACATACTCTACCTTAAAACCCATGAGTTCCACTCTTTTCGTCATTTCTAGACGTTTTATTGAAGTGTAGTTGATTGACAGGGCTGTGATCATTTCTGCTGTGCAACAAAGTGATCAGCTACCCATGCACACACATCCATTCTCTTTCAGATTCTTTTCCCACATAGATGATCACAGAATATTGGGTCGAGTTCTCTATGCTATACAGCAGGTCCCTGATGGCCGGTCATTCCATACACCACAGTGTGCATATGCCAGTCCCAACACCCGAGTGAAACCCTCCCATACCCCCCAACCCCACCGTCATCTCCTTTGGTAACCATAGGAGATTTGTTTTCAAAGTCTGTGCATGAGTTCTATTCCTAAGGAAACACATGAGAGAAACTCTTGCATGTTGCACTGGGTACAGGTACAAAGTATGTGCAGGGATACTGTTCATAACAGCAAAAGGTTGGTAATGAATTCAAGTGTCCATTGATGGAAACGGCATAGCCATACCATGGAATAGTATACAGCAGTGAATACCCAAAAAGTATGGCCTCATGCATCAACTTAGATGAACATCACAGAAAAAATATTGGGGAGGGGAAGCAAATCAGAAAAGAAAATGTACAGTATAATTCCACTCATTTAAGAGATTATAAGTATGCAAAACTAAACATTACATTGCTAAGAGATAACTAGATGTATGGTAAAACCATAAAGAAAAACAAGGGAGTGAAAAAATGTAAAATTCAGGAAAGCGACTGCCTCTGGGCGTGGGGATGGAGGGAGTTGCAATTAAGAAGGACATACAAGAGGCTTCAACATTATTGATTAACTTTGAACTAAGTTGGGTGTTGAGTATTGGGACAGGCAAGATACTGTGTCAGTTGTCAAACAGTAGAGTTGTTGAAGGAGCTCGTCTTGCTGCCTTGGGAGAGGGTGGGGGATGGTTCTGTGTGCAGTTTGGGACCTTTCATTTCTCTGTGAGACCAAATGAGGCTTTCCTCTGAAATTAAATCATGTTATTTGGCGCACATCATGGAACCTCTTGAGACAGTGTGGGCAACCTAGTGAGGTCTAATTTGATTTGAAATCTAGGCTATGGTTGTGTTCTTGTATTTTGTCTGTGGTTTGATTTAAGGGTCAGCTTCCTTGACAGCTCTCCCTTGGGCATTCCAGGCCCTTGGAGGCTAGAAGGAGAGAAATCCTACCTGAAGGTCTGGGGAAGGAGCCGTGGACCTAGACGGAACACGGACAACTCTTCTTCAGAGGGCCACACATTGTCTGGTTAAGCTCATTTCAGGAGCAGATCTGTAGGGATTTGAGGTTAGAACACCACATGTATTAAGTGTTTGCTTAAGACCTAACACCCACAGGTTATATATGTTTATCCAAATAAACCAAAGCCCCCTTTAACTTTGCCAGGAAAAGGATAATAAAATATGTTCCTCAGGGGAAAAAAAAAAAAGCTGGGTATTGGGTAGATAGGTGACAGCTTTATTATTACTCTTTAAACATACTCATTAATTATATTCTTGTATATGAAATATATTTTGTAATTTAAACTCACAGTATAGTTATACAGATGCACACACACACACACACATAATAATCAAGAGGCTTAATGTGCAATAAAAGAGTGAATAAACACAAATCCTTAACAATACTAACAATCAAAAGAGACTAACAATCAAAAGATGACTGCTATTGATAAAGTAATTCAAAAAGAAGCATTAAGGTATTTCCAGAAACCCTGATTCTGGCAATGTTCTTTCAACCCAAGTTAATAAAGTTGAGGAAAGTTCCACCTTGTACATCTTTCTAAGCTGAAAATACAAATAAATGCTTCCCTGGAATTATCTCTGTAACTACGTTTGAAGCTAATGTTGCAAGTAAAGCTATTTATATAGCCTCGTCATTGATTTGAACGCTTATCATGGTAGTTTTATTATAAAGAACATCTAATAGACTTCTTTCTGAGCTAAGAAAAAAAAAACAGTGCTATAATAAGGTATCGTACATTTGTGGGTAAAAATACTCTTTTTAGAGAACATAACATAATTAGTTTCTATTCCAAGTCTGTCAGTGTGCACTGTTAACCCCTGACAACTATACATGAACCTTTTAATTA
The DNA here is from genome assembly GCA_004024745.2 of Catagonus wagneri. Lineage (NCBI taxonomy): Eukaryota > Metazoa > Chordata > Mammalia > Artiodactyla > Tayassuidae > Catagonus > Catagonus wagneri. The sequence continues at coordinate 1,820,207 of PVHT020000180.1, forward strand.
GTATGTTATCTTTGGTGCAATTAATAACTTGTACCTCATGTTATAGGCAGATTAAAGTTTTCCCACTAAAGCCAAATGCTTCAGTGTAGTTCTAAAAGCATTTTTCCATTTAAATGAAATTTTAACATTCAGACCTCTTGCTCCCAAAACACATAAGCCATTTTTTTCCAAAGCCAGACAGCTTTTCGCTATCAACGTTCTTTCAAATATTTTACCTAAGACAGAGAATCTCATATTAAATTCAATTTCACACTTGCCAATCATGCACACCCACTCACAATTCCTCCAGATGATGCAATGGGGCCGTGTGTGTGTGTGTGTGTGTGTGTGTGTGTGTGTGTTTGTGTGTGTGTGTCTATACACACACAATGCTTAAATACATATAAACACATTAACTGCTAGGTATTGGTTAAAACGCGCTTTTAGCATACCATCTCATTATTGAATACCATCACTAATATTAGCAGTTCTACTAACATAATTAACTTTTAAATATGAATTGGCAAGTCCAAGGTCTGAGATTGACGGCAGTAGTTAGCTCTCAAGCTGGTGCTATTACGGCCAGTCATATTTGCAAGATGAACCTAAAAGGATCCCAAGTCCTGCCCTCACCCCCCAGACACCAGATATTTGCTGCTGATAATGGTGAGGAGGAAACATCTAAGTACAGAGTCAGCCGTGTTCCTCCATTCCCTTGAAACCCACCACCTCCCCTTATATGTCAAAAAAAAAAAAAAAAATCTGTTGCATTTCCAAGAGAAAGAACAAAGACATAAGCCTTGGTCAGAATGATGCTCTTACAAGATAAAATGCAAGGTCCTTTTTCACGTGTCTTTCCCTTTTCTCTTATGACAAGCATGGATAATCTCAAAATATGTGTGTCAATAAAGTGATTACAATAAAGTGATGGACGAGACATTAAAGAAGAGAAAGGAAAAAAAGTACATAATACTTAGGACAAAAGGCCTTAAAATTCTAGAGTGTGTCTGTTGAGAAGAAATATAGATATAAAATTTTATATTAGAACAGAATAAAAATGGATTTAGCAATGCTGGATTTAAACTGGAAATAGCTCTTTGAACTCATCACCTTAACCTTTTTTTCAGCTCTTACCCTAAAATGACCGAACAGGGGAGTCATTTCTTCTTTCCAGAGGCACCTGAATGGCAAGAGCATCCAAATTTTAGACTCTAATACTATTCTCTGCTTAGAGCAATCAGAACTTATTGGAGAATAGCGATTCCATGTGTTGGGACAGGAAAAAAAAATCAAGATCAGGTGGAACCTGTGGTTCTTAGAAAACAAAAGTGCTTTCAGGAATGCCTGGGGTGATGCTGAGAGGACAAAAGAGACAGTGTAAGAAGACTCCCACAGGTCATGCTGTGACCATCTGAGCATAAGCCTGAGAATCCGAATCATAATTAATGAGAACCAGTCCATCCTATAAAAAGCTCTGAGTTCAGGATACTAAAATAGAAAAGTTCATTTAAAGTATACTCCAAAGAAAGGTCTTCGCCATACCAAAGAAGAGGCAGTATCTGAAGACATTCTAAAATCAAGTTTAACAGGTGGTCAAGTGTTCACAGATTTGGATATTCTGTTTCTCCTATTATTCATGTGCTTCCTTATAAAGTACAGTGCTCCATGATTTCACCCTGTGTGTTTGTAGGAAAGAATGAATACGAGAATTCTGAGGAACCCAAAGAGTTCCAGAGAAGTAAGAACCATTCCAAGAAAATGTAAAGAATTCCGGCAAGAGTTGGAAGAGGAAGACTTAAGGCCTCAAGAAGTTACAGAACTATTAGCTCACTCTCCAAGGACCCTAAAATTGAGTGTACTTACAAAAACAGAACCGTTCCGTGTATAATTGTGTTTGACTTTATGCTTAAAACAAGAAAGATGGCTAATGCCTAACTGGATCAATTCAGGACTCGAGAGGGAGGCAGGAAAACACCATGGAGAAGTGAACTTGAAATCAGAGAGTCCAGGTTCAAGGAACATTTTGCCTATTTGCCAGTTTTTAAAATGTTAATACCCATCAGAGCTCCCTCCAGAATAAATACATAGATCAAATATGAGGGAATGTATGCACAGGGACAATCCCCATATCTTGTGTTTCATTGTATTTGGTGGTTTACCTTTAAGATAGTTTCACCATAAAAAGAGTAAGATATTTTTTATTACTATCTTCCAGAAGTCAGGACACATTGTGGTAAAGACACAGAAGTATGGGCTCTCTCTTTTTTCTTTCCTTTTTTTTGGCCATGCCCAGGGCATGCAGAAGTTCCCAGGCCAGGGATCAAACCTGTGCCATAGCAGTGACCTGAGCCACAGCAATGACAGTGCCAACCCTTAACCCACTGAGACACCAGGGAACTCTTCCTATTGATTTTCCTTCAGTTGAATTGAGGGAATAAAAATTTGCCTCGGAAATAGTTGCCAAAGTGCCAGGAAGGTTTTTGAAGGAAAAACTATAAAGCTCCCTCAAAAATGATTCCAACCCCAAATGTCCTTTAATCCAGAACTTTACTCCTGGGATATTCCAGGCAACAAGAGCCTCTGTTTTCTACTTACTCAGAGTATAGTTATGCTCAATGTGTCCATTTATGGAACAAGGGCCACAGTTATCACCACATGCCAGGTACTACTTTGCCTGCTTAAGACGCAGCTATAGCCACAGGATACCACAAGCGCCTGCCTCTGACAAGGGGTGGGGGTGGGGGGACAGATAAAAGAAGACGACAATCAATAAAAATTTCAGATGAAGAAAATAAAAAGACTGTGACTTAAAATGACTTAAAATTTCAGACGAAGAAATAAAAGACTGTGACTTAAAATGACTTAAAATGAGATAAAACTATCTCAAAAGGATACTTTTGAGAAGGGAAACAGGAAGGGCTTCTGGGAGGATGTGACATGTTGTGCTAAGACACTAACAATGAGAAGGAGCCAGCTTTACCAAGAGCTGGAAAGAAAAAAAAATCCCTTACAGGAGAAAGAGTAAGTGGAAAAGCCTTATGTTAGGAATGTACCTGGCATAAGGATGGAAGGAAGGAGGGGAAGGAAGAGAAGAGGAGAGAAGAGAAAAAGAAAAGAAAGAGAAAAAAAAGAGAGAGAAAAGGAAAAAAGAAAGCTAAGATGCCTTAAGCAAAGGGAATGCCAGGGAGTATTATGACTTGAGCTTGGACAGGAAGGAAGCGACTAAAGAAAATGGTGTGAGCAAGGTAAGCAAAAAAAATAAATAAATAATACCCCCCCGTAACATTCAACAGTAGATCTTTTTTTTTTTTTCCTTTTTACAGCCACTCTTGCAGCATATGGAGGTTCCCAGCCTAGGAGTTGAATAGGAGCTGCACCTGCCAGCCTACGCCACAGCCATGGCAATGCTGGATTCAGGTTGCATCTGCATCCTAAGCCTGAGCATTCAATAACACCGGATCCTTAACCCACTGAACGAGGCCAGGGATTGGACCCGAATCCTCATGGACACTATGTCGGGTTCTTAACCTACTGAGATACAATGAGAATTGCGATAGATTATTTTTTTTAAATACTTATTGCAGTATAACTGATTTATAATATTGTATTAGTCTCAGGTATACAGTGACTCAGTTATGCATATACATATATCCATTATTTTTCCCATGAAGGTTATTACAAACTATTGAATATATTTCCCTGTGCTATGCAGTAGGTTCTTGTTAATTATCTATTTTATACAGTACTGTGTATATGTTATTCCCTTTCTCTTAACTCATCCGTCTTCCCCGTGGTTTCCCCTGTGGTAAGCATAAGCTTGATTTTGAAATCAGTCAGTTTGTTTCTGTTTTGTAAATAAGTCCTTTTGCATTATTTTTATTAGATTGCACCTATAAGTGCTGACATAATAATAGATCGATTTTCTTTTTGCAATTCTAAAAACTATATAGTACGTGATACCACGTAATGCACCATAGCAGTGGATCACAAGGAAAGAACTGGCTGTAATGCAAGCAGACAGCATCTGATACTTTGGGGGGAGTTAGGAAAAAAGAGGTGGAGACTAAGTCACAGCTTTCCCCGAAGCACACTATTAAGGATGTATGCTGCACCTTCATTCCTGCCCACTGACGGTCATCACTATAGATAGCACCGTCTTCCAAACAATTGGAAATACAATGTTACCTGTGTTCTAGAAACACCTTTGTGTTATGATACCTGGAGATGTCTGATATATTCATCACAAGGATGATAACTAACCATTTCCTCTTTTTGTATTTTCAATGTACAGAAATATCTAAGACCAGGCTTATACTTCACTTGGTCTTAAATATTTCTGTATATACTTCATTCATATAATTAGAATTGTTACAAGAGTAACATACTTTATTCATATAATTAGAATTGTTACAGGGGTGACATACTTCACTCATATAATTAGAACTGTTACAAGAGTAACATATTTCACTCATATAATTAGAACTGTTACAGAATTAAGGCATTAGGGAAAACTACAGAAGCCTAGATGAGAGAAAACTGAAAATACACCAAAAACTATTATTCTCCTCATTCAAATAGGATAAGAAATGGCAAGATCCTAGCAGGGCACCTGTGGTCCTATAGGGCTAAGTGAGTGTTGGTTTCCTCTCCAAAATAAAAGGGATTTTTCTGTGTTGCTTCTATTCTAGTTCTAGGACTAAAATTCTACTGAGTAAAAGCAGAATGACCCAGAGGCCAATCTAAAATTGAAAAATCCCAAATGTAGAACTTTTACAATAAGCAGAAGTTCACTACTTACAAAATACTTAAAAGGAAGGCAAGGAATTTACATCTATTTTTCTACTTGCTTTACATAATATTAAACCTTATAATGGTCCGGAGATAGGTATTCCTATCTCCTTATTTCTCCCTCTCTTTTTCTTTTATTTATTTATTTATTTATTTATTTATTTTTGCTTTTTAGGGCCGTGCCATGGCATATGGAAGTACCCAGGCTAGGGGTCAAATTGGAGTTATAGCTGCCAGTCTACACCACAGCTCACAGCAATGCCAGATCCTTAACCCACTGAGCAAGGCCAGGGATCGAACCCACATCCTTATGGATCCTAGTTGGGTTCGTTACTGTTGAGCCATGACGGGAACTCCCCTATCTCATTTCTGAAGAAATCATGGTTCAGAGATGTTAAATAATACAAATCTAGGGATAAAGCTAATAAATGGTAGTTGTGGGAGCTCCAAATCCAAGTTTTTCCAGTATATCAGACAACCTTTCAAATACACAAGTTTAGCAAATTCCAAACTACTGGGGCCTGAATACATACTCTTTTGTATTAAACATTTGTATGCCTTCTCTTCTGTTTCTAGGTATCATTTCAGCCCTAATTCGAGAGCCAATGCTGACAAATTTAACTCCACATGACTGGATTTGAGCAGGATCCCAACTGGTCCTTAACCACTAGACTACTCAGAGCACCCTTCATTCATCTCTGGAACAGCCATTGGAAAACATACTGTTTTCTCAATATGGTTGTAAAAGCTGAGATAAGAACAGCACAAGTTCAACAGCACCAGAAACAGAAGGCTTGCGAAAGCTATGGGAGGGTGAGTATAGTGGAAGAAACCAGGAGCTTGAGAATCTAAGAAGTATTTATATGGAGGATAGGAATTACCTTGGAGGAGCCCAGAACCAGAAAAGAAAGAGCGTGGAACTTTCTAAAAGGACCCCAAAGAATACAAGTCCCATGAGAGTAGAGCTCTGGTTTGTCCTGTTTTGTCATGTACTAGGTATTCATTAGGTAATTGATAAATGAGAAAATCAAGCAAATGGATAGCTTAAAAGCATAGCTATGAAGTTTATCACAAAATTAAAAAAATTTTTTTTAAGTGGGGAGAGGCATGGTGCCCCTGTCCTTGGTCCTGAATAACTATGAGTGTGGCTAAATATGACAGTTGCCCAATCCCAGTCCACTGATGTCCAAATTCTACTCATTTTTCTTTATTTGAATTTACATCTTTATGCATTTTTCAAGAGTCTGATTTTTTCTGAGCTGCAAAATAAATTATTTCATGACTTCCGTGTTCTGAGTAGGCATAGCTGACTGCGTGTACATGCGACGGTTTCTACCATGCTTGACAAGTTAATATTTTCCCTACTCCCCTTGGGAAGTTAGGCATTATGTATTTCTCATCCTCCCCTGATGCTATACTTTGGTTTAAAAATAACAGTCATTATCACTCAATTATTCAGTGATCAAGTGTAACACCAGGTGCAAACAAAAGTTCTGACAACATTAAAACATGCTCTTGTTACGGCAAAGGATTTGAGAACTTGGCATTTACAAAGCTAGTGATCATGTTACTCTCTAAATTTGAAGGAGGTAAAAGAGAAGAACAGAATAAGCTGACTGTTTTTTCCTTTTGCTCTTTTAACGTCCTTTTTTTTTTTTGATTTAAGGATACCTGTAGCAAAATATGTTATTTAGCTTTCTGTCTTCCTCACTGCTCACATTGGTGTAATCGACATATAGAATGTTTCTTATTTTAATGATTTTTACAATCAATTTTCTGGACATGACAATTCTAAAATATCAACAATGCAATCACTCACTTTGGGTTTTTTTCTTTTCTTTCCATTTACAGCCCGTGTGTGTGTGAATATGTACACCCACACCCACTCACACACACACAAACAAATCAAACACACACACATATATTTGTAGAAAAAATAAAAACCCTCAAAGAATTATATATCTCAAAACTAAAAAGATGCTTGAACTCATCTGGTTCTAAGTCTTGGTATTGTAGATGACCTCAAATGTAAAATAACTTTCAAATTTCACACAGATAGCCAACATGGTCATGGATAGGGTACCTAAGAAAATACCAAATGTTAATAATAAGGCATTTAGATTTAAAAGTCATCTCATTTAGCTGTGAGCTGTGGTGTAGGTCGCAGACACGGCTCGGACCCTGCGTTGCTGTGGCTGTGGCGTAAGGCCGCAGCTGTAGCTCTGATTCAACCACTAGCCTGGGAACTTCCATATGCCGTCCATGCGGCCCTAAAAAGCTATAAAGAAATAATCTCATTTAATATTTTTAAATCAATTTCTAAATTTCAGGAAGGGAGTCTATATAGCCCTGTAGATCTAACGAACACTATAAAAGAAAAATTACAATATTTTCCCCATGTAGAATTAGACACACAAATGAAAAAAAAACAACTTTTTTTTCTTTTTAGAGCCACACCTGCACATATGAAAGTTCCTGGGCCAGGGGTCGAATCAGAGCTCCAGCTGCCAGTCTGTGCCACATCCACAGCAACACCATATCGGAGCCACATGTGTGTGTCCTAAGCCATAGCTTTAGACAACGCCATATCCTCACTGAGTGAGGCCAGGAATCGAACTTACATCCTCACAGAGACAACGTTGGGTCCTAACCCATTGAGCCACAAGGGGAACTCCAAAAAAAATTTAATTACAGGACAAAGGGACCTGGATGCCTCACTTAGATGCTGTTAGAAAAATCTGTCTCATTTATCAGCAACAGTGAAGGAAAAAAGTTGGCAAGAGTCAATCATATTATTTTCCAAGTAACAAATAACGTGGGGCATTTAAAAATCTTTTTCACTCTGGTTGGTATAAACGTTTTACTCTGGTTGGTATAAACATATGACATTTCTCCTTTCTAGTAATGACTCAACATTACCAAATTGGAGCAAAAACTGGAAAAGCAAAGTTATGCTAACCATGAAGGTCCGCTGATATGGATATATCTAAACATCTGCATGCTTACTGGTTTAACCTAGGTCTCTTATAAATGCTTATCATATATATCACGTAGACATAAGATCAGTGGTTGAGGGTAAGCTGTGCAAAAGGGCACAAGGAAATTTTTTGCTGACGGGCACATTCTACAACCACAGTGATGGGTGTTCACAACTCTACATATTTGTCAGAATTTAAACTGTACAGTTAAAACTGGCCAAGCGTACAGTATGTAAATTGTATCTCAATAAATCTGACAAAATAAAACCGTCAAACCCTAAGGGGCCTTGACCCCTTAAGAATAATTTCTATAGAGTAATCTGCCACGTACCTACAAATATTCATTAGAACCCCACATAATAAACAGAGAACACATAAAGTAAAAAGTGATTCTCCTATAAAGAACACACACAGATTACAGGTTAAGGGATAAAAAGGACAAAAATTAGGTGAGACACTATTAATACAGAGGAGAAAACAGATTTCCAAACCCCCATCCTAACTATCCTTCACTAGTGCTCAATAGAATTTAGGATGGAGTTGGGGGAACTTCCGGGAGTGTCTTAACTCACTTCCTGTAGATGCCACCACTCAAAGATTCCCTAAGACCCTTCGGTCCTGTCTCACTTGACACCCATCATTATTTTGACCAGGAAAGACGAATGCCACCTCTGCCTCTACCTCTATACTAGAAGGAATTAGAGGATGAAATTCAAATCCTAGAAAAGGAGGTGGTGGCCAGCCAGGATGGTTTGCTGTGGCAAAACCTTCTCCTCGCGTCACGCTGATAGCTCTCTTCACCTTGGTGGTGCCCTAGCCAGCTCCCAAGAGTGTCTATAAATATAGACGAGAAGAGAAAAGCACTAATAATGATGAATGTAGCACAATTAAATAATTTATGAAGGATAAAATATTGGAGCCGCGGGAGCTCTGAAGGAACAGACAGACCACATGCCTCTTACCTGTAAACTCACTATTTAAGTCCACACGGTCCTCTGCCATCACCCCCCAAAAAACACTCATAAACTGGGAATACTGTAATCTTTTCCATCAGATTAAATACACCAAGACCTCTTGGAAAATACAGAGAAAAACATGAAATTAAGAAAGAAAATGATATTTAAAAATATAAACTATGAAGAGTATGAAGAAGAGTTTCTGTTTAGTCCATCTGTGATCCTTCTCCCAGACCCCCGAGCAAAGAAGACACAGATTTCTGCTTCCAAAAAAGTGATTTCTTGCAAACCATATAATACATATGTTTTCAATTTTATTTAATAAAAAGTAGGACGAAGGCAAAAACAGGTGCCTCTACAGATGGAGTATGCTAAACACATGTAACACCTCTGATAATGCCGATTCCCACCCCACCCCACCCCACTCCCGGAATTTAAAACATCCCTAAAAATCTGCATCTCAAATGGTACCAAATATTTAGATTCTAAAAGGATGAGGCTCATTATTTTGCACAGTAACACATCTTCAAATAATATTTCAGTCTCATTCTGAAGAAATGCATTTGATATCTTTTCCATATATATTTAACCTCCTACAGATTTATTTGATTCTCAATAATTACTATTCTCTGGTAAAAGGCATATGTTATTACAGTACACTACGCTCCCACAAGCTGTCCGTTCAGTGTATTTTAATAAATCTCTGCCAGAGCTGTATAAATTTGATCCTGTTTAAATTTAATAAGGATCAGAATATATCAAAGCACAAATACCCATGGGAGAAATAGATATTTTGCATAGTTATTGAATGGCCTATTCAGGGATACAATATGTAAGACCCAGACCATCAACTTTGAATTAAAAAGAGAGATTAATGTGCTCAAAGCTGGCTACTTGTTAAAATAACATATGAAATTAGTATTTAATAAAACATCTTCTCTATATTGCTGCTAATGGTATCAGTCCTAATACAGCTTTAATATCACTATTCCCATCCAGAATTCTAATATTTACAAGAATTGTCAGCATCGTATTTCTTAAATATCTACATTTACTTTGATAAAACACAATACCATATGGCACAAAGATGAAGAGTCCCTTACCATAACTTAGAATCGGGGGCTTAATGTCCATCTGAATGATATAAATAAAAAGAACAACTGCTTTTCTGGATGTATGTCTCACAGATTTCAAGCATGATGAACAATGCACTGCTTTTCCAAACTTTCTCTTCTATGGTAGAATGTTTCTGATTTGAATCATATTTCAGCGATCCTGAATATTTCTGTGCTTCGGTAAATCATTTCAATTCTTTTCTACCAAGATTTACATTTGGGTGTAAACACCAAGGCCAGTGACTAATGAGCCTGGATTTAGAACCTGGAAGAAGTTATAAACGGCTAAGTGTCAGTTATCAGGAAATCCTTCCTTGCAGTGAGTGCGGTCAAGGGACAGCTATTGCCAAGAAGATCCAAGGGAAAGAGTATCACTCAAGCCATGCAAAACCAACCTTTTCTAGTACTAAATGTCTTGGCAGCTGGGTGGGCTAAACTGTCTTGAGTTATCTTCAAATATTCTGGAGGCTATAAATTGTTTAAAGTCCATGAATTCTCCATTAGCTCATGCACATTATACTGAAATTGGTATCTCCTTATCCCCATACGCTTTCATCTTATTTAAACTAGAAATGTGAAGACTAATTCACTCATCCCACAAACTGATAAAATACTGTGCACTGGCCCACCAAGATCCATTAGCCAACCTTACCAGAAGATGAGGTCTTTCTATGGGATGGGTGATTATCAGGCATCAGGTATTAAGGCAATGCACCCCACTCCTGAGGTAGGCTGCCCCCAGTCCTTCCTCACGCTATCTTCTGTCAGCACCTGCGTCTTCCTTCTCTACCACTTCTGTCTCCTCTGTCCCTCTGCCAGACTGGATTGGGTGAAAGAAGTGAATGCACCCTAGCTGAGCAAAGTGAAAGGATGTGATGGTTGAGCAAGCTTAAACCCACACATCACCTCTTACCAAGCAGAGAGAAGTAGTAAAATGAACTCCAAATGCCATGCTCCAAGGGCCAATAGGAAAAAAAAAAAAAAAATTGGAATGTGGATGCAGATACTGCATTCTCATATACGCCCAATTTTATGAAGCATAAAAGGAAATCCACAGGAATGATTCAGTGCTTTCAAAAAAAAAAAAAAACCCTGAGACAGTATCTCTAAATCCACTTAAAAACTGGCTCTTGGTTGAACGTTTTGTTTGCCAATGAAAGCAACGTCATTTATTATAAGTTTCCTGAAGAGTTTTTCTTTTTAAAAGATCAAGCTTAGCAGCAGGACTGGCACCTTATTTTATGCAAAATACAGTTATAACACATAGAGATGCAACCATTACCAACTGTTTCTAACCAGCCCAAACTTGGAGATGCCATTAAATCTTAGATCCGTTCTGCTCACGTTAATACACTCACCTCAAATTACAGCTCTTCACCCTAGATCAGAGTCTACCAGATTTCAACTATTTACACCACCTTTATGAATGTTGCCATTTAAAGCAAGTCCACATTCCTCCTTCTCCAAAATCTTGGGGCCAGATGGATTTTCCCATTGAGAGTTTTAAAGATTTAAAAAAGTAATACAATGCATATTCCATCTGTGACATAATACCTTGAGCGGTCCGGCACCCCGTAATCAAATACATGAGTATTTCTGCAGCAAAATGTCTGATTATTCACAAGCAGGGAGATAAATTCAGAATAAAAACTGTTTCACCCAAGTTCAATTCAGGTTTTGATGCAAGTATGTTGCCATAAACTTTCTGCAAAAAACTTTGTTTTTCACAGCTTTCAGAATTTGTGAATTACAAAGATATTGTGATCCTTTAGTTCTCTTAACTCATCCATTTCAATGAGAACAGTTGTGGGGGGGTTATTAACAAAAGGAAACCTGGGAGTTCCCGTCGTGGCTCAGTGGTTAACGAATCCGACTAAGAACGATGAGGCTGCGGGTTTGATCCCTGGCCTTGCTCAGTAGGTTAAGGATCCGGCGTTGCCGTGAGCTGTGGTGTAGGTTGCAGACACGGCTTGGATCCCGCGTTGCTGTGGCTGTGGCAAAGGCCTGTGGCTACAGCTCCTGTTAGACCCCTAGCCTGGGAACCTCCATATGCCACGGGTGCGGCTCTAGATAAAAGGCAAAAAGACAAAAAAAAAAAAAAAAAAAAAGGAAACCTTACATCATAAGTGGAAAACCAGTATTCTTTGCCATAAATCGAACATGACCCCCAAAACTAATACAATAAAAGAAAAGTGATCAATGTCATTCTAGCCAACTGCGTGCTACAGAAGGTTTGCGACCAAGTCCTGTGTTGCTTCCCTTCTCCCTTCTCTCTCTCCCTCCTTTATTCCTCCTCTCCCTCCCTCTGCCTTTGCCTCTCCCTCTTTCAATCTCTCTGTTAAAAAAAAAAAAAAAAAGATTAGCAACTATTAGGCGTTAAAGATTGGTGGCACCACACTGAGATTTTTCTCCTTGATGTAATAAGAAAGACAGAAAGGAAAATGGAAAAGAAACTCTTTCTACGTAATTCAGTATGGTCGACATACCCCCGTCACTAAAAATCAAATCGCATCCCACTAAATGGCAGAAAGAAACTCGCTACCACCTACCTCCCTCTGTTCGTAAACCAGCTCATCCCAATATCTGCTCCTGTCCCTGGCCAGCCCTACCTCTTCTGTCAGGTATTTGGAAAAACACAGAGGTCTTCAGTATGCAGCGGAAAAAGAAACTTCAGGGGTGTAAGACCATCAGGGTGCAGGAAGTGCATCACTTTTATACCATTTTATACCTGTTAAATAAGTTCTGCTTTTGTTTACGGCTGCCTGTGTGGAAGACGCTGCAGTCACCGGAGTAGGCAAGCATGACCACAGAGGTCAACTCTGGGCACACGACTCCAGTGGATGAGCGTATATTCTCTCCAATGGTCCCTGGTCCATTCAGAGACCCCGGGATGGCTCGGGGAGCTGGTGCTCAGACTGAGATCTCAAGGCGGCAGCAGCAGCATCACCTGGGAGCCTAGCAGACACGCAAATTCTTTGGCCTTACCCCAGACCCGACTGAATCTGAAACTCTGTGTGTGGGCCTCAGCAATCCGGATTCTAACACGCCCTCTAGGTGATTCCGTTGCTCATTCCAATTTGAGGAGCATGGGGGTAGGAGCACAGGAACCAGCTGGCTGAGTATGGATCCCAGATCTGTTCCCTCCTAGCCCGTGACCTTGAATGATTAATCTAATCTAGCCATGCCTCTATTTCCTCATCTGTAAATCGCGGCCCTCATAGTACTTACCTTAGAGAGTTGAGAATTAAATGTATTAATACACTGGAGTTCCCATCGTGGCTCAGCGGTAATGAACCCGACAAGTATCCAGGAGGTCGCAGGTTGGATCCCTGGCCTCACTCAGTGGGTTAAGGACCCGGTGTTGCCGTGAGCTGTGGTGTAGAGAACAGACATGGCTCGGATCTGGCGTTGCTGTGGCACAGGCCGGCAACTGCAGCTCTGATTCGACCTCTAGCCTGGGAACTCCCAGAGGTGGCAGGTGCGGCCCAAAAAAGACAAAAAAGAAAAAGTATTAATATATGAAAGTACTTAGAGTAGTTTTTGGAAATATTCCACAAATATTAATGCCCCATGAAAACTACATAAAACCCTTACTTACAACTAACAATGATATTTCTTCCAGACAACGATGACGTTTCATAATTTTAAGCACTAAGTGAAAACATAGTTAAGGTTCAAGCCTTGTCTCCTAAAGAACTGGGAGCCTGAATCTACATCAGCAGGGGTAGCCGTGTGACAGCCATAAGTAATCCTCAAATTAGGTGCCAACGTTTAAAAACTGAAAAATACCACAGAATCAAAACTTCTGGATCCCTTTGCAAAGGCCGCAGCTCAGACAACGCTGGCCTAGAATCCCCCAGAGCTATGGCTGGCCCGAGTGGTGCAGCAACCCTGCCCTTTAGAGGGGCTCATGTGATGCTCCCCACAGTCCCCAGCCACACACACAGGCAAGCCAGCTGCACTCAGGTATCATCTTCCTGGGGTCTGTGACAGGTGGGTTTGTGAGTCCTGTCCTCCTGCAAACTCTAAGAGCTTCCAGTAGGTTCTCTGTGCATGGGACGACCAACCATCCCAAACCACCTGAGACTGAGGGGGTTCCCAGGACGTGGATCTTTCCTGCTTTCCTGAGAGAGTCCCGGGACACCGAAGATGAGTGGGCCACCCTACCTGTACAGATCGCCCCCAAATCTACATTCCAGGAGACTCGCCTGATACGGTCCCCATTCCCAACTGCCATGGGGAATATTTCCCATGAAAATCCTACTTTTCCCTCTAAAGACACTTTCTTTCATGCATGGGTGCATTCCACAAGTACCGCTTAAATATTTCCCCTACAACAAGCACAGTTCTGGGCGACGTGGCTAAAGCAATGAAGACAAAAGAAACACCTCCGTCCTCATAAGGCTATGTCTAGCTGGGGGGCCAGAGGGGGACATGTGAGCAGTAAAATAACTACCATGACGCTTGTGAGACCTGAGCGCATGGAGGAAAATGAAGAAGGGAACGGGGATGGAGAATATCATGGAAAGGAGAGAGGGTTCATTAAAGGGCGTACTAGGGTGGTCGTAAAAGGTCTTCATGGGAAAAGGCCGCTTGAGAAAAGACCGGAAGAAGATGAGGAAGTGAGACATGAAAATATCTGAAGAAAAGGGGTTGGGGGCCGAGAGAAGGAAGTAGACCAACGGCCCTGAGATGGGCGTGGGCCTGGAGTTTCCCAGTGTGGCGGGGCAAAGAAAGCCACGCCTAGGAGATGAGGTCAACGAGTTCAAGGCAGCCACCCAATAAAGGCTGTACCAGTCACTGTGCAGACTTTGGCTTTTACTGTGACTGTGTCAGAGAGCCACTGGAGAGCTGGGAGCACAGGAGTAATAGGGCCCAGCTCAATGATTTTTCTAGGTGTTTTTTTTCTTCATAGCCAAGTCAGTCAGTCAGTCCAAAGAAACTAGATCCACTCCTAGAATTTCAGCATCCTTCCCATTGAAGACAGGAACCCCATTTAACATCCTGGGGTCCTTAGACAACACGACTGACATAGAATCATGAAAAGAAAGACTTAGCTCACTTCATCTACTGGGATTTATAGACTGCGGGCTAATAAGCTCTTGCATTGGAATATTTGTGTTTATGAAGACATTCTGATGAACGAGAGTCTTTTTTTTTTTCCGTTCATGAAATTTTCAACATAAAAGAACCCTGAATTCTATTTGGAAATCCATTGTGCCATTTTTATTCTGCCTGTATTTTAATATAGCATCAATATTTAACTACTCATTAAATGAAGTGTGACTTTTATAGTGAAAATGTCAGTCTTTGCAGTTCATTAAATTCATTTAAAGTATAGCTGCTTGATTTTTTTTTCCTGGAAGAATAAAAGGACTAGGAATTGAAGGAATAAACTTTAAATATAAGCACGTGTTTTCTTCAAAATTAACATTCAGGATCCGTAACATTATTCATAAGACCGAGGACTGTTTGCATCTTCCTACATTTTACTTAGTGACTGTCGTCTTTATAGAGTACAGAGCTGTTTATCACAGTTGGATATGACCAGAGGAATGTCACTATGGACATTAAGATGTCATAAGCTATTATGAATCTCTGGAATTCTGCATGTAGTATTAAAAAAACATTATCTTGAACTATGGCATCAGAAAAAATACACCCTGAAAGATGTGAAATTTAATAACTCGCAGATTCCAACAGGCCCTAAAAGTGGTCTATTTCAGTTTTTAAAAATAATTCTGATACGACATTCAACTGCCTGAAAGAAATGGATACATGAGCGACGGAATTTGAGAACTGAATCCAAATGAATTTTTTAGATGTTTGTGACCCTTTCTTCCTCAAATAAGGATGATTTACATGTAAGAAGCGGTAAATGCAAATGATTTCAAATCACCCCAGGTACATGGACACAATGACAAAGTCTTTTAATGAGATTTCAGATTTGGACATTTCTGAACCAGACATAAAAGAGATGAACGCCGCCAGGCCCCACCTCTTAACACGGAAGCTGAAAAGGACCCAACTCTTGTGACAAGAACAGGGCCACACCCCCTCGCCGCTCTCCTCTCAGCATCAGGACCGGCTACCTTCCAAAACAGAAATCTAAGCTCGACCCTTGAAGCGTGTTGAGCTTAAAAGGGCCTGAAAGATAAAGCCCAGACACTGGAGCATGTCAGGAGAGACCTTTCGAAATCCAGCCTCTGTCCTCCCCTCTGGATCTCTGCTGAGAACACCAGCAGAGACTTTCTGCCTCCTCAGGACCCCGTAATTCCTGGGATGTTGCTTCCTGCCCCTCCCCCATCCTCCCCCATCCTCCCGCCCCCACCTGGCAATACCCACCCCATGTTCTTCTGTTAAGGTAAAATTCCCCAAATAGTTTCTTTAACTGGAATGCCAATGATGAAGGAAAAAGTCTACTCTGTCCTATTCCGGTGTCCAAAGTCTAAAAGGGATGATATTTGAGAAAAAAGAGAGGCTGGCTTTTAAAAATAAATAGGTAGAACCTGACTGCAACTGCATGTGCTGATCGCATAGCAGCTAATCAGATACGGGAAATAAAATGACTGGAGAATCTTTCTGATGGACACAAAAGTAGATGATTGGGGAAGGTGGGGGCATCCATGTAAAACGTAATGATCCGCTTGAATGAGTTGGTGGAGTTGCTTTTCTTTTTCTTCTGTCCTTTTCCCTGAAGCCCTCCTACTAGAAAGGAAATGAAAAAAAAAAAAAAAAAAAAACTGATCTGGAGCCCAGAGCACCTACCTCAACTACTAAGAGAGTAAAACATATACACAATAAAACAATAAATCAAATTCTACTTCGGCCATCTGGCCACTTGCTAAGATGCGTGCAGCTGCCCTCAGCAACTACACCAGCTACACCGAGAGGGGTGAACATTAATTTCAAATCAGTGGCTACTGTCAAGCGGGTATGAATTTATGTCATTGTTTCTCTGTGCTCAGAAAGAGCGTAGGCCCGAACTACAAAGGCAGTAACTAAAGGAAAGGCCTCTTCTCAGGCCTCTGCTACTTTCCACCCCCGGGAAATCCATTTAAGTCCCCTGGAGTGTAGTGCATGCGCACTGACATGTGTGTGCGCATGCATACTCACAGCCACACACACAGCCTTCTAACATTTCCCAGTATTTTTATGTGTGGCTTATTCCCTTCCCTGTTACAGGTATTAATACTGTGTTAATTTGTACTACAAGCCTGCCAGGTAAATGCAAGAGGAAAAGAAAATGAAAAAACTGTACAATACATCCCACTGAAAGATACCCATAATTGAATTATTTGTTCCTATTTCTAAATAGCAAAAATAGGAGTCACTGCTGTGGCTCAGCGGGTTAAGAACCTGACTAGTATTTGTGAGGATTCGGGTTTGATCCCTGGCCCCTGCTCAATGGGTGAAGGATTTGGTGTTGCCGCAAGCTTTGGTGTAGGTGGCGAATGTGGCTTGGATCTGGCAATGCTGTGGCTGTGGTGCAGGCTGGCAGCTATTGCTCCAATTCGACCCTTAGCCTGGGAACTTCCATATGCTGTGGGTGTGGCCCTAAAAAAACATAAATAAAAAAATAGCAAAAATATTGGTCTGCCCATAAAGAACTAAACGTTCATTTGTTTTCCCTTAGATCCTCCAGAATCTAGGAACTGCTCATCTTGTCCACAGTAACTACTTTTTATAAGAATCCCCCACAGCTGCTTCTAAAGACATCCTCCAACATTCCATTCCCATTGGCTTAAGGATTCTCATACTTTTCTAAAATATGTAGTTGCCAAAGTTTAATTATCCTAGAACAATCCAGTCATCCATCGACAACCAGCTAAAAGAGTATGGAATTTTTTTTTCCGCCATAAATCTATTCATTGAGACTCTACCAAGCCTGGAATGTCCAGAGAAAGATTCAATAATCAAGGGAGAAATGAGTTGCAGCAACTCAAAGAGAACAGAATAGCCAAGACAGGAGATTACGAAGCCAGGAGATGAGGGCTCACTGAATTAAACATTCTTAAGCAGACTTACATACATAATGAATTGGTCAATTCTGTCCAATGTTTCTGAAAGAGATTACTCTTCCAACACGCCAAATGAGTGTTCAAGGATGGTAGCTCGGATGGATTCCCGAACAAAATAAGTGTTAATCACTTTATCTCCCCCAATCTTTTTCGTGAAGAAGAGCAACTTTTCATTTCCATAAAGCCTTGAAATTGTTGGCTGGTAGGGGATGGGAGGGTGGGGGAGGGCTGGGTAGAGGATGCAGACAATGAAGTCCCTGAAAAGGGGGATTTCCTGACAATAAAACCCTGATCAGAGCCAGAGAGGGGACATTGTTGTCTGCAGCGCTCCCCCTTTCCTTTGGGAATTCCAAGCGTGGTAGAGAGGGAAGGGTCACGGTGACCACGGAGCCCTGGGAAGGATCAGCCAGGTAGGACTGAGATGCATTGCGTGGGAAATGCTGGACCACCACGATACATGTTCTTGGAATTTGTTCTTTGAAACACCTTGCTGCCCGTTCCTTAAGGCAGCCTGTCACTTGGTGAAGAAATGTGTAAAATAATCAGCCTATAACATCTTTGAGCAAGGGACACTGATAAAAAGCATAAAAGCTTACAACTAGTTACGAATTGAGAATTTTTCCTGCGCACCAGACACAGGGCTGGGTAGTGAGGACAGAGCATCAGACAAGACAGACATGGTCACTGCTCTCGGGAGGTCACAGTTTAGAAGGTCAAAACTCTTTCTGAAGTGTCTTTGCATGCCATGCCATACAGCGTAGCCACTGCATAAATACTGGAGGGATGAGTGAAGAAAAGACTTCTGGGCATGAGGTTCATGTAATTCAAGACTAAAAAATAATCATGATAGGGAGTTCCCTCCGTGGCTCAGTGGTTAACAAATCCGACTAGGAACCATGAGGTTGCGGGTTCGATCCCTGGCCTGATCCTTGTTAAGGATCCAGCGTTGCCGTGAGCTGTGGTGTAGGTTGCAGATGCAGCTTGGATCCCACGTTGCTGTGGCTCCGGCACAGGCCGGCGGCTACAGCTCCTGTTAGACCCCTAGCCTGGGAGCCTCCATATGCCGCAGGTGCGGCTCTACATAAAGGCAAAAAGACAAAAAAAAAAAATAATAATAATAATCATGATAACTAGCAGATAGACTGGGAATGACCAAATACAGGAAATAATCAACTTGAATGTTTACCCCAAATTAGAAGAAATGGGATAAGAAATGGAAACACCTAACATCCTGATCCTATCTATTATTTAATATTTTCATTGCACAGAACCAATTATCCATGGTGTTTTAACAATTCACCCCCAAAGAGCTTTGTGACTGACTGAGTTCAGGTGTCTAGAGACAGAGGTGGGCCTTCAATGAGCAAAGTCCCAAGTTCATGGACAGTTATTCCCTTTCATAGGACAGACCTTCTCTTCTCAGTCTACTATATCACCTAGCTTTGCAAATCCAAAAGTTATTTCTCTTAACCCAGAGAGATTCTCCAAACAGAAACACAGAGAAGGAAAAAGAAAGAAAACAACTGCCAGGTGCCAAGATTCTTAAACCTGGTCCAGGAGTCTCACTCCCTGGTGACTCCCCAACATGGACCCTGGCCTTCTTAGCTATTCCAAGTCACACACAGTGACGGAGGCTCCTTTTAGCTCCATCAGGCCCTGGAGGAATAACTGCCCTATATTTAGATACCTGCCCTTTGTAACAAAGGGGTAATTCATCCCAGTTAGCACTTCCTGAATGACAAAACCAGAGGGCTTTCCAAAATATTCCTCTAGCTCAGTGGTTCCCAACCAGAGGTAATTTGCACACACACACACACACACACACTGTCCCCCCCCCAAGAACACTGGGCAATGTCTAGAGGTGTTTTGGGTTGTTATACTGGAGGTACTACAGGTGTCTAGGGCGTAGAGACCAGGGATGCTGGTAAGCATCCTATGATGCATGGAAAGCCTCACAACAAAGAATTATCCTTCCCAAAACATCAGTAGCGCTGAGGTTGAGAAACCCTGACCCAGTTACACATTAAGCAAAGAACAGAGGGTCCAGCGATCAAGGCTTAAGGCGTAAAGTCCTCCAAATAGTTCTGTTAATATATTGAGATATTCTGAGGCAAGATTCTTCTATGTTTAGCAGTCTATCCATATGTTAAGAAATCTACCTGATCTCAGGCTCAAAGTAATATCCCAGAACAACACTGACAATGATAGCTAACATTAATGAAGTGCTTAGTATCCAGAGTTCCTGCCAATATTTTCAGCCCTAGGTTGTAAATACTACTATGATTGTCTACAAAGTAAGCTTATTTATTACACACAACTAATGATCCCATGCTACACAGGGGGGTGTATAAACCTCCAGAATGTAAGCGCCCTGGGGCAAGACTTAGCCTGTCTTGTTCACCAATGTCTAGCTACCACCCAGCAGAGCAAAACGCCCATTTTAGAGATGAAGATGCCGAGAGGCTCAGGAATGTGGCGGAGATCACAGAGCCAAGGCTCAAACCGGGCCTCTGCCCCCACACCCTACCAGCCTGCCAACTGCTTGATATTTGGAGTCATTAAAACCAACTAGACCTCTTGGGCCAACCTTAGATAAACAACTTAAGGAGGAATGAGTCAGGCTGCTTTCCAAAGATACCAAAATAAAGTTTTCCACTTTTCAGGAAGCTGATTAAACAAAGCAGTGGCCCCCAAGACAATGGTAAAGAACATCTGCATCGCCCTGAGTCACTTTAAAGCAATCTAAGAGGGCGGCTGGTTTTAAAAGAGGTTAACCGCTTCTCTTAACTTGGGCAGGCCTCCCGTGGCACCAGGCAGGCTCCCCAGAGCCGGGACTGTAGTGGTTTCTCAAAGACCAAAGGCCCTGTGCAGAAACTCTTTCCAGCCACTAGGGAGCCAACTCATGGGGCCGGGGGATGTGTGTGTGAACCAGCCACTACCTGACAACTGGTCCAATGGACGCCCCCCCCCCCCAGTGCTGGGGCAATCTCAGCACAGTCTTCAGGTAAAATGAAAACTACATCTACTCAATTAAGATAGATGTTCACTATGGTAGGAGGTGAACATTCACAAGTCAGTGCTTTCTGAATGACAAGGGAGCTCCAACACTGATCTGAGCGCTCAGGGACTATCCCAATTTCCATGCTTTCATCAGTTCAATAGATTCCCTACTTCTGGGGGAAACACCCTAAAGGAGACAAACTCAACCAGGCGCTATAAATTGTGAATTATACTTATCCTTATAAAAAGACCAAAATGAACCTATGTACAGAACAGACACAGACCCACAGACGTGGAGAAGAGACTTGTGGTTGCCAAGGGGGAGGGGAAAGGAGTGGGATGGACGGGGAGTCTGGGGTTAGTAGATGCAAACTATTACTTTCAGAATGGATAGGCAATGAGGTCCTGTTGTACAGCACAGGGAACTCTATCCAATCTCTTGGGATAGAACATGATGGAAGATAGTATGGAAAAAGAATATAATATATGGTTGGGTCATTTTGTTGTACAGCAGAAACTGACAGCACATTGTAAATCAACTATAATAAAAACAATAATAATAATAAAAAAAGACCAAAAGGGAAAGGGGTAAGTTTATTTTTTAGTTTTACAATATTGACACAAGTAACTTTAATTTTTTAAGTGGAAATTTCTATTGTTGAAAGATACACAAAGTATCCTTGACACTATACAAACATGCTCATGGCACTTAGAAGCCTTTTAAGTCTTTATTCACAACCTGCTTTTTTCCACAAACGAATTGGGTGACTTTTCAAACTACAATTAACTCTAAAGAGGGGGGGTAATATTTACAAGAATAAAAGCAAAAAAGTAGGAAAATAATAAAGCCAAGATGACCAGCACTCAGGAATACATATCATAATCTTTTGGATAGTCTCTAAAGACGTTTCATGTTGGACTCTGAGCTTCTTGGCAGTCAACGCAAAGAAAGAAATGAGAATAACAAGATTAACAATACCCATTAGTTAAAACGAAATTTTTTTGCAGCTCTTCCTGATACAGTAACCTAAGAGGATTTCTCTGGTCAGTCATCATAAAAAAGGACACTATGCTATGCAATGGCCTATTTCTAAACAGAACGCCCAAAAAGGTGTTAAAGAAACTATTACTCACGACTGCCCTCAAGGCAGAGTGAAGCCCTAGGAGAGTGTAATTCAATACATGAGAGAGACCCAGTGAAGGCAACTGGGGAGTAGGGTGCACAACAGTGTGCCGTCCTGAGCATTCAGCTCTCAGAGACTGGCAGAAGCCTCACATTAAACTAGGTTATCTGGATGAATGGACGGACGCACAACAGCCTCAGGCCATTCGCCATATACACGTTATCTCTTACAACAGAGGTTTTATTTATTTATTTATTTTTACTTTTTGGGGGGCCTCACCCACGGCCTAAGGAGGTTCCCAGACTAAGGGTCGAATTGGAGCTGTAGCCGCTGGCCTACGCCACAGCCACAGCAAGGCCAGATCCAAGCCACATCTGTGACCTACACCACAGCTCACGGCAACATTGGATCCTTAACCCACTGAGCGAGGCCAGGGATCAAACCTGGGTCCTCACAGATCCTGGTAAGATTCGTTTCCGCTGAGCCACAACAGGAACTCAATAAGGACTGAAGAGCAGACTTCAAGATCATCATTTGTGATAAGAAACCAAGGCACAAGAATTCTGCATCAACCATTAAGTATGATGCCCAAAAGCATCATCAGGAAAAAACTTCCCAGAAGGCTGAATTATCATATATGGGTTTTGCTACTGGGAAATTTTAGTAGTCAAGCAATGAGGTGTTGTTGGTTGTCCAAAAGATACCTGTTAACTTAGGGTTGAATGGACTGCTTTAAAAGAAAAAATACCCTTTTCTTTTTCTTACCCACAAATGGACAACGGTTTTTGTCTCTCTTTCTTAGCTAAGAGTCTTTTAGATCACTTTCATTCATTGTCACTCTTCTTGTATCTTGTCATAACTATTTTTACTTTTCTCGGTCTATCAGAATTCCTTTAGCTTGACTTGGTTCTCCTTCACTTGGTTTCTACCCTGAACTTCCACGAGTTTCTCTCTGAAGACACGCAGCTCAAGAAACATGTGTGAGGGGGGAGGGACAACCCGCCACCTTGTACCTGCTCGAGCGCCAGTATTGTCAAAGCGTCTAACTATGAAATGAGGTTCAGGTGATCAAAGTGGTATGTATCATAATCATGTTGTTTCCTAGGCATCTAGGATTGAGACAAGCCACAAAAAAGGGAGTATGTTAAGTATAAAATTTTAGCCCGCTGGCTATTAGAAACCTGTTAAGCCAAGGGCAGAATTGGAGACAATCCGTGAAAAATCATTAGTGTAGAGAGAGCAAGCCTACTATTCTACCAAGAAAGTCATTTAGTGTGAACAACGGAGCTTTGAGGACCAGGGAAAACTGCTGCTTCAAAACAGTAT
The DNA here is from genome assembly GCA_004024745.2 of Catagonus wagneri. Lineage (NCBI taxonomy): Eukaryota > Metazoa > Chordata > Mammalia > Artiodactyla > Tayassuidae > Catagonus > Catagonus wagneri. The sequence continues at coordinate 1,843,494 of PVHT020000180.1, forward strand.
TTTCAAAACAACTGATAGGTCTAAGCAAAGCACAAAAATACTAAGACAGGCAACTCTACTTTGTGGTGCTGAGCTGTAACCACTGCCATTACCCTGAGCAGAATTGCAATGTTTAGTAAAATTCAGCAATCTTTTCCTAAGGAATTTTGTTTTTGCTTTAAAGCGATGAACTTTGATACTACATCTGGACATACTACAACGTCCAGTTGAGAACATAGCAATTTATCCTGTATCCTGTACTCCCAATATCTATTATGCATCCTGCATTGATTCAGTTCATACATAAATCAAATTTTAAAATGTCAATAATTACACTTAACAGTGCATTTATTGTATGGGTAATTTTTACACACTGTAAGCAATACAAGGCTCCCTATGCAACAGTAATATAAATTAAGTGAGTCAATGTAAAAATATTTAATAAACAGTATCAGTGGTATGTAGATATGGCCAAAAGGAGGTGACAAGTTTGAGAAAGCAATGACATAAAGATGAGCCACTGGAAGTGTTTTAGAAGGAGAATGATGCTTAAGACTCACCTTTTGAGGATTAAACTGAAGTGGAGCATAGATTTGATTGGAGCTGGGAGAAATTTAGAGAACACAGATTCAGCAAGGACCCTGTGCCTACGGCAGAGGCTTAGGCTAGGACACTGGCAGTGGAAAGAAATAAGACAGAAGTGAAAGAGATCACGACAAGAAAAAAAAATGAAGACGACATGAAGAGTTACTGCTCTAAGGAACTGAAAGGTGTCAAGTAGTCAAAATTAATTTTTTATACCTGAAAATGATGGAGGCACCGCGAGAAATGGTGAAAATATGAAGGGAGCTTTAAAGACAGAGGGAGGCAGGTTGCCACATGGCTTACGTTGGATTTGAAATGATGGCAGATGGGTCTGTGGTGACATCCTATAGGGAGTGGCAATAGAGAAGATGAGAAATGTATTTTAGCCCAGAGATGAAGATTTGAGGCCTTTTGGGCAAGATTGAAAACTAGGCCAGAATTGGAGTTCCCACCATGGCTCAGTGGTTAATGAACTCAGTTAGTATCCATAAGGATGCAGGTTCAATCCCTGTTCTTGCTCAGTGAGTTAAGGATCTGGTGCTGCCATGAGCTGTGGTGTAGGTTGCAGACGCGGCTCGGATCCCACATTGCTGTGGCTGTGGCAAAGGCCAGCAGCTACAGCTCCAGTTTGACCCCTAGCCTGGGAACTTCTATATGCTGATAGTGCGGCCCTAAAAAGACCAAAAAAAAAAAAAAAGCCAGAATTCTTCACTCACCCCTGTAGCCACACCCCCTTCCAATGTGATTTGGCAGCAGGTTTCAAGAAATGGAATCTACTTCCTTTCCCCTTGAATCTGGCTTTGGGTAGTAGAATGTGGTAGAAAAAGAGTTTCTGAGCCAGGGCTCTAGGGCTCTTGGCACTTCTTGGTTTGCTGCCACCATGCAGGCTCTTGGGCACAACCCAGCATGCTGGAGGGGACAGACTCCAAGTACATGCAGAAGCCAGCCAACCTCCAGGAGCAAAGCCACCTCGCCAACCTACCACTGACCACAGACACATAAGCAAACCCAGCCAAGAGGAGAATAACTGCCCTCTGGGCCCTGTCTAAATTGCTGACTTGCAGAATCACAAGCGAAATGGTTTTTTGAAGACTCAAAGTTTAATTTGTTACACAGCAATAGATAACTGACGCAAACAACCTTAGGGAGGGAAGAGCTAAAGGTAGAAAATAAGATCCTCATACAAAATGAAACAAATATACAGGTGCAAAAAAGGCAAGAAGCCAAGCTTTGGGAGGACATTCCCATTGCCTGGGAGGAGGAGGGAAAGCAGCAGACAAGATGCAGAGCAGAAGCAACCAGAAGCACCCAAATATACAATATTTGGGAAACAGAGACATGGGCCATCGGGGGAGACAGAGCCATTGGGGTAGTGACAGGAGATTTCAAGGGGACATCAGAAAAAAGTGCAGTTCCAGGGCTTAGGGCAAGATCCAGCCTGATGCAGGGACTCCACATCTTACATGAATGAATGAAGGCTGATCTGGCAAGACAGAGCCCATGGGAGAAGAGGGAAGATGGTGTCAGTAATACACTGAGGAAGAGAGGCGGACTACAGGACATTAAGTAGGGCCTGACTGGGAACGACATGCAACCCTAAGTAAAGATTTCTTGTTGGAGCCACTGTTCAGAGAGATGGTTTTGTTTGTTTGTTTTGTCTTCTGTCTTTTTAGGGCCGGATCCACAGCATATGGAGGTTCCTAGGCTAGGGGTCCAATCAGAGCTATAGCCGCTGACCTACGCCACAGCCATGCCAGATCCGAGCAGCATCTGTGATCTGCACCACAGCTCACGGCAATGCCGGATCCTCAACCCACTGAGCGAGGCCAGGGATCGAACCCGCAACCTCACGGTTCCTAGTCGGATTCGTTTCCGCTGTGCCACTACAGGAACTCCCTGTTCAGAGAGGTACTAAAAAGGGAGTCCCCAGAGCCAGAGAAACGTGTTGGTGGGGACGGTCCTTGCCCCAGGACTCACAAGTACCAGCGCGGCCAGGACCCAGCAGCACCAGCATCACCTGGGAAGAGCTCAGCGGTGCCAGCGCCTCTGGCCCACCCACAAGTGCTGAGCAACCTTTAATCGCCACCCCCCGGCTGACCTGCACGCACATCCCAGTCTGAGAAGCATTGCTCTGCCAGGTACAGACACAAGGAAGAAAGAGTGTTTCCCTGAGTCTTGAGAAAGTCATTCTGTTTTGAACTCCCTTTCAAGCCCCCAGATAATTCAAAGACCAGTCTCAGTCTGGAGCTCACACGTCTTCCACACCTCCCTAACCCTTGCAAACCCCCCTTTTCCACAGAGGGCAGAGCCTGAGGCCAGCAAGGTGTCCAGTGAGTTTTCCAGAATAGTATTTTCTCCCCTGGGTGTTTATTTTTAGGATTTTCTTCTACGTCTGCGAAGTGATAGGATTTTCCATTCATGATAGTCTTAATTTCACATTGATTTCTGTGAGCGGGGAAAAAAAAAAAAACCCTGAGTTAAACAAAACTGTGATGCATATTATAATGTGGACGGAATGAGGAGAGTGCCAAAGTCGTGGCCAGTGAGGTGGCACTCAACAAACTCTGGACTGGACAATCTGTATTGGGGGTCAGAGGTCATCTGGGCACATTTGCAAGCAGAAAAGCCTGAGACAGGAAAGATGGGTGTTGTCTGTAGGACCCAGAATAGTCAACCATCTGAAAGGGCATCAACTGTCTGGGAGGATTTCTTCCAGAGAGTAGAAACTGCTCTCCTTTGGGTCTGGAAGATAGAACTGGTTCCTAACCACGTGCGAATGACAAAGGAGCGATTCCTAGCAGATACTATCAAAAGTTCCCTGGGAATCAAAAGATGGGACTTCCCTTCTAAGCATGAGGGGAGAGCTGGTATGACTGCCACTTGAAAAGAGTGATGAAGACTTGGATTATCCACTTGGAGAATGTCCGAGAGAAGAAACAGATGAACAGACCCAGGTACACCCAGACGGCTATCGTTTTCAATTAGGAAAACAGACACAATTTTCAGTTATCCTAAAGTTGAGAAATGAGGCTGACTAAAGGCTGACACTGAGTACACACCAAGAAGGGAGCGGGCTAAAGAGGGTGGAGGTGCTAAGGAAGCTGCCATTTCTTTGTAGCTAAGGTTGCACAGTCAACGATTAACGAAAAGGACCGGAAGAATAAGGAAGGAGAAAGTGCAAAAAGAACCGCAAGTTTCTGGGGAAGAAGATTCGGCGCATGTGTACATAAGATGAGTCACAGGTAAACTGGGTTTGAACGAAAAAGAAACACATCATTGGGGAAACAATCTTGTTTAAAAAACCCAACAGAAGGAAGATGGACTGGTGCTCGAAACTTTGTTACTAACACTTAGGACCTGAAAAATGACAGTATGAAAATGCAAGAGGTATTTCGAAAAGCAGAGAAATAGGGGCCTCGGATATAGGTAATCAATTAGCATTAGGGCATTGGATTTGCAGTTCCTGCAGAGAAGAAAATAAATCACCAGGTATTTTAAGCATGCCCAGAATAAAACCCCCAAACTGAAGAAAGGACTGAAAAGATAGCACAGTGTATCTTTTTCACTAAAAGAGGGCCCTCCAAGGAGCAAATGAAAGCTAAATTATTTTATTTTATTATTATTATTATTATTATTATTTTGCTTTTTAGGGTCACACCTGCAGCATATGGAGGTTTCCAGGCTAGGGGTCCAATCGGAGCTACAGCTGCCGGCCACAGTCACAGCCACAGCAACTCGCCATCTGAGCCACGTCTGCGACCTACACCACAGCTCATGGCAATGCTGGATCCTTAACCCACTGAGACAGGCCAGGGATTGAACCTGCGTCCTCATGGTTCCTAGTCAGATTCGTTTCTGCTGCACCACAATGGGAACTCCAAAAGCTAAAATTTTGAGTGAAGTTTAGCAAAAAACACAACATGTAAGTGTACATAAAATCTTGAACTTGGAGATATCCAAAAGGGTTCCTTGGACCCCACCCGTCAGTCACTCACGGGCACTCAATCTTTCTGCCATAGCAACTGACTGTCTCCCTGGGCACAAGGCCGGCCACAACCTTGCAGTCATAGGTGTGGGTTCCTGGGTACTTTGTAGTCATGGGTGTGGCCATGAGAAATAAGCAAGTGTCACGTGGCTCCTTCTGAAAACCTCCCCTGACCTTCAACCGCATTTCCTTCCTGCTGATTGGACCGTGATGATGTTTGGCACTCTACCCTGAACCATAAGGACAAGGGTCACATGAAAGTTGGAGGCAGCTTGGGTCCCAGATGTCTATGAAGCCCCCCATACCAGCCCTGTATACTCACCTCTAGTCTTCGTTAGGGTAAAGAGAAGTCTACCTCACTGACGCCATTGCTACGGAAATTTGTTTTTCTGTTATTTGCAGATGAACCCTAAGAAGTTCTTCTTTGTCTGCATGGAAGTCTCCCTTTCCTTGATCATTTCTTCACCAGCCTGAATACTGGGACCAAGAGCACTCATTTCCATATCCTCTTCACTCGTTTCCCTCTGACTCTGTTCTTCTTTCTCTCGTTCCTGCTCAGGCAAGATCCACCACGAACTCATGCTCACGACCCATTACCCCGTTCCTGCTTTCAACACATGAAGTACTCATTGAGGAAATTTAAAATAAAACATAAGTTTAAAGACTTCTACCAGGGATCATGCCCACTGAAGGCCAGCTCCTTGCAAACAGGACAACTGTCTCTTCACCACTGCATCTCCATCATCTAGAAGTGTCTGACACATAGTAGGTCCAATATGTTTATCCAAAGATTAACCTTCAGCCAGATCCTCTATTCAACAATATTTGTATGCATCTCCAGGTCACTCCTTACCACATCTTCTGTGATGTACAAAGCACTGTTGTAGAAGCTAGACAGATGACCATCAAACCAGACACTGTCCCTACCATCATGGAGTCTGCATTCTAGCGGAGAGAGATACCCAAGGAACACAGGACTAAATGAGCAAACACCAATTCAAACAGGGATGTGTACTATGAATAGAATAATGAGCGTAGAGAGGTGGTGACTGGAGGAATGAGGGAAAGGCTGTTTTAGATATTTTTCAACGGGTAGGCCATATCTGAAGGTGATATTTGGGCTGTGACCTGAACGCTGGGAAGAGCTTTGGAGAAAAGGTTCCAGACAGAGGGAACCAGAGAGTGCCAAAGGATGTGATGCAGGCTGGGGTGGTAAGACACCGAGCAAGGGTGGAGGGAAGCAGTGTAATGAATGAGGTAGAAGGAGGTGAGGACATATTTTGGGCTTGTTAAGCAGCTTCCCTACCCATTCATATTCTCATTCCCATTCTCGCCTCTCTCTCCCTCCCTCCTGCTCAGTCTCCTTCCCTCTCTGGCTGCTTCTCTTCCAATCAGTCAATCTTCCCCCGACCCCACTGAAATGTCTATCTTTAGCCATCTTCTCTTACTTCCCTATCATCTCAGAGAGAAGGTTGCAAAGCTTTCATTTCAAGGCCAATCCCCCTTTACCTATAGCCTTCATCCCAACACCAAATGCTCACCCAACCCATCATTCAATCACTTTCTCTCTTTGTGCCTCTTTAATCTCTTCCACAAACAGTTTCAGGTACTGTCTTGAAAATATCTTCTCACTAGCCACCCCCATCCAAACTCTCCACCTCTCTGCAGCACACAGCCATGCACAGCTAAGCACACACATGCACCTGTATGTCAACACATGCACATGCAAATGTACACACATATGCACATACTTTGTGGCTGGTACCTATTCAATAAAGCCTCAGATCTTCCACCAGACATTCGAGGGCCTCTACAGTTTGGTCTCAACCAACCACATCTCCTACCAGAGGAATCGCCAACACAGATACGAACGCAACTCCGCAGACTGTCCTATGGGAGTGTCCCACACCTGCCTCTTATCAGGACCTTGGCTAGGGTGTTACATTCAGGCGGAGAGTCCTGCCTGGAATCCCTTCTCTTCCCTAAAATCCCACTTTTCCTCCTGGTCCATTCCAAGCCTGACAGCCTCCGCGAGCTCTTTTACCCAACCACGCCTCTCCTTAGGGACCTTCACTCTCATCCAATCTGCTCCTCGGGTACCTTTGCCAAACCAACCATGGGCTTCATCCTAAAACATCTCCTTCTGTACACATACTGCCACACACACCTATTTCACCAGTCCTCACACAGACACACCTGTTCTCCTACCAAACCAGAGGTTTGGGAGTTCCCATTGTGGCACAGTGGAAATGAACCCAACTAGTATCCATGAGGTTGTGGGTTCAATCCCTGGCCGCTCTCAGTGGGTTAAGGATCCAGCGTTGCCATGAGCTGTGGTGTAGGTCGCAGAAGCAGCTCGGATCCAGCCGTGGCTGTGGCTCTAGCACAGGCCGGAGGCTACAGTTCCAATTGGACCCCTAGCCTGGGAACCTCTGTATGCCACTGGTGTGGCCCTAAAAAAAAAAAACAATGGGAAAGGGATGTTGAGCTGTATGTGTGTGACTTGAAGTATATTCCCACCACCTGAGTACCATCTGACTAAAAAAGACAGCAAACAAATGGAAACAGAGCTAATAAGAAACTCTTGACAGCACCCCTTCATGACATCTAGATCCAGCTATGCCTGAAGCAAAACTTTCAGTCCTTTTGTATTTAACTTGGTTTGAAGACTTTTCCCCACTTGGATTCAAAAGAAACCTATGCAAGAGTTTTGCCCACTTCTCTATTAATCCTTGTTGTTAGATTTTTTTTTTAAATAATCCAAATAATAAGAGTTGAGTTTCTCCCTGAAGACAGAGATCAAGGAGTAGCAAAATAGATCTACTGGTACGTTATCTGAGGATTCAATAATTCTAAATTTAACTCATCCTTTTTTCAAGAAAAACGTACTTCCAACCAAACATACATATTTCATAAAAGTTTTCTAGTCAGCTCAGCATTTGAGACTTCTTCCTATATCTAGGAGATTTTTAAAAGAGAGTGGAAAACTTTTATTATTCTACGGTACATCACAATCCCCTGCTCATTACCAATGAGCTGTAGAAACTGCTAGAAAATCTCACAATATGGTACAGTTATACTGCATCGGTTTAAAGTATTTTAGAAACTCACTTCCATTACAATATTTAATACATAATTCTTTCATGTAAGCAATTTACTCAATGTAGAAAAGGCCACATTAAACTTGCAACAGTGGGACAGACAAGCCCACCTCCAACAGAATGAATCTCTATCATTCCGATATGTATCGGAAGCGACATCACAACATTTCTTTGATCTTGGCCACTTTGTTTAACTGGTAGACTATCAAGACATTAAAATTATTCTTCTATAAGTAAAATAAAATTAAATTAAGGTTAAAGACAGAATGTCAGTCATACAAGAAGGGCCATTTTCCAATGGCGCATGTGTTTTACACAAGCCTGGAACATATTTAAAAGAACACGGACTCCCTGAGGAAAGGATTAGGGTACAAACCTAGGAAACAAAGAAAATAAAATGATCTACTACAAAGGGAGAAGATAAAACCTGTCAGAAGCTCATGCAGACCTTGAATAAAAGCCTCTACCCTTATGTTTTAACAGGGTTGTTTTGTTTTTTTTTTTAAAGAGTGCTGAATCCACCTTTAAAATACACTGAATTTATAAGCATGCTTAGCAAAAATCTTGTCGTTCCTTATTAACCACAGTCGAAATAGATTCTCTAAGATACTAATGACATCATTAACGTGTCGCAAAATCCAATCTGAAGTTGCACCTCCTACATAAAGGGAAATACATGAAATTTCTTAATTCATAAATGGCTGATGCGGTTGTAAAGTACAGTTTGCAAATTCTGCATCATTCCCAGTTAATGACAGCCGTTTAAGAATGCTTCTTCCCAAATAACTATTAAGATAGAAAAGGTTTATCATCATACCGCACATGCACATACACAGAGACACACACAAAAACACACACACACACACATACACGCGCACACACACACGCCTTTTATATAGCCTTGCTGCAATGGTACAGGAGAATTTCCAAATTGTCTGAGTTTCCCACCTTCCATCCTAAAACACCACCTCCCTAACTGGGAAGGTGGATTAACAAACACCACACCAGGGAGTTTCTGTTGTGGCTCAGTGGTAACAAACCCAACTAGTATCCAGGAGAACATGGGTTCAATCCCTGGCCTCGCTCAGTGCATTAAAGATCTGGCGTTACTATGAGCTATGGCACAGATTACAGACGTGGCTCAGATCTGGCACTGCTGTGACTGTGGTATAGGCCAGCAGCTGCAGCTCTGATTCGACCCCTGGCCTGGGAACCTCCATATGCCACAGGTGTGGCCCTAAAAAGACAAAAAAAAAAAAAAAAAAAAAAAAAAATGACCACACCAATCAACCCTCAAGACCAAGGATACCCAGGAGATCCCAATCTCCTCACTCTTAGAGGAGTCCCTTCTGTTTCCATCACTTTTCCACGTACAGGAAGACCCCCAACTTTGGTTCTTCAACCCCGAGCTCTGTCTTTTGAGTTGCAGTGCCCTGGCAGGTCCCAGGGCACCCACTTCATGTCTCTGTGGGAACATTCCACCAAAATATCCCACATCAACTTTACCTTTCCTTCAACACCAGTCTCTCCTCTGGCCACTCTGCTTCTGTTCAAGGTCCCAATATTCACTCAGGTCCCAGGTTCAAACACCTTAAGTGGTCTCTGTCTCCTCTTTCTCCTTCCTAAGCTATAAAGATGCTCTGTTCAGTGCCCTTCCCTCATTCACACCCATATTCACATCTCCTTCGTTCAAATCCTTCCCAACCTTTATCTCAACTGGCAAGTGGCATCCTCCTCGGTTCCCCTACCACTGCCTCTTGTCAAGCCCCACACTGATCTAGTCAAAAAGTCAGATCCATCTTCATACCACTGGCCCATTCAAAATTCTTCAAATGTGCTCAGTAGTAGACATAGACACAAAGGTCTTGTCAACAGCCTCTAACTTGCTAACAGAGCATAACATCAATTACGCACATGTGACAATGTATTGGTCTAAGCTGATCCCAGCAACCTCCATCCTCTTTGTCAATGACTGGCCTGGGGTGGGCACATGATCCATTTCTGAGCAATAAGATAAAAGAGCCTGGTGGGACTGTTTCCAAGAAAGCTATACTTTCTTAATAAGTGATGTGCTATACTTTCTTAATAAGTGATGCAGAGAGGAAGAAAATGGTCTTTTGCTATCACTCTCATACCATTATGTTGCTTCCTGATCTGCATGCTATCATGTGAGGATGTGATGTCTAGAGCTAGAGGAGCCAAACTTATGACCACAAGAGGACCGCTAAAGCTCCAAAGATGGCAGAATAAAAAGAAAAGAGGGTCCCTGAAGACATGATTGGACCATCCAAGACAGCCTGAGACTGCCTACCTATAGACTTCTTTGTAAGTAAACAAATGTCCTTATGGTCGATGCTACTGTTGGGTGTTCTGTTACCTGCAGCCCAAAGCATTCTAACTGATAAACTTACAAAGAACAAACTCTTGCCCTCACTACTAAAGGCCCTCTGTGCCAGGCTACTCACAGCATGACATCATCACCTGGGCAGCACCACCCCACACTTATGATTCAGAATCCCTAGGGGTAAGGTCCAACAGCCTGTGTTATAAGAAGCACTCCAGGTGATCCCTGTGCATGCCAAAGTCTGAGAAACGCTGCTCTATAAAATGATCACGAGGTGCTTTTTTGTGTCTCATCTACTATCCTCTACACCACAAGGAACCTGGGTTTGTATTTCTCCAGTGACAGTGACCTCATTTCACCAGGTCTGAGCATCATTTGATGCTCGCTTAGTCTCATCTCTTCTTAATCAAAGTTTTCAAACTCGAAGCCTCCAGGGACCTGGTGGCATACAGAGGGCTAAGCATGAGAAGGAGGGAGTGGAGAGGACCGTGGTGAACTGTGGAGTGCACGGCCATCTGAATCAGGGCGACTAGCAGATGGTGCCATGTGAGGGTATAGGGCCAGTACTGCCAAAGTTATGATTAAAGCAAAGCTGGAAAGCTGGATTTATATGCAATGACTTTTAGAAATAGACAACTAATTTATTTTTTAAAATACTGATGCAAATTAAACAAAACAAGTCAAGTGGATTCAGCATTCCCCAGATGGTTTGTGACCTGGTGTTGATAGTTCTTAAAATAGCCACACATTCTTTGAACGTTGTGGCTACATACAATCACTGACTTCATCTAAAATGACTAAAATTCATATTCTTTGGCTAAATGTATGTTAGTCTCCACTGAGCACGGGATTCTCATCAATATTTCACTGTTTAAGGGGGTAAGATGAGTTTGGGGACCTCTAGTTAGTGTCAGCAGGATTACGTTATCCATTAGTCACTACAGATTGGACACATAGAACTATATGCTTCTCAGGGGTCTACAAAAATGTCTAAAATGTGAGAAAAAAAATACTAATTGGCCATACGGCACACACATGTGCACACACACACATGCATACACACACACTACAAATTTAAAACTGATAGATGCTTAATTAAAAGCCTGCAAAATGCAAACCTAAGCCACCTAATCAACATCAACTCAGATATGGTATCATATCATAGTCTATTACATGCAGGATGTGAAGGAAGCCGGGATCCATAGGGCTTAAGAACTGCCAAAGTCCTAAAAAGGCCCTGAATGCCAGACTGGAACAGACCATTCTGCCCTAAGCCTTGTCTTCTTTATAGCAATCACAGACTTCATTACCCAATTCTACTGCCCCTTGAGGATGCTCACTCCACCATTCTCAGCCTAAAACAAAGTTTTCAATCATGACTGCCCACTGGAATTACCCGGGAACTCTGAAAAACACTCTTGCCTGGATCTTATTCCCAGTGATTCTTACTGAACTGGTCTGGGGTAAGGCTGAACTTGAATAACCTTGGGGTTTTTGTTTGTTTGTTTCTGGCCATTCCCGTGGCGTGCAGAAGTTCCTGGGCCAGAGACTGAACCCACGCCACAGCAGCGACCACACAGGATCCTTAACCCTCTGAGCCACCAGAGAACTGCTGACCTTGAGTATCTTATACAACCCTCCTCCTACCCAACCATGGCTGAAGCCAGGGCTGAGACCCCACTGTTCTAGAAGCAATTTCAGAAACATTTTCTGATAGGACTCTTTCTAGTTGTGCCATCTTGACTTTCTTTCTACTGCCTCGGCTGGGAACAAAGCAAGATCGTGGCAACATCAGTGATCTTATTACCTAGAACAGGTGTTGGCAACCTCTTTCTATAAAGGGGCAAACGGTAAATGTTTTAGGCTTTGCAATCCATAGAGTCTCTGTCACAAAGACTCCCCTATGCCACTGTAGCAGGAAAGTGTCCCAAACAACACATAAACAAATGAGTGGGGTGTGTTCCAATAAGACTTTATTTATGGATGCAAAAGTGAATTTCATGTAGTTTTCACAGTCATGAAATATTCTTCTTTCAAATTCTTTCAACCTTTTAAAAACCAACCTTAACTTGAAGACCACACCAGGACAGTCAGGGGGCCAGACGTGACCTGTGGGCCACAGTTTGCCAACTCCTGATCTAGAACTACTATTCCAGTGACTTGGGACCATAAAATTAAGGAACGAGAGAAGTACTACACTGAGAGTGGTTGCATCATACTTCCTCCACTCGCGTAGTTGAATGCTGGCGTAGGACTGCCCACACGGTTGAACATAAACTAGAAAGGATTTATTCAAACATGATTTTGAATTCTCATCTGCATATGAGTTTGTCTAAGACAACAATCCAGCATGCTTTGTGGGTCCCACAGACTGATTCCAATTATTTGTTTACTTGCAACCAATATTTAAAATTCAAGAAAGACAAAAACAAATACCGTACGATATCACTTATATCTGGAATCCAATATATGGCACAAATGAACCTTTCCACAGAAAAGAAACTCATGGACTTGGGGAACAGACTTGTGGTTGCCAAGAAGGAGGAAGAGGAGGAGGAGGGAGTGGGATGGACTAGGAATCTGGGGTTAACAGATGCAAACTATTGCCTTTGGAATGGATAAGCAATGAGATCCTACTGTAGAACACAAGGAACTATATCTAGTCACTTATGATGGAACATGATGGAGGATAATATGAGAAAAAGAATATATATGTGTGTGACTGGGTCACTTTGCTGTACGGTAGAAATTGACAGAACACCATGAACCAACTATAGCAGAAAAAATAAAAATCATTTAAAAAATAATAAAATAAAATTCAAGATATTTCACATAAAGACCCAGATCACCATTCTCTTGCAAAATGTGGAGATACTGGGTCAGTCGTTGGCATGGCAACAATCTTCTAATGCTGAGCAAGACTCCTCCTAAAATGGGGCATGTCCTCCGCTTGACCCAAATCCTTGCTTCATGGAGGGTAACTGGCTATTCCTATAGATGTGAAATCCTACAGATTTGAGTTTATGACTCCTGCTCTAAGGTGCTTAGAAAAACCTTGTATTTCTTTCACATTATGGCTTCCACATCTTGGTTTAAAGACTTGACATGAAAATCTCTCGATCTGCTCTCAAATTCACTACCCCCTACTCCAGACCCTCATGCAAGTGCAGGGTATCAAGTTAAGGAGAGTTTCGGTCTAAGCCTTTCCCACCCCCACCACCTCAATAGGTTCTCAATATGAAGTTAGCCCAGGGAGAGAACCACGAGGTAGAGAGAAAGCACTCACATCAGAATGTCTTAATTAAGCCAAGTGATCATTAACACATATAATAATTAGAAAGCAAGGTTTGGGACTGATGGAGTCACAACAGCATAGGACTGTTCTATACAGGGTAAGAAGTCAATAGCTGCATCTTGAAAGGGGGAGGGGGAAGCCCTAAAAATGTGCAGAAAAAGCTAGTAACTAGAGTTTAGTCCAAGTTCATTATTAACCCAATATGTGATTTTATCTTGCTTACACCCACGTTAAATACAATAGTTTACTGGGGGTAGTGGGGTGCGCTTCTGACCACTATATCCCAATTGATATGTTGCATATTATCTTCTTACTGGTGAAGACAAATTGAACCCAGGGAAAGAAAACTTCCAGATATATCGACAATGGGTCACTAATTCATTTGAGTACCTACAACCTTAAAAAAAAAAAATACATATATATACGTATACACACACACACACACACACACACACACACATATGATAGTTTAATTTGTTTAGCTAAAGCAGAAAAAGAAACGTTCAAACAGATTTTTCCACTTGAAATTAAAATGGAAATTAGCCCTTGGAAAAGAGAGATGACTTTAAGTTTATACATCAGCGGCTGGTTCATGAATTATTAACTGATTTTAATGATCCTAGCTATATTTTATTTGAAGTTATTCTCCTACTTGCAATGACTTTTGAACCCTCAAAACTCTTTCATCCATTCTCCATAGAGTATACTTTCAGGAGTGCTGACATTTAAAAAGGATCCATATACTCACAGAATGTAAAGATAATACACATGCATATAATTTATACAAAGGCTCTGGTCATTTGTTAAAGAGAGAAATGAATGAAACCCTATTATTCACGGTTTGTAAATAAATTTAAAGATGAGTGCTAACTTCTCACTTGTTAAGCCTGGAGCGGAGGAGTTTGTATTTCTTCTAAAGTTTCCCAGATGGTCATTAAAACAAGGAAGGTCAGAGACAGACTTTCTTTGAAGTCCATCATTTCCCATCCAGAAAGATAATACACATGATCAAAAGTTGGGTCTTAAGAGATTAATAATTACAGGTGTTTTCAAATAAAATAAACGCATGTCTTTGTAGACTAGCTTTTACATTTTCAATACGAATCTATTGAACAACACCACTTCAGACACACAAGTTAGCTAAGAAACAAAATGCTATAAACCTTTACTTAGTACTTGCTGTCTTATACCCGTGAAGTTACTACTTCCTCTTCTACTACATTCTGTCTGTAAAGAAAAATTACGGGGAATAAAGTTGAGTTTTTTACTTCTGAAATTAAGAATAGGAAGATACAGTATCATGGCTCAATTTAAAGATGACGGTATTTTTATCGGCAAGGAATTAAAATGCAAACATCCCTTAAAATGACTAAATCTGATTTCTACCAATATTAAGCACCAACTTTCCTAAGTTGGGTACATAGAGCACTTAAGACGACAGATTGCTAAATTACTAAGAAACCAAGCTATTTCCGACAGATAACTGCATTAAGAAAATACGACAGCAATCCAGCATGCCTCCTCACTCCTGAAGCTGAACAAGCATCTCAATAAATAATGTCTTTCTAGACCCTCCCTGAAATAAATGTTCTGAGTTTTAATGGACTCGAAATAGCCTTTCTCAAAAAATAAAAAGAGTCCCACAATTTCCTCTGGTCCCTTGAAGTACCCTTGGGATCCTAGTGAACAGAGAGATTTGCCACGCATTGCAGTGACTGGATTAGTACAAAAGGTTTCTATTTTCGTGTCATTCGAGTGTTGCTGATCTTAAATCAGAGAAAGAAGTAGTTGCATTAGGCAAGGTAATGGCTTCCAAAAATAAGAGCATGCCCAGTTATACAAGGCTTGCATACACAAGGCTAAGTTGTAAAGAGATAAATAATACCCCACTGGAACAATTAGGTAGATTCTCAGAAACGCTACATACTTAATTAGGCTGCCAAAGTCCCTAACTGAGCATACATGGGGGACTTTTTAAAAGCATTTAATAACCTGAGTAAATCCAAAATCAGAGGACAGAAACTAAACCTTAACTGTGACTACGGGGCATAGGCCTTTTTCTTGCTTCTCTTTCAAGGCGTAACAGCATCATTCTAGGAATTCTGAGAGCCTGAAGGCCCCCACCAGCAAGGGGTTAAAAAACACACTGCATAGTGTCCCTCCCTTGTCTACTAGTTGGGAGGCCCCTCCAAGCCAGGCGCAGTGCTGGGTGATGATGACACAGAGGACAGGGGTGAGGAAGAGAGAGACCCTAAAGGTCTTTCACAAACTTCAGCACTGGAGTTGGGATCCGAGTATAAACAAATAGAAAGGAACACGAGCCTCCATCAGCCGCGGGGCACAGCAAACTGTTCCTCACTCTAGATACAATCCCTCCTCTTCCTGCTATGTATTCATTAGTTTTGTATAGCACCTTTCTTTCATCAGTCTCCTTATTTCCTCCTCTGTTATCCAAGCGATCATAAACAAACTACGATTTGAAAGAAAAAGGGGGGGAGGAGGGAGGAGCAGGAGGGAAGGAGAAAGAAAAACCACATTCAAAAGGCACAAGCCAGGCAGAGCCCAGCTCTTTCTCTGAATATTGCCCTCGGGGTGATGTTTCCTCCAAAGCTTGGCCCTGGGGGCGTCAGGAAGCCTAGAAAACCTGAGTCCGCGCTGCCCTGGCCCAAAGACTGCGGCTCCCGCACGGACTCGCCGCTCTGAGCAGCGCCAGCTGCCCTTCTGAGATCCACCTTCGACCACCTTAAACGCTCGGTCCTCGAAGTTGGCGCGGGTGGGGTGTGGGTGGAGGAGGTGGGGTGACCCAGGGCGTGGTGTGGAGGTCTCCAACCCTGACCTCCCTGAAATGCCAAACTTACCCCTCCCCCAAAAAATGAAAGGGGAGAAGCCACCAGCGCTAACCTGGCAGGGGCGGGCACCTCCGTGGCGTGGTCCAGGGCGCCCCAGCGAGAGGGCAGCAAAGGCCACCTGCCGGGGTCGCAGCACTTCGCGGCCCCCCTCTTCCCCCATCCTGGGCACGCTCAAAAGTTAGTTCCTTTCCTTCGCTAAGCAGCCCCGGGTCCAGCTCTTGGGGGCGTGGGGGAGGTAAGATGGACTGGGAGGGAGGTAGCTAGGTCATCAGACCACTAGATCGGGGACTCCTGCGTTACCCCCCTAACCCCCCAAACTCGGGGGGGTTGCGAGCGTGTTTACTAATAACAACAACAACAACAAAGAATCACACGCGAGTCCCCTCTTTCAATCCTTTGGCTGCGCTTCGCTTCTTTCGGGCGGCCAAAAGAGAGTCGGCGGAGTTGGGGGGTGGGGGGTAGACAGTGGGAGGAGAGGTGGAGGGGAGAGGGGAGCGCCTGCTGAGGGACAAAAAGGGGGGGTGGGAAGGGGGTTAGAAAGAGTAGAGCGAGAGAGTTGGACAGAGATGAAGGCGCAAGGGAAAGGAGTGGAGAAGGGAGAGAAAAGTGCAGCGGACGGTGGGCCGGAGCGCGGGGCGCGCCCGGGATGGGGATGTGGCCCCCGCCCCGCCGCCCTCCGGCCCCGACCCGGCCCGGTCACCTTGCTGTAGCCGTAGTACCCCAGGCACTGCGCGAAGTCCAGGCCGGCAGGGTCCCCGGCCGCCGCGGGGTAAAACCTCACATCCATGCCGGAGCAGGGCCCGGGGCCGGGGGCCGGGACTGGGGCTCGCCGGGGCCGGTGCCCGCCTCCTCGTAGCCACTAGATCCACCGTCGGGGGCGCCCGGCCGGGGTCGTCCCGGGGGGCGGCGCGCGGGACGCTGGGCTCTTGGGGCGCCGCGACCTGGAGCCGGAGGAGCCCGGGAGCCGCGGCCGCCGCACACAAAGGCGCGGCCACGCGAGCCGCGGGAGAGCGGGAGGCGGCCCGGGGGACGCGCCCCGCCGGGGGCACAGAGGCAGCGCTGCGCTCCGGCGGGGCGCCCGGGGCGCGGGGCGCGGCGCAGGGACCCGGGGCGGCGCGGCGAGTTCAGGTGCGCCGGGCGAGGTTGGGACGGCGGCGGCGGCGGCGGCTGGCCCCGCTCCTCCTCCTCCTCCCCGGGCGGACTGAGGAGAGGAGCCGCGGAGACAAGGGGCCCGGCCCCTCCCCTCCTTCTCCCCCTCCTGCCTCCCTCCGCCGCCGGTCCCCTCCCCGCGCCGCCGCCGCTCCGCCCCTCCCACCGCGGGCAGCTGGCTCGCCGCCCGCCCCGCCGGTGCGCTCTCGGCCCGGACCGCCTCCGGGTGCACCGACCCCACCCCACCGGCCCCTGCCCCGCGCGGCCCCTCGCAGTTCACCCCGCGCCTCGCGCAGCCCTCGCCCGCCCCGTCTCCCGCGCCGCGGCCTCCCCTTCTCCGGGGCCCCTCTTCTTCCCACCGCGCCCCCCTTCCCTCTCCGGTCCTCTTTGTCCCCGCTGCCTCGGAGTGCTCCTCGCTCCCCTCCTTCCCTCGGCCGCTTCGGCCGGCCTCGTCGCCGCCGCCACTCCGGTGCCCGGTGTGGCCCTCCCCGTCCCCTGTCCGACCACCGCTGCCCTCGGCCCCCTGCCCCTGCCACCAGCATCCACGCGCTGTCCGCTCCCTTCCCACCCCACTTTCCTTCGGTTTCCTCTTCTCTCCCCCATTCCTTCCTTGTGGGTCCTCAGATCCCTCTATCCCCCTCCGCCTGCCCCCCACGAGTGTCCCCTTCCTTGGAGCCACTAAGCCCAGCAGGTAACCTGCACGAGTGCCTTCCGCTAGCCGGGAGCTGGGACCCGGTGTACACCTGTGGTATTTTCCAGGAGGACCGGGGGCGGGGTGGGGGGGGGTGCTGACCTTTCACAGGTAAGGCAGTCGTGAAGCTCCCGGGGTTAAGCCTCTCGTCGGTTCTCTACGTATTTTCTTTGCTCTTGTTTGCATTCGAAAGGCATTTGAGTAACTGGATCTAGGCGGATCACTCACTGCCCTCGGAGAGAAAATGTCCCTATTTTCCTAAAAGGTTCTGGGTGATTAACTTCCTCACACTGCACTCACCCACCCTCTCTTTATTTCTTTCTCTCTCTTTAGGCTACATCCCCCACCACCACCACCCCCTCACCTTTATTGCTTCGGGTTCATTTTAGAGTTTGGCCCTCAGCCTTGGCGAAGGGAAAGGCTTTATACCGTATGAGAACTTTAAGGAAAGTCTGTGAATTGTGCCCTCCTCCCAATACGGTTATCTAGAAAGTGCTTTAATCGGAAGGGAGAAATTTACAGATGTTTTAGCTGACCACTCACACTTGTGTCCCTGATCACACTTTGCTGGCCCACGGCCTGAAGTTTTTCAGGCCAGCATTACAGGTGTTTCTCTTCATTTCTTCTGTTCTCCCAAATAGGCACGCCGGCTGGGTGACACCTTGTGTAAGTCCCTTTGCCCAATATTATCTTTCTGGAACCAAGCAGGAAAAATAAACTTCAATTAAGCGAAAGTTTGTGTATTTATTTGCTCTTCTCTTGGCAGAATCGGGTGTTTGGAGACTGCATGAGAGAGCGGTGTGTATTCAGGAAAAGGAACAACTGCTTACATTGTCCCTGGGTTGACTCCAATCCTCCCCCCTCCTGAAAAAGCTTTGGTCTCCTCTCTGGAGTCTCCATTTAACGTTGACAACCCAGCGGCGCTCCCTAATGGCCCAGCGGGTTGCACAAATTGGCAGTGAGCTAAGATATTATCAAGAGAACACCCCATTGAGCAGGCTCTTGAAACGCAGAAGTGGAGGCCCTTTCTCCGGGCCACTGGGCGCCTGTGGCCTTTCCACCAATCAGAGCTGGAGGTTGCAGTGGCCACCTGTTGTCTCGCAAGAGTACATCTTTTAAGTTTCACTATTAGTATTTAACAATGGCGTCAAGTACAGCATCTGGCCACAGGAGAGGAGCAGCCTGCTGATCGGAGGTACCGAAAAAGACTTTTTTTTTTGCTAGAGAGTTGTTAAAAGGAGCCCCCAAAAGGCTGGAAAGCAGAGTTTTTCTTTGCACACTCACATTCCTCACCTTCTACTCTCGTTCTGTCATGCATCTGGAGCAATCTGAGCTTGATTACAGAGGATGAAGCAGAGTATAATCAAAGTTACAGAGAGACTAAACCTGAAACTAAATCAGACTTCGAGGATCAGGAATACAAATATGCACAGTGGAAACCCCACTGGCTGCGAGAGCAGGAATTGCACGCAGGCGCTTGTGTGTCATTGAGCGTTGAGCTGTGGAGACTAGAAACTGGAGGGAGAACCTCCCAGGAGGCTCCTCTTGGCCTTAAAACCCTCTGTTACAATGCAAGCATCTTGGGGGAAGGAAACAGTATTCATCAGTCAATATTTTAAGATGAAGATGATTTAGAAAGGAATGTAAGCGCAAGTTTCGAGTGTAGATCTTGATTAAGGAGAAAGGAAAAAAAGAAACTGATGAGTCTGTATATACGTATATTGAAGCAGTTAGAATGAAAAAAAAAAATCTCTAGAATAGAAACAGTCATTTGGAAAGGCTGCCGGCTGACCTCGCAATTTTGCCCACAGTTGGTCTCCACACACTCAGCAGCTACTTTTTGCATGTCTGCTCTGTGTCGGACACTATTTTAGGTGCTTCTGATTGGGAAAGAGGAGAATTGACCCATCACACTCCTACACACGTGCACACAGACATGCCTGGTCCCATCCAGTTACCTTGCGATCCCATCCTAACACAGCTACTGCTGCTATAGAGAGAAGCAATCTAATAAACAAATTTGCATTTGTGATACTTGCAAAAGAAAGCTCCAGGGAGGGGACAAGACACACTGATCTAGAGCCAGAGCTGGATCACTGCTCTATCCCAAGAACCCGGTACTTAGGTGGTCTGCAACAAATAAATATTCATTTAAGAAAGGATAGTGAGAAAGAAGAGGGGAAGGAAAAAGGGGAAAAGGGGGAGGGAAAAAACACAGATGTTTTCATATGGGAATATTCATCCCAAGGGCCCTGGTTAAGGTAAGATTTGAAAAGAGTGAACCCAAGACTTCTGATTTGGAAAAGAGCAACCTACCCAAGGGTGGGGGAAGGGGGACTTGTGTACCCTACTGTTTTAGATCCTTTGTGTTCATTAAACTAGTATTACATGTCATTTCATTCAGAGCTGATCTGATTAACCATTGCATTCAGAATTACCCCCCCCAATTTTAAGGTTTTCAGTGGATTTGAAGCCCATCCATTAAAAACTTCAGAACGATGCTTTTAAAAATTTAATGCAATTGTAACCGTCATGCTATTTGTCAACGTAAGGGTGTCACCTTTTTCAGGCTGTCAGTGTTTTGTTTCTGAAATGCCACAGACAAAGGCTTCCTTTGTACTAGGTTAGCCTTGAATTTGAAGAAACTTCTCCAAGAACATATCTTAAATATGCTTTGAATTTACACTGCACAGTGCTAACACTCATTGATTTAGAAGGGCAACACAAGAATCAGTTATGCAGCCAAAATACAACTTCTGGGCACGAGACAATTCCTGTAGGGGCTTTATATGATCTTGGTCAAAAATGTCAGTTTTATTAGCTTGATGTCTGTAATTGGATAGTTGATATTATCCAAGAATCTTTTCAAAAATGGAGGGAAACTGTGCAAAATTTACCTTCTAGGAACATTATTTTTACATCTTGACAGAGCTCAAATATTTTATTTCTCAACTTTATCTGACTCCAAATTAAGCAAGAAAGTCCCCATGAGGACGGCATTAAACCCACTGAATTTTATAACCAAAGATCTCGTTGAGACCCCCACTTTTAGGCATCTGCAAAGAGCAGTTTAACCTCTTGTGTTCTGCTTCCCTGGTGGAGATGAGGCTCGTATTCAACACCATATACAGTTTAATTTTCTTGAGTTTTGGTCACGAAAAGTTCTATCCAAATATTATGATCCTTGTTTGCAGTATGTCATGTAGCCAAATTAACAGCAGTTCCAAGTGGAAATTAACAAGGCCAGAGCTATTCAAGTTTCTTTTCCATCCCCATAGTAACAGCTAATGTATTATCTTGGTAAAACGTCTTACACTTGGTTATACATCTGAATTTGGCTTCATGTCATCAAGCACGGAATTTCTCTTTAGCCCAGATTCTTAGTGTCTGTGTAACTCATCGCCATGAAATTTGAGAGTTTCATGTTGAGAATCAACACTTCACATTCATAGAGTAAATCGCATGCAGATAAAATCAAGGCAAGACCCACCAAGGCTCTCAGGACGGTGAATGTACACATGGTATAGAGGAAGCATTCTGACCTCGAGGCCCTCATTACACGTCTCCAGCACAGGCTTGAAAACTAATCACCAGGAGAGAGTTACGCCCAGGAATTATAGTGTGAAAGAAAAAAAAAAATCCACAAGCATTGTCATCGTTAGTTTCCATTTTCAGTGAATCCAAACTTTTCTGGTCTGGAAATGTGAACTATTGTGATAGCTTTATTTAGGTTAAAAAAAATACAGACACACGAGCAAATGGGGGGAGGATAAGCAAATTTTCAGTACATGATAATAAATATATACTGTCATGTACATGAGGTTGTTTCTTACATTACTGTAGCCAATTGTGACCATATTGGTCTCTGCTACCAGGCATGAGAAGAGCTCTAGAAAACGAATCATTTTCCCATCTGAGTATGACTTTTACTAAGAATACATACGCCCATAGGTTCTGACAGATATATAGTAATTATGGAACGGTGACCCCCGAAACCTTAGCAGCAAAAAAAGTCCTAAGCTGAGAATTCATTCCCAGAAATATGAAATGTAGCAAGTATTTGCTTGCGACCTAAGTAGCTCTTCAATAAAGCTATTTTAAAAACCAATACACTCCACACAACCAAGAGGTGTGCAATTTTCAGTGTGTTTACACCCTGCCTTAAAAAAACATATCCTGTGTTCACAGAAATCCTAAACTGTGGTCCTGCCTGTTTTCTGAAATATATTCTATTTCTTTTAAAGTGAAAGAATGACCTCTTTTGCAGGAACAATTTTCAGAGACAGCGTGTTTATCAAATGGTTTCTCTGCTTTCATAAAAACAATTTATTTTCACTGAACTCTTCAAGATAAGCATCAAAGCCAGGAAGACTGTACAATGAAGTTTATAATTACACTCCAGAAACAAATACTGGGTAGTTTTTATTTTGCTCAAGTGAAAAATGTTTTTTTTTCTCTTCTAAGAGAAAAAGGTGGTGATGGGGGAAGAGGTTTACACAGGAGCGGAAATCAAGGAGCTCCGAGGGTTTCTAGCCAGAGGGGTCCTGCAGCTTCGCCCACAAAGCCCACTGGCTGAACAATGAAAGCTGAGGACCCAGGACTCTCTTATCGATGGGTGGGGGTCAGTCCACTTTTTATTCTTCACTAAAGGACAACTACAGGGGCATTAAACAGAGAAAATCATTAGGCAGATATGACAGATCTGTGTACCACTGCATATAAATATCTCCCATAGCTGAAGCCTCTAATGACATCCTTTCTTTGATAAGCACCCATGTTTCCAGGCTTAATTTATATGGCCTGTTATTTTTAATAACCATAGAACAATTAAATTGTAAAAAAAAAAGAAAAAAAAGCAGTGGAGAAAAGAACTGAGTCTAATAAAGATTCTGTTTCTTAAGACTTGGGAAACAATTGTATTTTCATCACAGAACAGCCAAGGACTAGCAGCAAAATAATCTCCCCTAATTTACATAGATCTGTGCGTGCCAAACAGAGGAGTGTTTGCTTTTCGAGTAATAGTGCAGGTGCGTATCCTGCAGTGACGAAATCTCTAACTCATCAAACTCTTTCTCCAGAGTGGGACATGCCCTCTTTTCTGGAACTGTTTCAAGCTTTCTCCCCAGCATTCCAGCCACCTGTTTATGGAGTTCATCCTCGAGAGTAGATGCATGCAATTAGAAACAAGAAAATGAAAATAAATGACCTTGTTTGTTATGTATTACAAAGAAACTCAGCAAAATTGATGCTGTGGAGCTTGACCTCTTGACCCGGGAGAAAGAGCCACCTCATGGCTTTGTGGCCAAGGAACAATAGTCCCGCAGCTTCCATTGTCCAGCCAGCCTGACTTTTGGATGGTCATTAAAGCCGTATATGCCAAATATGAAATGTTTTACAAGTTAGATGAGAGGATTTGTGCTTTTTAAAAAAGAACCTGTTTAAAGAAGTGAGGCTAGTTAGCAAAAGAGATTTTCTGTTTAAGGAGATCAAGTAAAACCATTTGATTGTATCTACTCGGTGGGCCTTGTGTCAACGACATGTTGAAGATTCGGAAAACAGTAAAAAAAAAAAAAAATTCTAACCAGAACTCTGGGAATTGAAGAATGGTTAAATATATAACAGAAATCAAATAGAAAGATGGTCCTGGCAGGTGATTCAGGGAAAACATCATAGTTCCTCCTTTTACAGCTCTTGGTGGGAAGGGAGACTGCAACTTCCTTCTGCTACATAAATGCAGTGTGGTGTCCCCTAGAGTTGTTCAATGAAGTAGCATCACCATTGTCTTGTACTTTCCCCGACCCATACACCAGAAACCCAGGCCAGACAGGAAATGAAGATCACCATCATGGAAGGCTCTTTAGAACTGGTACCTGGTTGAAACATCTTGAGGTAGCCTCTTTAATAAAAAGCAACAACCTCCAAATTGTGTGGCTGGTCCTAAGGCTGGCCTCTGCCACCCTACTGCCTTCTTTCCTACTTTTGGTTCCCTGCCTCATTCAAGACATCCCATGCGTGTCTTGGATTCTTCTAGACCTTAAATCACAAAATCCAAATTTGACTTTTTTCCCCTCAAGCTGCTTACTTATTGTGCTATCTGTCCAGTGCTATGAGATCCTTAACTGTTTAATTTTTTTTTTCCCCTGGAGTAATTAACTGGTTTTTAAAGGACTCTCTACTGTTCCTCAAAATATCTTCTGTACTGTAAAAAGAAGTCATTTCCACAAATATGCAGATCAGCAGGCAAATACTACCCCAAGTATTACAGGCCATCCCTCCTCACCTTTTCCTCTGAGCCCCGTGGAGTGACTCATCACGTGCTTTTCCCCATCATACACTGGGGAGGCTGCAGTCATCAATCTGGAGAGATCTTTACAAATCATTCTTGGTCTCTTACATACCCACAACAACAAAAGCATAGCCATTAAAGTCCAACTTTCTGGCCAACATTTGTGGGACTAGCCAATGCTCAGTGCCAGGGAAAAGAGCTTTCAGAAGTTTATGCAATTAAGCGATCCAAAGAAACCCATTCTAGGACAGCATGGAGGTTCCTTAAAAAACTAAATATAGAACTATCATATGATCCAGCTATTCCAATCCTGGGTATATATCCATATAAAACTCTAATTCAAAAAGATACATGCATCCCAATATTCATTGCAGCACTATTTATGACAGCCAAGACATGGAATCGATCTAAATGTCCATCGACGGAGGAATGGATAAAGAAGATATGGTACATATATACAATGGAATATTACTCAGCCATAAAAAGAATGAAATAATGCTATTTGCAGCAACGTAGATGGATTAGAGATCATCACACTAGAGATTATTGTACTGAGTGAAATAAGTCAGAGAAAGACAAATATCTCATATGTGGTATCTAATGAAAGTGATGCAAAAGAACAGAAACAAACTCATAGATTTCAAAAGCAATCTTATGTTTACCAAAGGTGAAACTGTTGAGGGGAGGAAAGAATTGGGAGGGTGGGAATGATATAAGACATGCTACTGTATAAAATAGATGATTAAAGAGAATCTATTGTATAGAATAGGCATATATACTCCATAGTTTGTAATAACCTGTATGGGAAAAAAAGAATGAATATATTTACACGTATGACTGAGTTACCTTGCTACTAATACAACACTGTAAATCAAGTGTACTCCAATAAAATTAGACGAAAGAAAGAGAGAGAAAGAAAGAAAGAAAGAGAAGGAAAGAAAGAAACTCATTCTGCTGTCCAAAGATATATGTCAGCTTTGTTTTACTGAAAGGCTGAGCTTTCTTCCCCTAGGAGCGTCACCAAATCAGTTCCCACGGTATGCTTGAAGTACCGAGTAGCTGTGCTCCATCTTACCTAGAACTGAAATTCATGTCATTTATTGTTAACATTTTTACTGTGCCTTTCTTGCTACTGGGTGCTAAGTTTCCAAAAGCAGAAACAAGTACCATCCCTGTTCATAGTGAAGATTATAAGACAAAGGGAAAATTGTGATAATTATGAAATATTGTCATCAGTGGAAGATTCTTTCCCTAGTGTAGACAACAAGTGTTTATTCACTGATATGATTGCGAGTAACATGTTAGGGTGTTGCTTAGAGAAGGGAGAGGTAGATTAAGGGGACGCTTCATGGAGAAGGCATTTAAAAGAAGAAAGCATCTGCGGGAGGCAAGGGGGAGGAAAAGGTGTCCTGGGGAGGGAGATTTTGAACACAGTCATTAAGGAGAACATAAATATTGAGAAGCCATCACGGGGTCAGGAGCTTGTGCCAGTTATCTCTTGGACAGATTATACTACAGTAACAAATAACCCCAACTATCTGAGCGGTTATCACTACAAAGGGCTATTTCTCATCCACGTTGTTTCAGTCTACCACATTTTCATTTCAGGACCAAAGCTGAAACAGAAGCTTCTATGTGGTCTTGTGGCAGAGGGGGAAAAAAATGTGGTGGAAGCATGTAATGGCTCACAAAGCTTCTGATCGCATCACTTCCATCACTTTTCACTGGCCAAGCCTGCTGTCAGTGGGGCAGAAAGTACAGTCCTTCCCGTACAGAATGATCTGAAAGGAACACTCCACGCACCCCCCCCCCAAATATTCTGAAATAATGCGATCAGTGACAAGGGAGGAGTTTTTGAGAGACTTATCAAAAGTCTCAGGCAGCAAGTAAAGTTGTTTAGCAGGAGCTGTGAGTGAGTATTGAAGAGCTCGGTGAGATAAGGCGCCCGCAAGTTGTAGCGGGGCAGAGACAGGATGAGAAGTGAAAGGTAATGGAATTTTGAAAGCCAGGCAGCTGAGTTAGATTCGATACAAGAGTCTACATGGAGGATGACATGAAAACATGGCTGGGTGCTCTGATCTAAAATTTGCTTTGACTCATACACAGCAGACTCATTTAACATTTAATGAGTTTATCCTGTGTGCCCGAGCGGTGCAATGTAGACATCTGCATATGTATATTTAAAATTTTAATCCTCAGGACATCTCTCTGAAATAGATAGTATTATTCCCTATTTTTTTTTTTAAGTTGAAGAATGGAGCTCACAGAGGTTAAATGGCTTTGCTTAAGGACACAGAAGGAAACCATAGGAGAGCCATGATGCAAATTGAGGTTTTTTCTTTCTACTGCATCACTGCAGGGCAAAGAAATAAAAACGTCCCCTTTCTTTAGTATTGACTTGTTCTTCTTTCTCCTCTCCTTATACCTACAGTCTGAAAGCAAGGTTAATATGACACTTTTCCTCCTCAAGCAGAAGTTGTCATTAAAATGCTATTAATATAATCACTCTTTGCATAGTACAACTTTAAAGTGAATAAAAAAAAAAATCTTTCCCTGAGTCGATTTATTATAAAATCCTATGGCAGAGACAGTTACCATTTTCCAAATTTTCATGTGCTGCCCCCTCCCTCCACCAAGTATTTTCCAACCTTTTTTTTTTCCACTGTGGGGGGGGGGCACATGACCAGTTCTGGCCAATGAACTGTGAGCAGAAATGTGTTGCTTCCAGGCTCAGACAATTAACATCTGATATGCATCTTCCATGTCTCTCTTGCCCTACTGTCGTGTCCTGGGAGGCAAGGTGTTCCAAATGCCATAGGTAGAAGATAGAGAAGGGCCATACACGTCTCAGAATTTACATGAGCAAAAACACATCTTTATGGTTTTGAGCCATTATCAGTGTTTGTTACTGCAACATAGCCTAGACTATCCTGATCAGTACAGATCCCCTGGACTTTAACTGGAAAAGGAACGGCACTACATCTGTCTCAATCATTCCATGTTGGTCAATACAAGGCCTCCCACATAGTATGTGCTCAATAATCATTGGTGGAAGGATAATGAATGAATCCAAAATTGAATATGGTCTCTACATGCTATTTAGTGAAGCCACCTATGAACCATTTTTGGAAATGAGTTGTTGATCAGTCTTCCTGAAATATCACTGCATCCTATCATTCCTCAGATTAAGATCTTACTGTATAGTGAATCAATTTTAAACCCTTCCCCCTGATATTCAAAGTCCCAGATTCCTAGGATTTTACATGTTTAAGTTTATATTTCTGATCTAATCGACAATTATGCACTGACACATGCCCCCTAGGGATTTCTCCATTGTTCCAGGAGTAAGTACTGTATATTCTTAAGCAAATCATTTTACATTTCTGAGCGTCAGTTTCTCATTCTTGTAAAATGTATCTGTAGCAGTTAAGAGAATGTATACAAACTTTTTAAATTATGCAGGATTATGAAACCTTATTTTGTATTTGTTTTTGTCTGTAATTATGAGATTAATAGATTAGAGGAGTGATATTAAAGACATATCTCTAGTTCAGAAACATCTGTCAAAATTCTCTATAATAATCTTGTACAGACAATTGCTATTTAAGGAATATTAGTAAAAGGAACAAGAAAGACACTGTGGGTCATCTACTCCAAATTCATTTCCGCTTCTTTTTGCTTAACCCTACTCCATCTTATGCTGGCCCCACCCTCCTCCATGGTGTTGTATTCATTCAGGGTGGGTCCTATCAAGATATTCCCATTTTTCATTGCCAGTGATTAGTTTACACTAATATACTTTCCTTCCTTCCTTCCTTTCTTTCTTTCTTCCTTTCTTTCTTTTCTCTTTCTTTCTTTCCTTCTCTCTTTCTTTCTTTCTTTCCTTCTCTCTTTCTTTGTTTCCTTCTCTCTCTCTCTCTTTCTTTCTTTCTTTCATTCATCTGCACCCTGAGATATATAGAACTTCTCAGGCCAGGGATCGGACTCATGCCACGCAGTGACAATGTCAGGTCCTTAACCCTCTGAGCCACCAGGGAACTCCTATGATGCATTTCTGTTTGAAGTGATGTGCAAGAGAGTAGGAGGGCTTCTGAGAAGGGTTTCTTTGCTCTTAAAAAGAAACACTTAAGAAGATACAATACTTTCTTCTTCTGGAAAATGTCAGGTCTGGTAATGTTGTAACCATCCTGTCAACAGAGAGGGATCTTGCCTGAGGTCAGAGCTGACAACCCCAGATAAGAATGGTGCAGCAGAAACATGCAAAGAACATAGATTCTTGATGTTGTCATAAGTCACTGAATTAACCAACACTGGAGCTCTTTTCCTCTTGATTTCTGGTTCTGTGGAATAATACATATTCTATCTTTTGATCCAATTAGGTAAATCTAAGTCTTCTGTTACTTGCAACTGAAGGCATGGAAACCTACTTAACTTGCTGTGTTAGTTTGTCAGGGCTGCCATATAAAATACGAAAGACTGGGTGTAGCTTAAACAACAGAAGGGTATTTTCTCACAGTCCTGGAACCTGGAAGCACCAGATCAAGGTGTTGGCAGGTTTGGTTTCTCCTGAGACCTCTGTCCTTGGCTCAAGGTCACTCTCGAGGGGTGTGGTGGCAGTACATTCCTGCAGTCCCCTTGTGTGTCCCAATCTCTCTTTTCAAGGACACCAGTCAGATTGTGTTACTGACCACCCTAAAGGCCTCATTTTAATTTGATGATGTCTTTAAAGGCCCTGCCTCCAAATACAGCCAAATTGTGAGGCGCTGAATGTCAGGGTTTCAGCATACAAATTTTGGAGGGAACACAGTTATAAGATTTGCTCAAGAGATTGGATTAAGATGGCGGCATAGAAGGACTGGAGCTAAACTTCTCTCCCGAAAAACAGCAAAACTACAAACAAATGCCGAGCAGCCTTCAACCAACTGGACTGTAAACTTCCAAAAAAGATATTCTACTCCAGAAGACAAAGAGGAGACCATATCAAGAGGTAGGAGGGCCGATTACGCGATAGAAGCAACCCCATACCTCCCGGGTGGGAAGCCCCACAGACTAGAAAGTAACTGCATCACAGAGACTTAGCTACAGGACTGAGAGTTCTGAGCCACGTCAAAACCCCACGCCTGGGGATCGGGCACAGGGAGAAAGAGCCCCCGGAGCATCTGGCATTGAAGGCCAGCGGGGCTTGTGTGCAGGAGCTCCACAGGACTGGGGGAAACAGAGACCCCATCCTTGAAAGGCACACACAGACTTTCACGTGCACTGGGTCCCAGGGCAAAGCAGTCTCCATAGGAATCCGGGTG
>PVHT020000180.1:1874057-1949050 GCA_004024745.2 Catagonus wagneri
TTAGACTGTTGATGCTGAAGATGATGCAAGGCATTGGAAATAGATTGGAGGCAAAGATTGATCATTTACAGGAAACACTGAGCAGAGAAATACAAGCTGTAAAAATTAAACAAGAAGAGATGCAAAATACAATAGCTGAAATAAAAAATTCTTTAGAAGCAGCCAACAATAGAATACAGGAGGCAGAAGAACGAATCAGTGAGGTGGAGGACAGATTAGTGGAAATCACTAATGCGGAAGAGAAAAGAGATGAAAGATTGAAAGGAAATGAGCTGAGTCTCAGAGAACTCTGGGATACTGTTAAGATTTGCTCAAGCCAAAAGGGAGCTTATTTTAAAACTACAGAAACACTCACAGAATCAAAGTGCAGGTTAGAAAGTTAGACCTCGTGGGAACTGGGAAGCCAACAGGCAGCGATTCTTTTCATCTCTTTCCCTCTTTCTGGTCTCACATTTTTATCTCTCTCAGCACGGATGCTTTGGTTCTGTTTTTCACCCTGTGGATCAGCTCCCACTCTTCCCCTTGTACAGGGCCCATCGTGGGCGCCCCACCTTGCCGACCTCAGGGCTCAAGTCACACGACACTCTTGTTTGGCTCCTTACAGCTAACGGACTCAAGTTCCATGCCTTTTTCAATTTTTTTTTCCAGTTTTATAGAGGTACAATCGACATATACTATTTTATAAGCCCAAGGTACAGAACATAATGATTTTATATATATAAAGTTCAAACATCACAAAACTCTGTAGGGTAGAAAATGAAATAGTGCATAATGGAAGACAAATACAAATGGCTAGGGGCTTCCTCTTTCAGATTATACTTCTGTGCCTATTCTAACAAATTATTAATATTTTTATTTTATTGAATGTGGGATCCTACTACCCGCATTCTTTTCTTTGTTTGTTTGTTTTGTGTGGGGTTTTTTTAGGGCAACACCTGTGGCATATGGAAGTTCCCAGGCTGGGGGGCAGTTGAATCAGAGCTACAGCTGCCAGCCTGCCGCACAGCCACAGCAACACCAGATCCGAGCCATACTGACACCTTTGCTTCAGCTTGCAGCAATGCCAGATCCTTAACCCACTGAGCGAGGACAGGGATCGAACCTGCATCCTCGCAGACACTATGTCAGGTTCTTAACCGGCTGAGCCACAATAGGAATGCCTGAAAAAAATTTTTGAATGAATTCTAAAAATGATGTAGCTTCAAAAATATATACACACACACATATACATACATATATACACATATACGCATATACATACATATATGTGAGTGTATATGTACAGTCACATATATATGTTGAGTCTCTTCCCAGTTCACGTACTTCTCACTTTTAAAACTTCATCCCATCAGTTTCTAAAAGCAATCCTCATGTTCTCATGACTGCTTCTCCAAGCATATACACATATCCACCAGTGAGAAGCACTGACTTACAAGAGAAATTCCAGGCTCCCACCAGGGCATTCAGGCCCCTTCCTACTGTGGTCCCTTTTTGTGCTCTGGTACCTGTTAATTCCCCAATAATATACCATGTAGTGTTTATTTAGGCTCTTCCATCTGCCTGAAATGTTTTATACATACCCTAACCTCCACACTGTTCACCTCCAGTATTGCTCAGTGATTCCTTTTTTTTTTCCCTGTCTTTTTAGGGCCACACCCATGGCATATGGAAGTTCCCAGGCTAGAGGTCAAATGGGAGCTGCAGCTGCCGGCCACAGCCTCAGCCACAGCAATGACAGATCTGAGCCACATTTGTGACCTACACCACAGCTCACAGCAATGCTGGATCCTTAACCCCACGCAAGGCCAGGGATGGAACCTGCGTCCTCATGGATCCTAGCTGGGTTCATTACCACTGAGCCACCGCTAGAACTCCTTGCTCAGTGATTGTTAAAATATGGTAAGCACAAGAATTATCTTGGAAACATCTTAAAATGGCTGTGCCATTTTAATTGAAGAATCTACTTAGAAAGGCCCAATATCTCTGTATTAGCAAGCCACTTAAAGGATTCTAATGCACAACCATGTTGGAAAGCCTTTGCCTTGGATAGCAAGATTCCCAAACCAATCTGTTCACAAACACCTATAATACTTGTCTTTATTTATTTTATTACTTTTTTAAGATTTCTAGGACTTTCTACCAGAGCTTCTGGTCCAGATGGTCTGAATTAGAGCCCAGTAATCAATTTTGAGGTGTTTTTCTTGTTGTTGTTTTTTTTTCTTTTTTCTTTTTTTTTAATGGAAGTTCCTGGGTTAGGGGTTGAATCAGAGCTGCAGCTGTGACCTATACCACAGTCACGGCAACACCAGATCCTTAACCCACTGAGTAAGGCCAGGGATCAAACTGGCATCAACATGGACACTATGTCGGGTTCTTAACGCACTGAGCCACAGAGGGAACTACAGGAAGTTTAATAAGTTGTGCAGGCAGTTTTCACAACCAGGTTTCACAACCAGTTTTAAAAAATTAAAGGTGGGTTTATCCTTTAGGGTTTAGCTCAAAGATTATTGCCTGTCTTCCAACCCCAGACTGAATTACCTTCTCACCACTCTCAGAGGATCTTAGGATTCATCTAGCATGATAGATACTAGATTTTATCAGACATACATTGACATCATGGTTACACAGCCATCCTCCCCCCATTACTCAAGAGTATTTAGTACCTGGGCTTAACCCATAAGCTTTATTAATAATAGTCACACAGAAAGTATTTAGTGATATGATCTGCAAAATTAATTAAAAATAATGGATATGCAATTTAACCCTAGATAATTGATGTGCAGTTTAATTCTGGATAATTTTGTGCATTTTAATTGGGATTTCTGAAGATACAACCTTAACCCAAGGGACTTGGGATGACTTAAATTGGCCCCCAGACACTAAATTACACTGAAAAAGTCCTTCTCTTTTCTATTCCTTTTTAGTCCTTCTTGTTACGTCATAGAGGGTCTCGGGTTTGCTTTCCCTTTTTAATAAAGAAAGAGAAGAACTCAAGTCTGGACCACTGGCCAACTGTATCCTGGTATCTCTTCTTGAGGGTTCTTAGGGAAGATGCCATGACTCCTTTGGAAATCTGGTGGAGCCTCTGGACCTTTTATCTGCTACAAAATGCCTAGCATTACAAAGAAAAAAATATGTATTATCCCCCTCCCTTAGGCACTCAGGTTTGGACTGTTGTGTTTATATTGAGGTTACTTTCTGTGTATGGAAGGTGATATTGGTTTCCATTGCCAGTCATAACATATGGTGTGTGTTTGAAATAAACTTATTTAAAGAGAAAGGATGAATTAGAGAAATACATTAAGTAAATTAGAATAAGAGAGATGACCAAAACTGGGGAAACATGTCATGATTGAGTGAAGAAGGGCTAACTTATCCCAACCAGGTGAGTTTAGTGGTGGAAATTTCAGACACCACTTCAGGCTGGTGAGGTCACTCAACCTGATTTGGGGTAAACTTTCATCAGTCGGTCAGTATCTACTGATTGAGCAACCCCACCTAGCATAAGACACTCCGCCAAGTGTGAGAACAGGGCAGTGAACCAGACAAATGATCTACTCTCAAGGTGTTTCCATTCGAGTGGAAGAGTAGAGCCAGCAAAATAATAAGCAAGCAGTTCAATAGTAAGATAACTTGGGATGCTGATATTTGTCCTGAAGGGTCATAGAGAAGGAGTGACTTAGAGTTCTTACTGGGGGAGTGAGGGTGGGAGTCTCGCTCAGCCCCAAGCTGGATCAGCAAAACACCAGGTTCCCACTCCAGGAGTGCCTGGAAAAATGTAGAGGCAAGCCGGGATTTCTGGATCATTACCACGAGGAAAGGAATAAATGTGTGTTCTCTCTCAGTGGCTCCTCTTGACACCTAGGTAAATGGCTGTTTACACAGGCACATCACCCAGCCGCTCCCTCCAAGGTAAACAGCCGCTTCCTGCCTTCCCTGCCAGCAGATTGGGGCCCCGGAACACTGTGTACCCAGGGGAAAGAGGGGGTCTCCTCCATTTGTGTTTTTGTCGGTTCATTCAAGCAGGCTTTATTGAAGGCCTCCTAAGTGCCAGGCGCCGTGGCAGATCCTGGGAATCTAGTAAGTGAGGAGCAAGAAAGAGGACGTGCCTCCCCTGACCTCTGTCTGCTCCGCTTAGAAACCAGGGTTGTCCAAGCTAGAAGGGCCTCAGGGTCCCCAGGCCCTCCCTCTCATAGCGCAGATGGGGCCATCGGTATCTGAAGGGGAAAAATGACTTGCCCAGGATGCTGAGCTGGGTCATTGTAGATTTCACGTTAGTCTGGTCTCAAAACTCCTTTGTCAGTCCTGCTTTCCCTGCCTAGTCCTGAGGTTATCTCAAAGGGTATTTGAATCGACTCTTCTTTTTTTTTTTTAGAGCCACACCCACGGCATATGGAAGTTCCCAGGCCAGAGGTCAAAAGAGAACTACAGCTGCCGGCCAAAGCCGCAGCAACAAGGGATCCAAGTCAAGTCTGCAGCCTACACCACAGCTCACGGCAATGCCGGATCCTTAATCCAATGAGCAAGGCCAGGCATCGAACCCGACTCTTCAAGGATGCTAGTCGGGTTCGTTAACCACTGAGCCACGAAGGGAACTCCCAAACTGACTCTTCCTATTAGCTCAGTGTGTTCTCCTGTTCTCCGTTACCAAACTATCATGATATTTAGGAAAAGGAGATACCAGAGGTGCCTCCAAGAACACTGGCGTGTAATCCAGTTCTAAGACCCTAAATTACCACATGGACTTCTTGAACTGGCTGAATTTGTCTTCCGCTTGTTTACCTTTTCTCCAGAGGATCTGCCTCCACTTCAGTTTCCCAGGTTGAAATTAGCGCAGCCTTTAGTTAGGATGAGCCTACATTACATTTAACTAGACCTTGCATTTCCCTAACACCTTGTCTTTTCCATCATTCCCCTCACATGTTAAATCTGCAGGTGTTTACTGAGTACCCACTGTGTGCCAGGCCCCAGAGGAGATGCTGGGCATTAATATAAGCCAGAGAGAAGCGTATGCCCACCCTAATAGTCTAGTCTGCAAGGTAAGCATTTGTGAAATCATCACACCCGTAAATAGACATTCGCCACTGTAAGAGGTGCTTGTGTTATTTCCTGGCCTCCGAGAAGCAGATGCTAAGACAGACTAAACCTGAAAGAGACTGATTTGTGAGTGAAAACAGGGAAGGGGATGGAGAAGGCTGGGAGAGCCACCAGGCAGTGAAGCAGTTCTGGGAAGTAAAGAATAGGGAGTCCTGGGCTGCAGTGTAGTCCCAAGGAAGACCCGGCGAGGCCAAAGCTGCCCATCGGAAGAGTCTGCAGTTCTCACGAACAGACCTGCCTTCGTCTTCCTGTTGTGCCAGTCACGGGCTGCAAGCGATCCCCGGGAAGTGTGGCCTCTGCAGAGAGGTGGTGGTGGGTTCCGAGTCAGCAGTGTGGCATGTCAGTCAGTTACACTCCCCTCGGTGAGAGGCCTGAGAGTGCACGTGTGTGACACCACGATGCTACAGAGGAGCAAAATCCAGTAAAAACAGAGGATAAACTAGAGGAACTCGAGCTGGTCTAGGAGGATGGAGATTCCCTGAGCAAATTATCTTCCTGCTGAGTCAATGAGGTGAAAGTTCAGTGTTCCAGGAAAAAGGAACAGCCGGGGCAAAGGCGCAATGGCAGAAAGCTTGGGCTGTTTTAAGAAACCAAAAGAAGGCCAGTGCAGTGAAGAGTGGAATGTCAGGCTAGAGAAGCGGGCCTTACTGGGGAAGCCCCAGAGGTCTTGAAACAAAGGACGTTATTTTTTATTTTATCTTATTTGTCTTTTTGCCTTTTTCTTATCTAGAGCCACACTCGCAGCATATGGAGGTTCCCAGGCTAGGGGTCTAATTGGAGCTGTAGCTGCCGGCCTTCGCCACAGCCACAGCAACGCGGGATCCGAGCCGCGTCTGCAACCTACACCACAGCTCACAGCTACACCGGATCCTTAACCCACTGAGTGAGGCCAGGGATCAAACCCGCAACCTCATGGTTCTTAGTTGGATTCGTTAACCACTGAGCCACAACGGGAACTCCAGGACGTTATTTTTAAGATGCATCTAAAACTGATCATGATGGATATGGTGGGGTAACGTGTATGTGCCTGGACTTCCAGGTGGTTTAGCTGCAATGTAACTGGTGGGAATGGGAGACTGGAGAGGCCAGGGGCTTGATGCAAAACGCTTGTTGGGATTAAAGCAGAGGTTACAAACTGGTGGCCCCTGTGACAAATATAACTTAAAAGATGTGTTTAGTTTGGCCCTGGCAGTGGTTTAAATTTTTAAAAAATTTTTGCTCTCATTTAACAGTTGGGTCATTCTACACAAAAATCTGGATGACCAGCCTCTCTTAAAAAAAATCAGGTCTAGGTTGGACCTAGAGATTATCATACTAAGTGAAGTAAGTTAGACAAAGAAAGCCAAATATATGATATTATTCATATCTGGAATCTTAAAAATGATACAAATGAACTCATTCACAAAACAGAAATAGACTCAAAGACATAGGAAATGAATTTATGGTTATCAAAGGGGGGAGGGGGAATAAATTAGGATCTTGGGATTAACAGATATACACTACTATATATAAAATAGATAAAAAATAAGGACTTATTAAATAGCACAGGGAACTAGATTCAATATCCTATAATAAACTATAATGAAAAAATATGAAAACGAATGTAAAGAGTCTATGTAATTATAAATGAATCACTTTGTTGTATACCTGAAGCTGTCACAACATTGTAAATCAACTATAAGCAACACAGGATCCAAGCTGCCTCTGTGACCTACACCACAACTCACAGCTCGGAACACCTTGGGAGCCCTGATGGTGTCCTTCTTCAAGTCCACATTGAGTGACATCATGCTGGTAAATTGAAATTGGCCATGATGGGAACGTTTACAGCACAAAAACTGGTAAACATTACCAAACAGGACTCTTCCCCTCCCGCACCTCCCCCCCAAAAAAGGTTGGTTCTTAAATATTTAGCAGCACACCCTGAATTTAGTCTTAAATCACATTTTCTTTCAGGCTCAGAAGGGTTCCTCTACCACAAGCCAGCTGACCTCCAAGTTTCCCTATACTCACTCATTTAGTCACTCACTCAGTAAATGTTTACTGAGCAACTATTATATTAAAGGCCCTGTGCAAAGGAGACAGCCTCTATTCTTCACCAGAGGCATGAAGGTGGGCCTAGTTTTGCTAGGTCTGATTTTTTTTTTCTTTTTTTTTAAAAAAATGGTGTATAATGGAGTTCCCATTGTGGCTCAGTGGAAGCAAATCTGACAAGTATCCATGAGAACACAGGCTCGATCCCTGGCCTCGCTCAGTGGCTTAAGGATGTGGCATTACCGTGAGCTACAGTGTAGCCCCTAAGTGAAAATCACTGGGAAACTGGAAAGCTTAAGAAGGGGGATAAAGAATTGGGGTGCTGACCTGGGGACTGTGGGTCAGGGGAATGTGGCTGTTCTTTTTTTTTCTTAGCTTTTTAGGGCCTCACCCAGAAGTTCCCAGGCTAGGGGTCAAATCGGAGCTACAGCTACTGGCCTACACCACAGCCACAGTCACACCAGATCTGAGCCGCATCTGCGACCTACACCACAGATCATAGCAAAGCCGGATCCTTAACCCACTGAGCGAGGCCAGGGATCAAACCTGCATCTGTGGTCGTTCTTTTGACCATTAATTAACCTTTTAGATCTTCTAACCGCTCATCGGTCAAATGAAGGGGAAGGTTTGGATGATCTCTCTAAATCCTCTTACAGCTCCGTGATGTAAATTAGTGATTTTCAGCCATTATTAAAAAGCATAATTATCTCTTCCAATAAAATATCACAAATCCAATCACAGGGGATATACATCTGTTGTGAGCGCTGATCCTCTGACTAGTTAGTTTCCCCCCAAAGTCCCCTGAGGTGGTCTGTCAGATTGGTGACCTCTAACGGAGTGACCAACCCACCTCCATATAGTCACACTGCTGCGAAGCCCCTTCCTCTTGAATCTGGTCCCACCAGAGCCCATGACCTGGTCCCACCAATAGAATATAGCAGAGGGGAAGCTAGGGCCTGAGCTCTAAGAAGGCCTGGCAGCTTCCAGAACCCTAAGCCACTGCATAACAGGTCCACTTACCCTGCTGGGGAGGCCATACAGAGAGGCTGTGGAAGGCTCATGGAAAAAGAGAGAGGCCCTGAGCTTACACGGAATGACAGCAAGGGACCCAGCCATCCCAAGCCCGCCTGCCAGCTGAATGCATCTGCAGGAATGACCATAGGGAAGACCAGCAGAATTGCCCAACCGACCCAAGTTCCGATTGCAGAACCGCGGCTCTTGTTTTCAGGTTTTAGATTGTTCCAGTTCAGATTATGTTAAAGAAATGAGATTACCTAAATAGCCATCAATGCAAAATGGCTGCATATAATGGAGAGCTGCACACTGAGAAGGATAAGGCCAGTCTAGGTTTACTGGGGTAAAATGATCACTAAGATTTATTTTCACACGAGAAGCCACATTCAGAATATAGGGCAGTATTCTACAGTACTGTCGGAAGATAAGCATGTGTGCCTGTGTGTGTGTGTGTGTGTGTGTGTGTGTGTGTGTGTGACTGATAATACATAAAGTAGTTTTGGAAAGACACTTCAGAAACTAGTAACAACATGTTTAGGAATGGTTCCTAGACTTAAGAAGCAGGGGCTTACTTTCTTATCTATCATTTTGCACATATTTGTATCATGTTACCATTTATTACCCAAAGTATAGAAGAAACGTATTGCCAAAAATGAACAAAAAGGGGAGTTCTGCTAATATAATGTTGCAGATGACAAACTGCAATCCTATGGTAACATGCTATTATGTCAACCTTGATGTCTTAGGTCTTTGACTAAATTTTATTCAGAAACAGTAAACAAGAATAGAGGAAAGACTGAAAACCTGTCTGGTCCACCAATACCCTTGTCACTCATTCCATCAGAACGAGAGATGTCAGCGAGGAGGGGATTTTATCACAGGAGAGGTCTCAGGTTCTCTAGAACCTTAGGGTCAGTTTTCCAAGAAGCAGGTCCAGAGTCAGGGACTTTAGGGGAGTTAATTGATTTGGGAGGTGATCCTAAGAAGCACCAAAACAGGAGTGGGGAATCAAAATGAGAAAAGAAAGAGGTTGAGTAATGAATGGGTCAATGGTTGGTGTTGTGGGCGGCGGGGGCTAAGTCTCACTGGGGACCTCCGAGAGACAGCCTAGAGCTTGCTGAGTTGTCCCACCCAAAGAGGGAGGAATCTGGGATATTCATCCTCTGCTCTGCTCCAGGGGGACAGCAATTCTCCAGCACGTTGAGCCCGTCCCACGTGCAGGCTGAGATGCCAGAGAAGGTGCTGGTGGTAGGAAGTCATCTGTGAGTAGGGTCAAGGGGCAGGGTACCGTGAGCATCAGTTTACCTGGAAGCAGAGCTTGGGGTGAGAGCTTTTGCACCTAGGAAGCAGGAGAGGAGAGAGAGCCTGACAGGGAAGAGCATTACTTGGTGACACGTGATTGCTAAATCTCGCAGGATGCCTTCTTGGAGACCATCGGAAACTGCCTCATCTCCCTCCATCTGTGATGAGGAAGGAAGGATGTCTGAGGGGCTTGAGCTCCTCTGCACTTCTGGGTTGTATGTGTGAAGGTGCCTAGTGGATGTTAGAGCATCTTGCCCCTCAGTGGCAATGGGCAAGTTGCGGAACACGACACGAGAAGTGCCTAATGTGAATTGAGGGTCCAAGCTGCTGCCTTGGCGAGCGCTTCCATCTGTAACATGGGCAGACGCTGTAGTCATCGGGCTTCATAACTATGGGAGCACAAAGCATGCCCACGGTGGGGCTGCCCAACTGCTGGAGATGCCAGGATGGATTTGGGATGGTGTGCGGATGCCTCTGGTTCAGGAGCAATGTGGGAAACTGGGTCAAGTGCAGGGAGGGCATGTCCCAAGACACATCATCTTACAGCCCCTTGCGCCAAATTATGCTACACATCAATGAGAAATTTCCTTCAAAACTTTAAAGGTAGATTCTCAAGACTAGAGACGTTATTTCAACATTGCTTCCTGACAGTTTATGTGACAGAGATTATTAAACGATGTGATAAGCACGCAGAAAAGAAGTAATTACTAAGGCTCATTATCAGTTCTCCAAGAGGAGGCCATCCTGTACTAACCGATTTCCATTTTCAATACAAATTACTTCACTGATAAACACTGATCTAAGCAAGGATTCTGATCATGTCATTCATAATACTCTTTGAGACAACATGCCAAAACACAGGTAGGATAACTGTACCGTTAAAAAGGGTTTTGTTGCTGATTTCGGCCAACTCTACTTACATTCAGTCTGGAAGTCTCT
This sequence comes from Catagonus wagneri, assembly GCA_004024745.2. NCBI lineage: Eukaryota > Metazoa > Chordata > Mammalia > Artiodactyla > Tayassuidae > Catagonus > Catagonus wagneri. Next base: position 1,884,444 of record PVHT020000180.1, read on the forward strand.
GGAGATACACCATAAAGTTAGTGTCTTTACACCTGTTAGGTTCAATATTCTTTCTTCAGTGACTTGGATAAAGACAGAGCAGGTGTACTCACCCAATTTATGGATGACACGGATGGCATAAATAGGCAAGGAATAGTTGGTATGTTTGATGGCAGAACAAGGACTGGAGATGTATTGACAGTTCAGGTTGTTAGGTCAAAGCCAACCATATACAATTGAAGCATAATAGGATCTGTCTTAACATCAAAAAAAAAAAAAAGAGTCAACTATGTAAATACAGGGTCAGAGAGCTGGATTGACAGCAATTGAGTCAGAAAAGATCGGAGGGTTTTAATTAACCTAAAGCTCAATATGAGCCAATGAGGGAACTGCTTTTTTTATTTAAAGCAATTTTAAGCAGTAATAAAGTATTATTTTCCATTGAAGGGCAGTGATGATCCTAATAGAATCTGTGAGGGGCATATTACATCTGGAGTATTGTTTGCTCGGTTCTGGGTGAAAGAGTGAGCAATTATATACAGAAGGGATTTGGAATGCATGTCACACAAGGAATGGTTATCAGCTCTGGGGACAAATGAGAACAAAATGATAATATTTTCAGGGAATAATAATGACCTCCATCTATTTGAAGAGCATTCAGGTGTGAAAGGGAGTAAACCTAATCTCTGTTGCTGTGTTTTAGTCCGCTATTGCCACATTAACGCCGTGGCTCATAACCACGTCTGTTTACCTCGTAGGTACCTGTAGGTAAGTCGGCATTTGTCTGATCTGATGTAGGCTTGGCTGGGCTTGGCTTCAGATCATGGTTTGGGTTTCGTTGTGTTCCTTATGTTTCTTTTTCTTTAAGAATCACTAGGTACCCCAGTGAATGTTTTTCTTATAGTGATGGAAGGAGCACCCAAGAGTATTCCCAAGTGAGCACACCAAATAAAAGTCTCTGGGGGCACCATATCCACCGATATTCCAATTGCCCAGATCAAGCCATCCCAACGTCAAGGGTCAAGAAAGTACTGTGAGGGGAAACTGGATGCGTTAGCTTTACGGAGTAGTAAAACCAATAATTCAATGTATCCCACCCCGGACTAAGCTCGGTGGGCAAAACTAAGCTCAGTGGGATAAAGTTATAAGAATATTGATTCTGGTATGGTGTAATACAAAACTGAATGGTCACTGAAACTGTCCAACGAAGAACTTAAACTAGCAAAATCCTTGTCTCAGATGAGGTTAGACAGGGTCCTATGATTCATTTCCTGGGATCGGCATACATGGGATTCCAGGATCATTTTAGGAAGTCAGACATAGCCAGTTGGTATCTTTCCACCTCCAACATCCTGCAATTCCATGATTCTGCTCTACTGCGCACCCTTCTCTCCAGACTCTGACATCCTGAGGCTATTTCTCCTGGAGCAATCCCCACCCCTGCCCCGAGAAAGTGCAGGACTTTTATATATGGCTTTTTTGTTGTCCCTGAGAGTTTCACATGAGTATTCCTTGCCTTCTCAATTGCTTTGGAAGCATTTCAGTGGTACAGGCTGGGTCTTAAACTTGTCTTGCACCATCTATAGCCGCTATCTCAGTGTTAGGTACCAAGTCCTTAGCACGGCATTGAATAACCACCTAATGCCCAGCCTTCTCCAAGATGTTTTCACTGATACTCCATCCAGAAAGAAGTCTCTTTCTCTTTTGAACACCCTAATACTTCCCATGAGACATAAGATTTTCATGGGGTAGAAAAGTGGTTCTCAATGCTAATCATATTAAGGTGATTTGGGGAATATTTAAGATGTTCATATTCAGATCCCATCCCAAGGTCCTGTCATATTATTGATTTGGCGAGAGAAATTCCAAGCAACAGTGGTTTAAGCAACAAGAACATTTAGTTAACTGATGTAGCAAGACATATGGGAGTAAGTGGTTTCAGGATTGGCCCAGCAGTTTAACAATGTCACCAGGAACTTAAACTCTTTCTATCTCCCCGACTGGCCATCCTCAATGTATCAGTAATATCTCCCCTCATGGTTGCAAGAGAGCTGCTATGGCTCCAAGCATTATATCCTCACACCAGCACACCAAGCAAGCACAAAGCAGGCATGGGAGAAGTGTTCCTCTCACATCTCTCTTGCCAGAGAAAAAGAGCCCAGAAGTTTCCTGCAGACTTTAGGTCAAGCACGATCCATTGTTCTGGCTAGACAGTCCTGAACAAAATCTGGACTCTGAACTGAAAGCTATGAAGAAGGGATAATGGTGACTAAGGAGAGTAGCTTGTATCCACAGGTGCCCCCGCGGGACAGTAAGCTTGCCGAGGGGCGGGAAAACCGGTGCACACACAGGGCAGGAACATAGCTGTGCACACAGAAGCTTTAGGAACCTTCAGAGACGCTCCAAAGTCCCTTGCACCATAACTAAACCCTCTCTCTCCAAGTCATAGTCTTAAATGCTATTTTTAGCTATTTGTAATGCACGCAATCATATGCCCCACTTATCTGGACTTCTGAGAATGTTCATTTCCCTAAGATCTCCAAATACAAGCCAGGTTTTCACTGAGAACTGCAGAGCCCTCGGAGGTGTAGAAAGCATATAGATATGTGCTAACGACTTAGTTTTTTAGAAAATGTATATCTATGAAGGAAGCACTGATTAAGCATAACTAGCATGTAGGACTTTGTGTTTCCTCTTATCACCTGCCATCAGGCAGGATGGGAATTGAATGGCAGACAAAACTGGGATCAAATAAGAGCTCCAACGTTTCCTACCTGTGTAAACTTGGGCAAAATATTTAATCTTTCAGAGCCTTGGTTTTTTCACATATAAAACATGAAACTTTTTTTTTTTTTTTGGCTTTTTGCCTTTTCTAGGGCTGCACATGCAGCATATGGAAGTTTCCAGGCTAGGGGTCTAATTGGAGCTGTAGCCTCTGGCTTACGCCACAGTTACAGCAACGCATGATCCAAGCCGCGTCTGCAACCTACACCACAGCTCGCAGCAATGCCGGATCCTTAACCCACTGAGCGAGGCCAGGGATTGAACCCACAACCTCATGGTTCCTAGTCGGATTCGTTAACCACTGAGCCACAATGGGAACTCCATAAAACGAGAATCTTCTCTTGAGAATGATAGGTGGACCAACACTGCCATAATAATAACTTACTATGAGTGCCCATTCCATGGCTCGCCCTGTTCTAGGTGTTTTATGTACACTATTATTTTTATTTTTAAATTTTTTTTGGATTCCTTTTTTTAGGGCCACACCCATGGCATATGGAGGTTCCCGATCTAGGGGTCCAATCCGAGCTGCAGCTGCCGGCCTATGCTACAGCCATAGCAATGTGGGATCCGAGCCAGGTCTGTGACCTACACTGCATTTTACGGCAACACCAGATCCTTATCCCACTGAGTGAGGCCAGGGATCGAACTCGTGCCCTAATGCATAGTAGTTGTATTCACTACTGCTGAGCCACAATGGGAACTCCTTATTTTTTAATTTTTAAAAATTTTATTTTATATTGGAGCATAGTTGACATACACGTTGTGTTACTTTCAGGTGCACAGCAAAGTGATTCCTTTATACAGATACATATATCCATCCTTTTTTCAGATTCTCCTCTCATATAGGTTATTACTGAATATTGACTAAGTTCCCTGTGGTGTACAGTAGGTCCCCATTGACTATCTGTTTTATAGAAAGCAGTGTGTATGTGTTAATCCCAAATTCCTAATCTATTCCTCCCCCTTACATCACTCCTGTGGAGAGAGAAAGTATTATATGATATCACTTACATGTGAATCTTAAATAACAATATAAATGAACTTATTTACAAAACAGAAAGAGACTCACAGACTTAGAAAACAAACTTATGGTTACCATGGGGATACATACACTATTATTTTTTATCTTCATGAAAGTGCAACGAGGTGGGGGCTTGCTTTGCTCCTGAGGATCAGAGAAGTTGAGGGACTTACCCAAAGTCACACAGCTCATGAGTGAGTGTTGAATTCAGGTATATGACTTCAGAGCCAGTTCTGGAGCATATCAGTTGCTCAATATTTCTTGGCTTCCTTTTTCCTTTTCTCCAGTTATTTGATGTCATTCCTTAACCCTCAGAAGGTTGCCACAGGCAATCCTTGTCTTCCTTCTGTAATGCATCATTCTCTTTTTTCTCTGCTTAGTTCCCAGGTAAAAGTTTAGGTTTTTTTTTTTTTCGCTTCTTAGGGCCAAACCTGCTGCATATGGAGGTTCCTAGACGAGGGGATTGAATCGAAGCTGCAGCTACTAGCCTACACCACAGCTCACAACAACACTGGATCCTTAAGCCACTGAGTGAGGCCAGGGATCGAACTCGCATCTTCATAGATACTAGTTGGGTTCGTTACCTGTGAGCCACAATGGGAACTCCTGCTCGGTATTTTTAAATGCCTGTATATGAAATTTCCCTGTTAATATACAATGCTTTGGGGCTTCCCTGCTTTGTTTGGGTCAGGGGGGAGTGGAAGGGAGGCAGCGAGAAAGACCTATGAACTCCAGTAGACTTTGTAGCTTTTATCCTCTGTTGTCACTTCAGGATGCTGTGCCACTCGGTGATCCTCCGCTCCAGCTCCCTTTTCCTGGAGAATGCCAGCCTGGCTTTACTTCCTTTTTAAAATATCTACAGCTCTGTGTGCCCCGGATCACTCCAGCTGTATTGCGCCCGGCCTCCCTAATGGCATAATGTCCTTTTCATAAGAAGGAATCCAAAATGGCACAGTAGACTTTTGTACGCGGCCAGAATCGCCGCATTCATCACGGATACTCCGAGCTGTTCTATCCAATATCCTCATTTTCTTTTTTCAGGAGGGACTCGTATCAGCTTTCACCCTGCCTCTTATGAACCAGGAGCTAATTTTCTCTGAGTCTTGTAGCTGTTGTTTTCCGATCTCTGCCAGTTTCCATTTCTGCGTGACATCAGTTGACCAAGACACCCCTACCCAGGACCAGGACTTGGGTTAATCAACACTTGGCAGTCTTCCCAAAGTCTGTTCTGCAGAGATTTCTACAAACCTGTTGCTTTCCTAGCTACCGTCTTTTCTCCATTAAGTAGTTTAGTGAACACATCACTCTCTTTCTCCTTCTGGTGCTTGCCTAGTTTCACCTGCTCGTCATAAAAGAGACTTTCCTCTTCTTCTTCTTCTTCCTCTTCCTCCTCCTCCTCCTCCTCTTCTTCCTCTTCCTCTTCTTCTCCTTCTCCTTCTTCTTCTCTGGCAACCCCCTTGAAACGTGGAAGTTCCCGGGCCAGGGATTGAACCTGCACCACAGCAGCGACCCCAGCCACAGCAGTTTTAATGCCGGCTCCTTAACCTGCTGAGACACCATGGAACTCCTCAAGAGCCTTTCTTATTGCCAAGGCTGATAAATTCACATCATAGGTGATTTATCCTGAATCTGTCGTGGTCACAGAACATGCTCCAAAAATTTTAAAATAATAATTTAAAAAAACCCCACAATGTGACCTTTTTCTTGAAATATGAACATAGCAAAAAATTTGAGAGCAGAGAGCCTGAAAATAGGTTAATTGCAGTTTAGTTTAATTGTATATAACAAGAGCTATCATTGATGGCAGCCATCAGAATGCCAGGAAGTCTCTCCAACAAGTTTTCTATGTATTGTATCATATAATCTGTATCACAAGTCTTAGAGGAATATTTTATCACCTCAGATTTCCAGAGAAAATGAAGGCTACAAATGGCTCAGTCATTTGCCCCAAACCATGCTGCTAGTAAGTATCGAAGGAGGGATTTTAACCCAGACTGTGGTTGATTTCCAAGGCCACAAGCTTACCTGCTGTTATCTAGCGTCCCTTGCTTTTTTGGTCCATGGACCACCTCTCTCTGATGTTTCCGTATTTGCCTTCTGGTTAATGTTTACTCCCTCCTCCTGGTACACCAAGCTAAGGGTGTGGCATGGGCTTTCTGCTTCCTGAACATTCGTTACTCAGTTTAAGCCAGCCCTACTGTCTTCCAAAGGGACATTTAAAGCAACAAAACTAAGCTGAACAGAGAGCCTGTGCACCATCGGCTACTATGTAGGATTCTGTTTTTCCTTTCACATGGTTGAAACTTCTTTGGTGACATAATGACCCAAACATTACCTAATCTTCAGACAATCCCAGATGACCTGGAGGAAACCCTCAATCACCCAGGGGGAGTCGCTGGGAAGGCATGAGTTAAGGGAAGGCCCTGGCACAGGCTTATTGGTGGAGGGCTGAGGATTATGGATGACGTTTTTTCTATTGCAGAATCAGTGTGGTGGAGGGAATGTGGGCTTTGGAGTCAGACCCAGGCCTGCGGGATGACCCTGGGTGGCATTCTGGGCATTTTTGGCCCTCCTGAGCTTCCTTTGCAGCTAAATGGAGATGGCCATATGCATTTTGTGGATTTATGAGATTTCTGTCTATAAAATACCCGGCACATGCCTGGCACGTTGCAGATGCTTCTGAACCCAAAGCAACCATTCTAAGAGGCTTAGCTGGGCTTACTCTGAAGTCCCAAGTGATCCAGGGTTCGTGGTCAGCCTTGTTTCTAAGCCATCCCGCGAACCTGGGCTTGTGTGTCCCACAGCTGATTCATTCTCCGCTTGAGAAGTAGATCCCATCATCCCGCTCGGCCTTTTACGGATTTTGACCAGGATAACCGAGACGGCCACGGAGCGTTTTGCAAATCTAAAATACTGTTACAAAATTCCTTATTTGCATAGTAAAAAGAAAGGAAGGACGAGAAGACGAGGAGAAAGACGTGAAAAGGGATATTTCCAAATTTGCAATGTGAGCAAGATCGGGGTTTGGGTACTTGTAAATCTCTCCTTCCCCTGCTTCTACAAACGAACTTATTTGTAGAACAGAAACAGACTCATAAACTTTGAAAAACTTATGGTTACCAAAGGGCACAGGTGCGGGGGGGGGGAGGGGCTGGGGATCTGGGACTGGCCTATGCACACCGAGGTCTCTGGAATGACTGGCCGGCCAGTGGAGCTCTACCCAGCATTCTGTGATCATCCATGTGGGCAAAGAATCCGAGAGAGAATGGATGTGTGTCTATGTGTGACTGGGTCTCTTTGTTGTACAGCCGCAATTAGCACAACCTTGTCAATTAACTATACTTAAAAAAAAAAAAAAAAACTTAAGAAAATATTAAACTAAAAACAGAAGAGGGGCAGTGTACCACGGCTTCTTCCCCCATCCAGATACACAAATCCCTCCCATTACCCTTCAGATTACACCACCGAGAAAACTGCTTACTTTGCTTGCATGCCAATTGACCTCACTGCCTCCTTTTACTCATCTGTTGAGTTGTGCTTAGTAACAGCTGCCCTGCACACCTGCCAAGTCATTAGAGGAGCCCAGTGGATAAGGTGAGTGGGTGGTGGATGTAAGGCAGTATTCAAACTGACATGGAGAGACTTCCTGGTGGAGAAGAAGCCCTGGGCCAGGAGTCAGCAAACCCCGGTTAGAACTTGGCCGTGGACAATCAGCAGCTCTGTGACTTGGGGCAAGTTGCTTCCCCTCTCTGGGCCTCAGGTTCCCTCATCTCACAATGAACAAAGCCGAACCTGGAGGCTCTACCTCTCCAGGTTGGAGGACTCACAGGTGAGGGCACCTTGAAAGTTGTGCCCATAGGACACGTTATTTCCATCACTGTCCAAGGTCAGTGCCAGATTATTGGCTGTGTCTTGCTTTGTGTTCAGTCTTTCCTCACACAGTAAAAGCACAGAGATGTAAACTCCCGTCTGTATGCATTTTGAGGAGTATCTGAGGTCCCTTTTGCGTTCTGTCCTTCCCCAGGCTCTCACAAGCCACGAAGCAGGGTGGTACAAGACAAAGCGAGCGTGGGGTCTGGATGGGGAGTAGGTGCCTCACCTAGAAGGGACAGGGGAACTCACTGTCAACAGGCCGTTTCCAGGAAGGAATGGAAGTCCGGGGGGCCTAGATCTGATTTTGCAAGGGATGCCAATGATCTTAAATTTTTTAAAACATAAATTCTACCACTTAAAAATAAATTGAATAAAGGTAAAAAATGTTATTAAAGGGGAGTTCCTGTTGTGGCTCAGCAGCAAAGAATACAAATAGTGCTCCTGAGGATGTGGGTTCGATCTCCGGCCCCCCTCAGTGCGATAAGGATCCAGAGTTGCCATGAAATGTGGTGTAGGTCACAGACACAGCACAGCTTGGGTCCAGTGTTGCTGTGGCTGTGGCGTAGGCCAGCAGATGCAGCTCTGATTCAGTCCCTAGCCTGGGAACTTCCTTATGCCTCTGGTGCAGCCCTAAAAAAAAAAAAACAATTAAAAAATTTAATAAAAATTAAGCATAGAGGAGTTTCCATTTAAGATAAAAAAATATTTTTAAATAAAAATTAAGCATTTGAGAGTCCCCGTTGTGGCTCAGAGGGTTAAGGTCCTGACGTAGTCTCTGTGAGAATGAGGGCTCAATCCCTGGCCTCGCTCAATGGGTTAAGGATCCAGCATTGCCGCAAGCTTCAGCACAGGTCACAGATGCGGCTCGGATCCCGCGTTGCTGTGGCTGTGTTGTGGGCTGGCAGCTGCAACTCCAATTTGACCCCTTGCCCGGGAACTTCCATATGCTGCAGGTGTGGTCATAAAAGGAAAAAATATATAAAAGCATACGTCAATGACTCTTAAAAAAATACAGGTTCAAAAATAATCCTAAACAGCATAAGAAAAATTCACCTGTCTTTTCAAAAGAGCTGAAAACCATAATCGGGTGCATCTGTCCCGCATTTCAGGTTGGGAGCTGAAATCTAAAAGACTGGGAGAAGGCTGCTTGGCTGGTCTGCAGTGGAAGCACTGGGTTGGGACTCAGAGCTTGGATCAACATCCTTTGTTCTTTGCTAGTTACAACGGGGTCTGCTGATTTCCTAGGCAGTGCTGTTTCGGCCACCTGGGCTTCCTTTTCTGGAAAGGATATGGCAGAAGCGAGAAAGACAAAAGAAGAAGAAAAGGGGAAAAGGAGCTAGTGAAGGAAAGAGAGGAGAGGAAGAACCCCGTAAGTCAGTGCCCAGTATGCCCGTCAGAGGATCGCAGGCAGGTACGCCTTCCTTCCACCTGGTCCAGCAAAATGACAGTGCCCCCTGGCATAGAGCAAAATGCATGCAGCCCCCAAAGTCCACCTATGGGACCCGCGGCTGCCCTGTTGTTAGTCTCAAGTACTGAGAAAAGTCTTCCAAAGTGTTGGAGTCATGGCTTCTGACAGCCTGGCCGGGTTGCCTTTATTCCGGGAGACCTGTCCCTGCGCCAGGTGAAGGGGAAATAGATTGTAAAACACTCTGGATATTATCACAGGTTATTAAAAAAAAAAAAACAGCAACCACCTCACCCGATTGTGCCACGTTCCTCATAGGAAGCGGGGCGGGGGAGGGGGTCTTTGATGTTTTTAATGACCCTCTTTTCTTGCCTGACCCTTGAACCCTCCTGCTGTCTCTGGGGCAAATCAGGGAATGTAGCTTTCTCTCTTGATTTCCTTACCTCGGAGGCCCAGGTAGGACAGTCAGTGTCTTAAAGTCACTGGTGTGCAGGTGCCTCTGTCTGAAGCCTGACTCTTCTATTCACCAGCTGTGCGATTCAACCTTTCTGAACCTCCCTGTCCTCAGCTTCAAAATGGGAATGAGAAAATTAACACAGAATAATGAATGTCAAGCATTTCCTGCAGGACGAGACAGGCGAGGAGTGGTCAACAAATGACAGCTATAGCTGGGGGAACGGGGGGCTTCAGAGCTCCCCCGAGTCCAGCCAGCCAGCTGTGAGAGGCAGCTCAGCACAGAGGCCCCAGGCGCAGGCTCTGCGGCTAGGCTGCCTGAGTCTGGCAACCCTGACTGCCACTTCAGTGAGCCCAGCTAGTATCCATGACTAGTATCCACTTCTGAAAACTTAAAAACAATTTTTTTATTAAAGTATAGTTGATTTACAGCACAGTGCCAATTTCTGCTATACAACGAAGTGACCCAATTATACATATATATACATTCTTTTTCTTATAACATCTCCCATACTGATCTACCCCAACGGACTGGATATAGTTCCCTTTGCTATACAGCAGGACCTCATTGCTTATCCATTCTAAATGCTCTAGTTTGCATCTACTAACCCCAAATTCCCAGTCTGTCCAACTTCCTTTCCTCTCCCCCTTGGCAACCACAAGTCTGTTCTCTATGTCTGTGAGTCTATTGCTGTTTCATACATAGGTTCACCCATGCCCTATTTTAGATTCCACATATAAGTGATATCGTATGCTATTTGTCTTTCTCTTTCTGACTTACTTCACTTAGTATGAGAATCTCTAGTTGTATCTATGTTGCACAAATGGCATTATTTCATTCTTTTTATGGCTGAGTAGTATTATTCCATTGTGTATACGTACCACATCTTTTTTTTTCTTCTTCTTCTTCTTAGGGCCATACTTGCAGCATATGGAAGTTCCCAGGCTAGGGGTTGAATCAGAGCCACAGCTGCCAGCTTACACCACAGCAACAGCAATGCAAGATCTGAGTCACGTCTGCAACCTACACCACAGCTCATGGCAACAACACCAGATCCCTAACCCACTGAGCAAGGCCAGGGATCGAACCCCCATCCTCATGGATACTAGTCAGCCTCGTTACCACTGAGCCACAACGGGAACTCCCTCTACCACATTTTCTTAATCCATTCTTCTGTTGAGGGACATTTAGGTCATTTCCATGTCTTGGCTATTGTGGATAGTGCTGCTATGAACGTATAGGTGCAGGTATTTTTTGAGTTAGAGTTTTGTCTGGATAGAAGCCCAGGAATGGGATGGCTGGCTCATATGGTAGTTCTACACTTAGTTTTCTGAGGAACCTCCATACTGTTTTCCAGAGTGGTTGTACCAATTTCCATTCCCACCAACAGTGCAGGAGGGTTCCCTTTCCTCCACACCCCCTCCAGCATTTGCTGTTTGTAGCCTTATTAATGGTGGCAGTCCTGACTGGCGTTAGGTGGTACCTCATTGCAGTTTTGATTTTCAGTGAATTATTTTAACTCCCTGTGCCTCCACATCCTCACCTGAGATGGAAGTCACATAGGACCTACCTCAAGGGGGCTGTTTTGAAAACGGGTAGAGCTGACCCTGGGATGGGCTTAGAAGCACTCCCACCGTGAGAACAACATGGATGAGAAATATGATTAGCCACAAGGGCACCATGGGACACAGAGTGACACAGGGGCTCAACCCTTGTCACTATGGAGCTTACCATCTAGGAAGAGACAGAATAGATGCACATGAGATAGTTCATAGCGAAACTGCAGCAGCTGCTGCTGCCAGCTCCCACCCATGTCCCCTTTGGCCTTAGCCCTGTGGTTCATGTGCTTTGCAGAAACCCACCTTCCAGTTGCCGGCCTCTGCATCTCACCTATATCCTCCTCTGGCGTCCAGAGCCTGCTCTGCCTACATATTCAACAAGGCGGAAATCCCTGAGAATTAACAGCCCCTTCCCGATCCCAGGGAGCAGTGTTCAATGACTGATGGGTGCTGTTCCATGAGATAACTCTGCAGGCATATCCTGCTTTGGCTCCTAGGGTTCCCTGACAGGTTCGAGCCCCAGTTGCCCACTGGGTGGATGACACATCATTTCTTGGCTGTCCTGCCTTGGCCCTTGCCCTCCTCCCCATCCTGGTATTTACGGGATCATCTCCCGATAAGTTACAAGCCCTTGAATCCTTGTCTTAGGAACCATGTTATGATAGAGACAACCTGAGGAGCCAGGCTGAGGAGCCCAAAGTGCTCTGATGTCTCTATAGGCTGCGGGTGCCAGGAATCCACTGTCTGGACCTGGAGAGACGCCCTTGCCCACGGTTTCCCTTGATAGGAAACGGCTGTTTTCCTGGTACCTGCGCTCCACGAATCCACCCTCAGGTCCTTGTTTGGGAGCAGGCTTCCTTAGCAATGTCCCTGGAGGCAGGGAGCCACAGGTGGGCTGATGCAAGAAGTGGGGATTGTGTCTCTAGGTTGGGACCATGTCCCCGCTGTGGGCTTTTCAACTCAAACACAGCCTTTGCGGATAAGAGGAAGCACCCTCCAGCCACGCAAATTGGAGTTCTCTCTTCATTCCCTTTTTTTTTTTGGAGGGGGGGGTGTCACACCCATGGCACATGGAAGTTCCCAGGGGAAAGAGTACTAGAGGAGCAGTGGCTGCCAGCCTACACCACAGCCACAGCAACACAGGATCTGAGCCGCATCTGTGAGCTACACCACAGCTCATGGTAACACCGGGACCAGGGATCAAACCCACATCCTCACTGATATTAGTCGCATTCATTTCATACACGACCACGTGAACTCCTCTTTTTCTTTTTTGAAATCGGGGGTAAAATGTAAAACCATTTAAGTCTCTGGGCCATTTTTCTATAAAAAATAAAAGCAAAGAGTTAGATTAGAAGTTCCCATTGTAGCTCAGCAGGTTAAGGGCCTGACACTGTCTCTGTGAGGATGTGGGTTTGATCCCTGGCTCTGCTCAGTGGGTTAAGGATCCAGCATTGCCACAAGCTGCAGGGTAGGTCATAGATATAGCTTGGATCTGGTGTTGCCATGGCTGTGGCGTAGGCTGGCAGCTGAAGCTCCGATTGGACCCCTAGCCTGGGAACTTCCATATGTGGCCATACAAAGAAAAAAAATAAAATAAAATAAAAGCAGTTAGATGGAGTGCCTGGTAGCTCAGTGAGTTAAGAATCCAGCGTGGTCACTGCTGTGGTGCAGTTGGCTGGGAACTTCTGCATGCCATGGGCACTGCAAAAAAAAAAAGGGAAAAAAAAACACTAGAACAGTAGACCCAGCCAAGAGGAGTCTGCCTCTTGACAATGAGACAAAATGACACTAAACGAATAAGGAGATAGTGAGGGGAAAAGTAAAACTCAGGAGTGCTGTTCCTCAACTGGCTAATGGATGCATAAATAAGTCAAGTTCTAGCTCAATTTTTCTACGAAAAATAAAAACATAGAAGAGAAGAACATGAAGCAGGACTGTCAGAGCCAACTCTGACATTCAAGTGTTCACTAGAGAAAATTCATACATTTATGAGACAAACTTGCCTCCCCGCAAAAGTTGCCCTCTCCAGAGGCACGTGTATTTTGTTGGGATATTGTCCTCCACATTGACAGATGGTTTGAAAATCTAACAGAAGACTGGAGTGGGGGTGGCCAGGCCTCAGAAGGCGCAAAGAGATTAAAGAACAGGACTTCCTTCAAAGAAATTGGATTTTTGCAACAAATCAGAGCCCAAACAGTTTAGAGGAAGATAAAGACACTCAGAAACCCCTGTGCAGGCCTTTCCAAAACAAACACGGTCATTTTCAACCACTCGCAGGTGTTTTTCCTCCCCAGATACACACAGAAACAAATATTTACAGAGTTATGAAAATTCAACAGAAGTCACCTGGGCACAAAGTTTCTCCACCTGGGCCCAGCTCCCTGGCCTGTGATCATTAAACAGAAATGTCACAACGAGGTTCTGTTGTGGGACAGGAAATCCTTGGGCCAAAAAGAATTCGTTCCCAGAACGTATTCATAAGAATAAAGGCCGCATCTTTTCCAGAAGGGGTTGTGGGCGCCAAGGGAAGAAAGGATTTTAGCAAAAGGCAACGCCAGTGGCTTTTTCTCCTCTGCCAACATTTGCAGAAATGCCCTCAAAGAGTGCCTGACCGCCTTGCAAATCAACCCATTACGACCACGCGTTGAGTGTGGTGCTGGCTGTCGCACTGACCACCTTGAATAATTTCTCCTTTGATTGTTGGCAGGAAAGACCCTTGTTTGCTTTTCCTGAATGCCCCAAGGAGGACACGAATGGGTCCCCAAATTAAGAAAGGCAGCTGGGGAGGGCTTGCTGTCCCCACTCCCCCACTGATCTTTTGCCTTCTTCAATGGCTCTGGGGAACCAGGCGAGACAAGAAAAGTGAATGGGGTTGTGGAAGGAGGGAAGACAGAAAAGAAAAAAGACAGAGGGGAGGAAGGAGGGAGGGAGGGAGAGACGGGGAAGGCAGGTGGGCCAAAAAAAGGAAAGGAGAGAGGAAGGAAAGACTATATTAAAAGACTGTAGAAAAGATAAGGATGAAGAGGACGCAAGAAGGGAGTGAAGAGGGGAGGGAGAGAGAGAGAAGCAGACAGAAGAGGATGAGAGAGAGATTGAGAGACACAGAGAGCCCGTGAAATCCGAGGCTGTCAGACCCTCCCCGGTTTACACTGAGGAGCCAGATAGCCTTTCCGTGAAAAGCTGAGATTAAGCTCACAACATAATTTCCATTATGTTAATGTTGCTTTAAAATATATTGCACAGAGTGCTGCAACAATCAAATTATCAATTATAATGTCTGCTCAGAGTAGAAAAGTGTTGCAAACAGAGGGCTGATTACTGCTTCAGCACATCCAATCTGCATACTCATTGTTCAGTACAGGGAAAACAAATTATCTTGTGTTGGCCCCAGTTCAAATTTAATTAAATGAGTGCAAAGCAATTATAATAAAGTACAATAGTGTAGTAATGAAAGGAAAATAACTCATTAACCTATTAATCTTTATTTATGTTCCTCTCAAATAACTATGTAATTTCTTTATCACCGCATCCCATAAGAAAAAGTAGGGTCTCACTGCTTGTGGCCTGGTTTAACAGGTTCTATTCGGTGAAGATGCCTTTGCGTGACCGTGTAGACCAACTTGCCTTAGCTTGGGGGCCACCCCCCCAAAAAAAAAACCCTCCCGTTGAGCGCCCTGCCCACGGGGACGTGTATATGGGCCAGACTGAACGTTTCTCATCCACGTTTTCCTGACACTTGTCAGTTGCACAAGGTAAATCTCTCTGGAAGCTGCGATGTGCTTACACAGCAGATGGGGGAGAAGCTTCCTGCACATCTGCTGCGTCAGGCAATGCAAAGCCAGCCAGAGGACAGCATCATTCGGGCCGAGAGAGAGAGAGCCTGGTGCTTTAAGCCTGAGGAGGTACCGAGAGCTCATCCTTCCCAGCGTTTTCCAGTCAACAAGGTTTTCCATGGGTCTGATCTCCTTAAAGCCTCACAACACCACCAGGAAGGGATGTGATTATCGTTGACTGCTTTAGAGACAAGGGCACGGCTTTTGAAATAGAGAAAGGTTTTGCCCAAACCTCCAAGGTCACCAATAGCAGATCTGGGATTCTAACTTAGACCAGCACTCCCTAAATCTTCATTTCCTTTTCCTGGAAGTTCGCTGTACAGTCCAGGTCCCATCACGTCAGAGCTTGTCAGACATACAGAATCTTGGGCCCCACCCTGGAACTAAAGAATCAGAATTTGCATTTTACCAGATGCCCTGGTGGTTCAGACACACAGAAGTTTGAGAAACGCTAGCGGGCACTGCTGAACACCGTGGTCCCTTTCCTAGGAAGAATAGCGACTCTCACAGCAATCTCTTGATTAAGCATTTCCTGGCAACTCTCAACACCTTGAGATGACCTTGAGATGACCTTGAATATCACAGTTGATTCTGGCTTCCACTGGCATATCAACTGAAGACACGGCTGCCTGGGAGGTAGAGCATATAGTAACAGCAGAAATGCTTTTTCTCTCTAGCCCCCCACCTGACCCCTTCCTTCAAGAAGGATTTTTGAAAAATGGAGAGAAAAGAGAAACTGATGAATTGAGGAAGGAAACAGACATTTGTTACACGTCTGCTTTGTTCCTGGAGATTTTCCACGCCTTAACCCATTTACTCTATACAACCAACACCTTTTTTTAGATAAGGTGACTGACAATAGGTTGCCTGGTAAGTAACAGAGATGAGATTTTGCTTGGCTTTAAAATGTACACTTTCACTGTATCACCTTTTTTTTTCTTAAAAAAGAAAAAGAGAGAAAGAGAAAGGGAAGAAGGAGGGAAGGGAGGAAGGAAGGGAGGGAGGGAGGAATGAAAGAAGGAAGGAAGAAAGAAAGAAGGGAGGGAGGCAAGGAAGAAGGAAGGAAGAAAGGGGGAGGGAGGGAGGAAGAGAGGAGCGAGGGGAGGGGCGAGCGGAGGAGGGAAAGGCCAAGCCGGGTAGCAGTCATCAGCGAGGTTCCCCAGTTCCTACTCTCTGATGCATGCGGAAGTGCTAGGTTTAGCACACAGGGCTCCAGATGTCCAATCTTTCCTTGACACAGAATGTTGTCCCCCAAGAAAGGACTAGAGCCCGTTCCTTTGTGCTTCAGTCCAACCAAAGCCCCAGTGGGTGCATCTAGCTCGGTACTCATGGTTTCCTGCCCTCACCACGCAGAGGGAACCCAAGTTACTGGGTTAAAAATCAGGCCAAAGGAAACAGGTACATGTAGCTGCCAGCAGATGACTGCCCTGGGTCTATGCTGAGGGTAGAAAGCACCAAAGTCTAGAATGTTAACCCCCACTGTTGTTCACTACAAGTTTCTCCACGGTCCAGTTTTGGCTTGTCTTATGTACCATTGTTTTGGGTTGTCTGTAGGCTAGAAGGGCAAACATTGGTGATGAAGGGGTTTGTCATTCATTTTTTCATGATTTTTTTTTGTTTTTGTTTTTTAGGGCCACACCTGCCGCATGTGGAAGTTCCCAGGCTAGGGGTAGAATCGGAGCTACAGATGCCAGCCTACACCACAGCCACAGTGACGCTAGATCTGAGCTGCATTTGCAGCCTACACCACAGCTCACAGCAATGCTGGATCCTTAACCCACTGAGCGAGGCCAGGGATGGAACCTGAGTCCTCATGGATACTAGTTGAATTCTTAACCCTCTGAGCCACAAGTGGAACTCTGAAAAAAATGTTTTAAAAATTGTAGTTGATTTGCATTGTTGTCCCAGTTTCTGCTGTACAGCAGAGTGACTCAGTCATACATACGTATGCATCGCTTAATATTCTTTTCCATCATGATCTAACCAGGAGACTGCATGTAGTTCCCTGGGCTGTATGGTAAAGGGACAGTCCTTTGCAATATGACTTCAAAAATATATATATATTTTTTGTCTTTTTGCGTTATCTAGGGCCGCATCCACGGCATATGGAGGTTCCCAGGCTAGGGGTCTAACAGGAACTGTAGCCGCCGGCCTTCGCCACAGCCACAGCCACGTGGGATCTGAGCCGCGTCTGCAACCTACACCACAGCTCATGGCAACACCAGATCCTTAACCCGCTGAGCAAAGCCAGGGATCGAACCTGCAACCTCATGGTTTCTAGTTGGATTCGTTAACCACTGAGCCGCAACGGGAACTCCGACTTCAAAAATATTGAGTGCTATTTACATACAGTGGAACATTTCTTAAATAATCTCCATGTAAGCAGTTCATCAGATTAACTAAAGCTCTCCCTTCTGCTGGTAAAACAATGCTGCTCATGCCCCCCTCAGGTCAAAGGCTCACAGCAAGGAGGCCTCTTTCCAGAATGTCCGGGTCCTGTGCCTCCATCACTTGCGTGCTGAGTTTCCTAGGAATCCATCAGATGCATTGCCAAGCCGGTTGTATTTGTTATTGTGATTCTGTACAGACATATTTTGTGAGTGACAAAGGAAACAGAGGTGTTTCTATGAAAACTAGAATGAATGCTTTGGAAATACTCGATAAAGGGAAGTCAGTAAAAAAAAAAAATATGGGCAAATCTGGAAAAAAATTGAAGTTGTGAAGACCTACATGGAAACTGGCTTGAGAACATTCTTTTAGTCTCTCAAGGCTTTACATTCCATTTCGAAGAAAAAAATTCAAACTCAAAGGTCATGCCTTGTGAATGTGGTTTACAAGAAAGGTTTGCAAGAAAGGTAATCTCGAATATTCAGCAATGCAAGGTAGTCATTTAAACAAAGGGCCCAAGTTCTATATCAAATGCTTAGCAAAATAATACATATGTCTTGAATTAAAATAAATTCTTGGAGTTCCCATTATGGCACAACGGAAACAATCAGACTAGGAACCATGAGGATGCAGATTCGATCCCTGGCCTCACTCAGTGGGTTAAGGATCTGGTATTGCTCTGAGCTGTGGTGTAGGTCACAGATGGGGCTCATCCTGTGTTGTTGTGGCTGTGGTGTAGACCAGCAGCTACAACTCCAATTTGGTCCCTAGCCCTAAAAAAAAAAAACAGACAAAGAAAATAAATTCTTGAGGTGGTGAGGGTGCAAAATTTAAGACAGCACTGACTCTTAAGACCCTTGCCTTGTCCTGGCTTTGATATAAGTTCTTCCTATAAAGCACTGGACAGTAAATATTGTAGGTATTGGAGTTCCCATTGTCGTTCAGAAGTAACGAAACTGACTAGTATCCATGAGGATGCGGGTTCGATCCCTGGCCCTGCTCAGTGTGTTAAGGCTCTGGTGTTGCCTTGAGCTTCAGTGTAGATTGCAGACGAGGCTCAGATTCCGCAATGCTGTTGCTGTGGCTGCAGCTCTGATGCAACCCGCAGCCTGGGAACTATCATATGCCTTCGCTGTGGCCCTAAAAAGAAAAAAAAAATTAGGTATTGCAGGCCATATAGCCTCTGATGCAACTACTCAGCTCTGCCTCTGAAATGTGACAGCAGTCAGAGACAATACATAAACAAATGCGCACAGCTATGTTTAAATAAAACTTTATTTTCATAAATGGTTTGCAAGCCAGATTTGGCCCATGGACTGTATTTTGCCAACCCCCACTTTCGGTGAGACAGTCCCCCGCAGCTACTAACTGTAGGGTACAACACTGTCCCTTGTGGTTTCCTTTAACCCTGCTCACATCTTTGCAAACAATCCTTTACTAAGCTTCCCTCGAATTATCCAAATTGAGTGTGCCATCTGTTTCCTGCTAGGACCCTAATTGATGCACTTGGCTTTGCATTTCTCCGACACAGGCTTTTAATTGCAAAGTAACAACAACAACAAAACCAACAACAAAAATGGAGCCTATAACCAATTACCATGCAGCAGGGACAGAGTGCTTTACATGTATCCATCCATCTCTGAATATGATAGAATATTTTACAAAGTTGCAATATGCTCTTAAAGTTGCTGCTGCTGAAATAAATACCCCCCCCCCTTTTTTTTCTTGGGGCCTGGAGTCCCTATCCTGCTGCCCTACTTGTCCTCTTCTAATGGAATGGAGGTCTGTTCTAATTAAACAAGAAAACACATCTTTTCACAAGGGGAGAACGGAGGGCATTGTACTCTGTGCTCAAAGAAAGCATGCTTTAATAAGAATCCTTTTATAATCCCTGCTTTTATTTGTTGCTTCCCAAAGCTTTTGCTGGTAATAAAAGGATTGTAAAGTTGACAAATATAAGCAAGGACAAAGAAGTTTGGGGAGATAATGCCTTGGTGAATGGGCAAGTATTTGAAAGTGTATTGATCCCACAACACGTAGAAGATGATCATGAAAATCTAAAGCTGCCATGAGGGTGATATTTCTATTACAAAGTAAAAGTCCCTCCAGGAAGGACCCTATATTCCTTCTATTACGCAGAATTATGCCGAGTCTGGAGGAGAAAAGTAACTCAAACCAAAGTGCAGTATTTGGAATCTGAAGATCTGGGTTCAAATCTCAAATGCGTCGCACTTCTCCTAACCTACTGTGTTATCCTATGTAACTAGCAAATGGAGCGTAGGCAAATGTTCTGCCTCCTGGTCTGGGTATATTATGGATGTCTGTTTGACATTCCATCACCATTGTTACCACCAACGGCATCCATTACTCCTCCTGGCAAAAGCCAACAATTTTTCCCTGATATTCCATCACTCTCTTCCTCAAAGGCCTTATGCTTCGTCTCCAGGGCATGAGTGGACCTGAGCATGAGTGTGTAGCCAGTGAGCTGCTCAATATACACATCCCCTGGCCACAAAGATTGGTTTAGTTATAGGCACACAGGGTCCAATTAGCCAATGAGACTGAGAAGCAATAAGTGATCAGATGTTGTGAGTACTATTTTTTTTTTTTTGTCTTTTTAGGGATGCACCCATGGTATATGGAAATTCCCCAGCTAGGGGTCGAATCAGAACTGCAGCTGCACAGCAATACCAGATCCAAGCCCCTTTTGCGACCTACACCGCAGCTCACAGCAACACCGGATTCTTAACTCACAGAGCGGGGCCAGGGATCGAACCTGTGTCCTCATGGACACTAGTAGGGTTCAGTACTACTGAGTCACAGCGGGAACCCCAGTAAGTGATCAGATGGGCTGTCCTTTCCCATTAGACTTGAATGTGAAGGCAGGAACTGCTGCAGCCATTGTGCCAATGTGTGGAGCCTGAGGCTAAAGCCAGCAGAGTAGAATGAAGACATTGTTCCATCGCCCAGTACAGACTTGCCTAAAGCCAACCTTTATGAAACAGACTGGAGAAAAACATCGACAAGTTCTTATACTTCCCTGCATCCAAACCCTTTGTGATGAGATGGCAGATTCTCTCACTGAAAGCATTTAAGAGATAGAGACTTTTTCCTACCCCGTATATATATATATGGACTGGTCTGGTGGAAGCGATGCTATGCACTTTTCCTTTCTCTCAGAATCTGGTCAGGATGCAGCAAAGCCTGGACTAACCTGTGGAAGGAGGAGGGATGAGGTAGGGGAGAGCCAAGCATCCCAGCCAACCGCCAGGAGCAGTGGTACCTACCCTGCCCACGACGAACTGCAGATGCAGGAGGGGGACCAGTGGAGACCAGAAGAACCATCCAACTGAGCCCAGCTTACACTGCTGATCCACAGGTTTTGAGCTAAATAAATAGCTGTTCTAAGCTACTATACGTTGAGGTGATCTGTTACTCAGCAACAGCTAACTGATACACACAACCCCACCCCTCAGTTTTTCACTTATATGACCCAATAATTTCTCTTTTTGTTTGAGTCAGTTCGATTAGGGCTTTTTGTCACTTCAAATGAAAAGAATCCTAATATAATAGAGATGTGCCTTCATTCCCCAACCAGAGAGGAATCCTGTCTGTCTGACTGGGATCCAAGGGTGAATGAGTAATCAATACATTTATTTATTTATTTATTTATTTTTGGGCCCCATCCATGGCATGTGAAAGTTCCCAGGCCAGGGACTGAACCCACGCCATAACAACAACGTGGGACGCTGCAGTGACAATGCCAGACCCTTAACCCAGTGCACCACAAGGAAACTCCAGTGATCAATAAATTCTTAATGATTATGTGATATTTGGCAGGTTCTCAAATCATATTTGAGTATATTTGCTCTGGACACTCCAAAGTAATCTCTATGGGAATCGTAGTTTAGTCAGCCTCACACCTCCGCAGGAATTTAGAAGATATTAAGGGCTTCTCCAACCATCACCTTAGGTGAAAACAGGTAAGCTTGAGTAGCAAGGAACCACACTAGGCCATCTTCTTCGAGGGAATCCAGAAAAATCCAGGGTTCAATTCCACCTTCCTTGCCAGAGAAACCTGAAATTGTGTCATCTTTTTCTTTCTAAAATAAAAGTCCCATACTTTTTCTAGGCAAGAAGCCCAGACCCACCTGTCTTTCTTCTCCTCTAGAAGTTTCCTGCACTTGTCGTTATAACTTGTGGCATTATTCCTAGAATTTATTTTCTTTTTCTTTTCTCTTTTCTTTTCTTTTCTTTTTTCTTTTCTTTCCAGAGCCTCACCTGCAGCATATGGAGGTTCCCAGGCTAGGGGTTGCATTAGAGCTGCAGCTGCCAGCCTATGCCACAGCCACAGCAACGCCAGATCCAAGCCGCGTCTGCGAACTGTGCCACAGTGCACGGCAATGCTGGATCCTTAACCCATTGAGGTAGGCCAGGGATTGAACCCACATCCTCATGGGTACTAGTCAGGTTCGTTACCACTGAGCCACAACGGGAACTATTTTCTTTTTTCCTTTTTAAAAGATAAAACTAACTCAGGGAGTCCATAAAAGTCATCCTCTAGGCCAGTAAAAAGACAGCATCCACCTGACCTACGTCACAGTGGAATCCAGCAACCAATCCTCACCAGCTGTTCACAGATTGTGTGTGTGTGTGTGTGTGTGTGTGTGTGTGTGTGTGTAGAGAAAAAAAACAAACATTATTTTTATTCTTTAATCAGAAGATCACCAGACTTTCTCCATCCCGAGTTTACATTTTAAGTTCTTAAATGCTTGTTGTTGTTTTTTTTTTTTCTCAAACTGACAGCCAAAGGTCAGAAGAAAGAAGACCTTGCTGAAGACTGAAAAGAGAAATACTCTCTGTAGACAGAGATAACTTCTCTCAGTCCAGGGGTCAGGCCAGCGAATCGGTAGCTGACATTCACCCTTCTCGCTGAACTCTCCCAGGCCTCAGCAGCTCTCCGTCTCAATCCTCCTCCCTTATAAGCTCATCTCTTGTCCCCAAAGGCTCAAGGAAAAGTCTAAGGTAGTCAGTGCCAGTCATGAGAAGAGCAAAATGCAGATTCCTTGGGTTGCTCTCCTCCAGCCTGGACAACTGACGTGGGGTCATAACGAGGTTCAGAGCCGTCCAAACCTGCAAGACCACCCTGGGAAACTGGATGCCAGTGAGCAGACATGCGGAAGGTAAAGAAATAAAAAGGGCATTCCCATCGTGGCTCAGCTGGTTAGGAACCTGACTAGTATCCATGAGGATGCAGGTTCGATCCCTGGCCTTGCTGGGTGGGTTAAGTTGCATAATATATCCTTGTGTTTATTTTATACGTAATTGTTTACACATCTTAAGCCCCTACCCACTGGTAAAACCACTAATTTCTTCTCTATATCTGTGAGTCTATTTCCTTTTTTGTTAAGAGTCACCAGTTTGTTGTATTTTTTAAGATTCCACTTATGACTAGTCTACAGTATTTGTCCTACTCTGTCAGGCTTATTTCACTTAGCAAAATACTCTCTAACTTAATCATCCTGTTGCAAAAGGCAAAATTTCCTTCTTTTTATGGCTGAGTAGTATTCCATGGTATGTGTATATGCCACATTTTCTTTATCAAACCACAAGGCAGTATCACCTCACATTGTCAGAGTGGTTCTCATCAAAAAGGAGAAAAAATAAATGTTGCCAAAAGGTATGGAGAAATAGGAACCCTCATACTGTTGATTAGAATGTAAATTGGTGCAATCCCTGCAGAAAACAGTACGGAGATTTTGCGAAACAAAAAAACAGACCTGCCACGTGAACCAGAGATATATCCAAAAGAAACAAAAACACCAATTTGAAAAGATCCCTGGCCTGGCCTATAAAATCTCCCTCCATGCTCTCATTTCTCTCAATTTCCAGCCGGATGAAGGACCTCAAAGTCCTGGGAATGACAGAGCCGCTAGACGGAAAGAGCCCCATCCGTGCACGCCTTGTGGAGCGGTGTTCGCATGCCCACTCCTGCTGAGCCACACGGCACAGGTATGTGAACTAGGAACACGCGTTCATTCTCTTCTGTTATTGAAATTACGGGGTCTTTGCTTTAGTAGTAAGTGCTACTGAGGTAGGAGATACATAGGCTCCAGGCTGAGTCTCTGCAACTGGTTTACAAGGGAGACATTGGCCAGAGACAACCCAGAAAGTTGCCGCCCTATAAGCAACATCAGCCGCCCCTATTACATGCAGCTTACTCCGAGTTTGCCAGTGTGCTCTTCCACATGTACTTTGATTCTAATAAATGCTCTGTTTCACGGCCTTGGTCTCTTTGCCGCAATCCCTTCTGCAAAGAAGACAAGGACTGAGGTCCTTCTGGCAGCGGTTCCACCTCTGGAATTACCTACTTGCCCTGGCTGTTTCACCAACAAAGTCCAGTGGAGGAGCTGTAAGGACTGATCAGAAGACGCGCAGAAAGCCAGCTTCTCTGAAGTTCTTTTCCCCCATAATTCGTGTCTCCTGGGCCTTGGAATATGAATTCCAGCTGCTCCGTCAGCCGCTGGCTAGAACCACTTTCTCTGTTGAGCACAAAGTCTTCATTCATTGGGTACCCTGCAAGCACATTCATCCCCTGGTGCTGGTTTCCTGGCCCAGGAGTGTGGGGTGTGGGGGGGCAGAGGACTCCCAGGATTTATACGCTTTATTACCTGTATTAGTGAGAACACCAGGCTGGGGCCATTCATCATCTACTGGTCCACCGGATAAAATGATTCACTCTAGACTTAAAGGTTGAAGTCAATTGAGTATCATCTTAACTGGAGGGAGAGGCGCTTCCATAAAGTGGAGAGAGCTTTATGGCAGAAAGTTGTATTAATGACCCCACTTCAGTGCTTATCAGGAGGAGGTCATATAATCCCTTCCCGGAATTACATGCTGGCCAGTTCAGATAAATAACACAGATCTCCACCATTCATAATCCAAAATGTTAACAATTAATTTCCGAAATCAATCCTGAAGGGGCTGGAAGCCCAAATCGCTAGGCTCAGACAGGCCTTACACGGTGGATTTCTCATGAGTCAAAATTTAAACCTCAAAACTTGTAACGAACTGTTGTCAAGACACAGCTGACTTAGGCAATCAAGATAACGTTATTCAGCAATAACCTGGGTGAAACATACTCTAAGTGTGAATTAATAAGTCGGCTGACACTAGGCCCCAGATGTTTTCCACTTTGGCAATATGCCCAAAGTGATGATAAGCAGATTTACATACTTAACTAATATGTTTATTTAAAGGAAATTTCCAAATCCAAAATAACATCCAGATTTCTTATTTGGCTGCAGATCAAAAGACATCCTATCAATAAAGACAGAATCCAGGATAAACCTTTTCAACATCTGCTTAAAACCAAACAACAGATTTGAGGGTTTGGGTAAAACTTAATTGCAGACAAATTTTACTGCCTCTTACATAAATATATATTTTCATGTCCCTAGGGTGGTTCTGACCTCATCAATTGCTGTGTTCACAATACACAACATTGTTCTTTTACTGGCACCAACAGATCTGCCTTTATGGAACATTCCAGTCTCAAGGTTTTCTTTAAGACTGAAGGACAAACAGACTTTCTCCCTCATTAGCAAAGTCGAGAGAAGTCAGGAGCATGAGTGAGAGCTCAGAATGTTGTAGAAAAGAAAAAGTTGCCTACCTACCAACCAGGAATTGCTTTGCTTTTCAACAATTTACTGAAAAGCGTTTATTTGTTTTCACTCTTCCTTCATTTTAGGAGATTGTAGAAATAGGGATGTTCTTTGTATGTCAGCATTTTCCCTTTTGTTGTTGTTGTGGATGATAATTCCCCAAGGACGAGCTCAGTAACAGGATCAAAGTCTTAATTGATCTCTGTGTTGCGAAGGAGATGATAACCCAAGGGTGTTGACCGTAATAGCTCATATCCTGTTAATGTGAATCAGTTCACTTTCCATAGGTGTTAACTGCCTAAAATTGGACCAAGATCCTTGGGCACTGAGGCATTTTCATACCCACTGGCTGGGTTGTAATGGAACTAAAGATCGGCTTCAGAAACTCCCTTTCCCTAGGAATCTGTTTAGCGTCAGAGCCGATGTTAGCCATTGACCCTGGGATGGGGAGACTTAGAGAGTCAGAAGTCATCCATCTTCTCTTCTGCTCCATCCTTTGAACTTAATCATGTTAAACTTCTTGGTCCAAGCTTGTCACAGCCGAGACAGGAAGAATAAGCTGGTGAAAGCAGCCAAAGAAAGGCAAACTAAACCAGCAATGGGATGTCATTTTCCTCCTCTCACTGGCAAATATGTTTCTAAATACTGCATTAGTTATCATTCAGATTTCCCCAGTTAGCGGTGATACGGATAACAATAATACATGTATGAAATCTAGATAGCAGAAGCCTTAAAATTTGTCTAACCTTTGACCCAGAAATTCCACTTCTCGAATGCATCGTAAGAAAATAATTAAGGATTTGTGCACGGATTTAACTATGAGAATGTATAGCTTTGCTATGATAAGGAAGAAAAAAATTACCAAATGACCTTTGGTGAAACAACTGAGACCAGGTAATTAAATGATGGCCCACAATTTATAAAATTATTCAAAATGAATAGAATAAAATTTAATGATAATGAATGGTGCTTGTTCTATACTGGTGAGAGAAAAAAAAAGGAGGTTGTTGAAAAGGCATGTATTGCTTCTTGCTGTTAAAAGATATATATGTAAAAAAAAAGATGTATATGTAAAAATATGTAATATGAATATATATTAATGACATACAACAAAATTATGATAGTGGTACAATAAAGCATAGTTTTAGTTTGTTCTATTTTTTATAGTGAACAAGTATTACTTTTACTACCAACAATTCTGAAAATGTGAAAGGTTTGATTTTAAATTGACTGTATAAAACTATAGTTTACATATAATAAAGTGCACTCTTTTAAATTTTTTTTTAATTTTTGATTGCGCTCATGGCATATATAAGTTCCCTGGGCCAGGGATTGAATCCACACTGCAACAGTGACCCCAAACTGCTGCTGTGACAACACTGGATTCTTAACCCACTGCGCCACAGGAGAACTCTAAAACAATCATTTCCCAAGTATTCATTTCATGACTTTTGACAAACATATGTGCCCCTATGTCATCAACAAATTAAGATATAGAACAATTAAGTTACGGAATTATAATTTCTACTACCCTAAAAAGTTCCTTCTTGACCCATTGTAGCCAAACGTCTTCTACCTTTGGCTTCAAACCAAATTTCTATCACCGTTACAGGCTGAATTATATCCCTTCCAAAATTTATATGTTGAAGTATTGACCTTCAGTTCCTGAAAATGTGACCATATTTGGAGGCAGGGCCTTTAAAGTGGTAATTAAGATAAAAAGAGGTCATATGGGTGAGCCCTAAGTCGATATGACTGTTGTCCTTATAAGAGGAGATTAGGACACAGATACACACAGAGGAAGGACCGTGGGAAGACACAGAGAGAAGACAGTTAAATATAAGTCAAGGAGAGAGGTCTTTAGATATCAACTGTCACCGTGAACTTGAACTTCTAGCTCCCAGAATCATGAGAAAAATCCATTTCTATTATCTAAGCCACCCAGGCTGTAGTATTTGTACAGCAGCCCTAGCAAACTAATAGGGTCACTAAAATTGTTTTTAAAGTTTCATATGATGGAATTGTACAGTACATGCATCTGCTTTCTGCTATGCAGATCCATCTCTCTTATTATGGGTTATCTGTAGATCAATAGATTATTTATTCTAATCAGTTGATGGCTCCTTTTTTATTGCTGAGTAGTATTTCATTGTTTGTCTAGACCACATATTGTTTATCCTTTCACTGGAGAATGGACATTTAGGCTGTTTCCAGTTTTGGACTATCATGAATAAAGCTACTACGAAATTCTTGGGCAAGTTTTTTTCAGAGACATATGTTTTCATTTGTCTTGAGTAAATAGTCATAAGCAGAATTGCAATGAATGGTTAACTTCACAAAACTGCCAAACTGATTTCCAAAGTGGATATACCATTTTACAACCCTGCCAGCGATGTCTAAAAATTCTGCTTGCTCCCCATCCTCCCCAGCACTTGGCTCCCTGGTCTTTAATTTCAGCCATTCAAGTGGATATGTAGTGGTGAGTTATTGTAGTTTTAATTTACATTTCCCCGATAACTAAGAATATGAACATATTTTTGTGTGCTTATTGTTCTTTATTAGATTTTACTTTGTGAACCCTTCAAATCTTTGGTCCATTTTTTCTTGGGTAATTTGTCCTTTACTATTGGTTTTCCTACTAGAAGTTCTTTATATATTCTAGATGCATGCCTTTGTTAGCTGCATGTATTGCAATATTTTCTCCCAGGCCGTGGCCTTCCTTTTCTTTTTTTTCCATTAAAAATTTTTTTATACAGTTTTAGAAGGTTACACTCCATTTACAGTTATTACACAATATTGGCTATATTCCCAATGTTGTAAAATACATCCCTACAGCCTATCTTCCACCAAAATGGTTCCTACTTCCCACTTCCCAACCCCGTTATTGCCGCTTTCCCCTGCCCCGCCCCGGCCTAGTAAGCACTATTTTAGTCTTCATAATTGTGAGTGTTCTTTCTTTTTTTTAAATTTTTTTCCCATTATAGTTGATTTCAGGGTTCTGTCCACTTCTACTGTACAGCAAAATGACCCAGTCATACAAATATGTATATTCTTTTTCTCACATTATCCTTTTTTTGTTATATTTACTAGTTTGCTGTATTTTTAAGAGTCCACAGAAAAGCAATATCATACAGGGTTTTTCTTTCCCTTTCTGGCTTATTTTACTTAGCATAATGTCCTCTACATCCATCCATGTTGCTGCAGATGGCAAAATTTTCTCTTTCATGGCTAATATTTCATCGCATATATACACACACACACACCTTTTTTTTTTTTTTTTTTGCTTTTTAGGGCCACATGTGTGGCATAGGGACATTCCCAAGCTAGGGGTTGAATCTGAGCTATAACTACTGGCCTACCTCACAGCCACAGCAACACCAGATCCAAGCCACACCACATCTGTGACCTACACCACAGTTCACAGTGACACTGGATCCTGACTGAGCAGGGGCCAGGGATTGAACCCACATCCTCATAGCTGGGTTCTTTTCCACTGAGCCACAATGGGAACTCCCACACCTTCTTGATCCATTCATCTGTTCTTGGATTAGATTGCTTCCGTATCTTGGCAACTGTAAATAATGCCCCTATGAACACTGGGGTGCATGTGTCTTTTCAAATTAGTGCTTTCTTTTTTTTCAAATATATACCCAGGGGTGGAGTTGCTGGGTCTTATGATAGTTCTGTTTTCAGCTTTTTGAAGAACCTCCATACTGTTTTCCATAGTAGCTGTACCAATTTACATTCCCACCAACAGTGTACTGAGAGTTCCCTTTTCTCCACATCCTGGCCTATCAGTCATTATCTGTGTTCTTATTGACGATCATCATTCTCACAGGTATAAGGTGATATCTCCTTGTGGTTTTCATTTGCATCTCCCTAATGGCTAGCAATGTTGAGCATCTCTTTATATGCCTGTTGGCCATCTGCATTTCCTTCTTGGAAAAAAATATGTCTCTTCAGTTCTTCTGTGTGGATTTTCTTTACATTTTTCTCCATGGCATCTTTCAAGGAGCAGTTTTTAATTTATTTTGCTTTTGGGAAAAGGAGATGGCCAGTGGTACCCTGTGCCAATTCAAGAGCATCTGCCTTTCGATCTCAGCTGAGCCTCTGGCTTTTTTATTTGATTTCTATCTCTCTCTTGCTACATGGGTTTTTTCCTTGTTAATTCAACCAGCTGGCGCCTACTGGTGGAAGCTGCGAGCAGGAAAGGCAAATGAGGTGTCAGGGAAGCTACAATAAAAGCAGAAGCAAAGCATAACCTGCCCTGGTGCTTTCTCTGACCTCTAGGAAGGGAAGTGCCATGTCTGCTGAAGCACCTTCTAGTACTTTCTGACTTTAAACTGATAGCAAACAGTTCGTTCATTCACAACGATCAATTTTTTTTCAATTAAAAAAATTTATTTATTTAGGAGTTCCCATTGTGGCTCAGTGGGTTAAGAGCCTGACTAGTATCCATGAGGATGCAGGTTTCATCCCTGGACTCTCTCAGTGGGTTAAGGATCCGGCATTGCCATAAGCTGTAGTGTAGGTCACAGATGTAGCTCCGATTTGGCGTTGCTGTGGCTGTAGGCAGATAGCTACAGCTCCAGTTCGAGTCCTAGCCCGGGAACTTCCATGTGCCACAGGTGCAGCCATAAAAAGAAAAAAAGAAAAAGAGCAGAAATGTTTTCTCTGAAGCTGGTATAGTGGCTTTCAATCAGCAGAACCAGGTTTCTTCTACCTTTCTACCCCTCAAAATAAACAGTTGGAAGAAGTGCCCCCTAGTCTTTTAGGGCCAGAAACTCCCTGGCCCCACTGAGAAACATCCAGCAGCCCGGTCCAGAAACGCTCCTTTTTTTTGCCTTTTTGCCTTTTTAGGACTGCACTCGCGACAAATGGAGGTTCCCAGGCTAGGGGTCGAATCAGAGCTGCAGCTGCCGGCCTGCACCACAGCCACAGCAATGCCAGACATGAGCTGCATCGGCAGCCTACACCCTAGCTGTGTCCATGCCAGATCCTTAACCCCCTGAGCGATGCTTGGGATTGAACCCACATCCTCACAGATGCTATGTCAGGTTCTTAACCCCTGAGCCACAACGGGAAGTCCCAGAAACCCTCTTTGTCTTAGGGATTTGAGACTCTTCTACTCCACTGAGTGCCTCCCTCCTGCTGCCCTGTGTCCCCACAGGTGGCTGTACTAGGGACCAGTGGGAGCCCCCGCAGTACCAGATGTACCAAGCAGACCAAAGCCATACCACAAAGGCTGTGAAGATTAAATTGTCACAGGACAACGTCCATCCTAGACTCATATATCACCTCTAGCTCTCATCAGCCCACAGAGGCATGCCAGGAGCTGTGTGCTGAACTAGTTTGCCTGCTAAACTGAAAGATTTAAATAGGACCCAGAGCCTCCTAACAGTAACAGCCAATAATGTCCAGGATGAAATTGAGAACCAGGAAAATCACAACCAGCAGCAGGACTGAGGTGAATAAGATACTAGAATCATCTGACAAGGACTTTAAAGCAGCCATCATAAAAATGCCCCAACAATCAACTACAAATTCTCCTGAAACAAATGAAAAAAATAGAAAATCTCAGCAAAGAGATAGAAGATTAAAAAAGAAGAAGAAGAAGAAGAACCAGGAGTTTCCACTGTGGCTCAGTGGGTTAAGAATCGGACATAGTCCCCTTGAGGATGCAGGTTCAATTCTTGGCCTTGCTCAGTGGGTTAAGGATCCAGTGTTGCTGCAAGTTGTGGCATAAGTAAAAAATGCAGCAGCACTGATGTCGTCATGGCTGTGGCACAGGCTGGCAGCTGCAGCTCCGATTCGACCCCTAGCCTGGAAACTTCCAAATGTAGCAGGTGCAACCGTAAAAAGAAAAAAAAAAAATTAAAAAGAACCAAAATGAAAATTACAGACTGAATAACAGAAATAGAGTGCATCTTCCAGCTGACTCAGCCCCTTCAAAGAACCCCAGGAGACGCACTCAGTGATTACATCTAATCTCTTTGGCAACTATCCAGCTCCAGGGAGGCTGGGAAATGTAGTCTTTAAGCTGGGCCACCAGTGATAGATTGGAGTTTTGTACATTGGGTAAAAGGAAAGACTAAGCATTGGGTTATTAACTACCCAGGTGTGCACTGAAACAAAGAGCCCATACAGTGAGAATAAGACCAAGGCTCCGGGCATGTGTTGGAAAATGGACTTACTATGGATAAGACCAAGAGAAATCATGTCCCCATTAATGAGATGATAAACTTTTAGTGACATCTGGCATAATCCATAGTTGCCATGTTTCCTAAGAGCCTGCATCAAGACAATTTGAGGTGACCTAACGTCGCTAACACCTCAACAGGCTCACCTTCTCTGGGAAGGCCACTTAATTACCTGATTAATTCGCTCATCTTAATTAACCTGTCCCTATTGTTGATAACCTTGTATTGATCGCCCTGCTGGTAGTAATTAGAAAACGGTACCAAAGTAAATGGAGAAGTCACAAGAAGGAAAAACAGAGCATGCATTCCTGTCTCCCAGGAATCTCCCCTCTAGGCTCTGAGCTCAATATTTTTTCTTCTCCTCCAGGGTTAACAAATTAGAGATGCAGATCGTTTCTCTGCTCATCATTTCTACCTGCTCCATCTTCCTTTGTAGAGGATCTGCCCTTTTCATTTTCTCAAAGACTCTGCTTCCATAACCCACCGTGACCCTACCCCCTCCACCAAAGCTGATTGGACAATGGATAAACCTAAAACCTAAGGTGAACCAATCACATTCTATTTTTTTTAAAGATCTTTGAAACACGAAGAAACAATATCAGTTAATTTGGGGTGCTGAAACTGTAGGATTATGTAGCCTTGGAAGGTGGCCGGTGCAGCCATTTTGGAGGAGCCCCCTTTTTTTTTTTTTCAGGTGAAATACAGTTGATTTACAACATGTGTTAGTTTTGGGTGTACAGCAAAGTAATTCAGATATATATACACACATTCTTTTTCATATTATTTTCCATTATGGCTTATTATAGTCCTTTGACTATAGATCCCTGTGCTATACAGTAGAACACTGTTGTTTACCTATTTTATATATAGTAGTTTATATCTGTAGCAGCCATCTAGAACCTTGTACTGTCACCAGTAGTCAGAGAGAGCTGGTCAGTCAAGTCCACCAGACTCCTAATAGCTTTACAATTCCTGGTCCCAGATTTTTTTTGCCTAGCTATACTTGCTTATAGGATACTTCCGATCCTTTTACAAAAGTTTCTAGTACATAAGCTCACTCAAGCTGGCTGCCATTTCTTGCAACCCATTGAGTCCCTCATAGAGTAAAGCACTTTCACCATTGACTTCTCTCTGTTTTAGTTTTAAATGCCTCTAATGAAAACGCACATTTAAGGGACCTATGAAACATCTATATGATGGAAATTGCTCTCAAAAATGTATAAGTTGAGAATGAATTAATGGTTGGCAGAGGAAGAGGTGGGGGAATGGGTGAAGGTGGTCAAAAACAAACTTCCAGTTACAAGATGCATGAGCCTTGGGAGCTAATGTACAGCATGATGCCTACAGTGCATGATTCTGTACTGTGTATTTGAAAATTGCCAAGAGAGTAGATATTAAAAGTTCACATCCCGTGGGTGAAAAGTTGTAATTATTTGAGATGACAGACGTTCACTAAACTTACTGTGGTAATCATTTTACAACATATACATGTATCAAATCATTATGTTATACCTCTTAAACCAACACAGTTGTGTACATTAATTGTATCTCGATAAAACTGGAGAAAATATATAAACTGAGACACCGTTCTGTCCTCCACCAGGACCAGTGCTGTGTCTTACTCTTTCCTACCCGGTAAATCAGGGCTCTGCCTGCCACGAACATGGCACTATTTCACCACTGACTTCAGTCCTTTGGAACTCCCTAAATTCTCATACCTCACAGATTCCCAGAACTCCGTTGCCTCCCAGAAGTAATCATAGGCAACACTTAATGCCAGTTATTCTGGCTTGGGGCCATGGCCTTGCAATGCTGGAATTGAAGCGATGCTCTCCTGTCTAATTTGATTGAATCGAGTGGTGTTCCAGTAAGACTGGTGATGTTTTCTTTGCTTCGGGGTCCATCCTAATGAGCAAATGCTGCCTCCCTTTCATAGAAAGGCTGCAAATGTGGGCTTGTAAAGAAAATCTTTGCAAACGCTTCTTGGTGTCTCAGAGATCACCCAACACAATTACACACGGGGCTATGCTGGGAAAGACTAAAATAAACCTGATTTGCCCTCCACATGCACATTTTATCACTGTAGCTTCAAAGTTTTAAGAAATGTGTTTCTCCAAACTTTGACTGTTTATTAATTTAGAATATAAAGGAAGTGAAAGAGCCAACAAAAATTAAAAGCAGCTTAATCGGGGAGACAGAGTCATGACCATCTGGAGTCCCATATTCCCAACCTCATTGTCTAGAATCTTCGTGAGCCCTGATTGAGTTTGCATTAGTCACGCGAACAAGAGCAGCTCCCAACTTTTTGAGAATTAGAACATTTTTACAAAGAAGGAGCAGAGCAGAGGAAAGCTATATGCTTCTCAGAACTCTTGCATGGATTCCTAGTGCTAGGGGTTTTTAACATTCCTAATCTGGAAGCTCAATTCTAGAAGACTGAGAAGCCCCATCAAAGCCCTAAAGTTTCACATAAAAAAACTAAACCCGTGCTTTTTTCTTCTCTGTTACCTAAGCCAAACCTAATCCATGTGAACGCACAAATAAAAGGCAGCATGTTATTCCTGAGTCACAATTTACAATTGTAGAAGGTTAAAGATATGTCCAATATTTTTTTCTATGTTAAACAAGGCATTGAGAAACACCCCAGTAGTTAAACATCCATGTGTATCTTCAGGTAGCTCCTGAGAGTAAACTCCTAGAACTAGTTTATATGCTGCTAAACTGTCGAACATACTTAAACATTTTAAAGCTTTTTGCCAACCTTTTTCTCCAGAGAGGTAGTACCAAATTATGCTTTTATGAAACTTACCGGAAGTTGTCTGTTTATGGATACTCTCAACACACTGGTGATGATTATCTTTTATCTTTGACCATTTGATTTGTGCTGGGATTTTGCAACCAGAGCCAAGGCAGTGCCTTATCTCTTAGTTTAATAATAACGATTCTCTCCCCATCACCACCACCAACACTAACAATTTCTCTGCACTAGGGGTACCAGCACCAATGAAACTTCAACTACATTTACTTCATTTGGGGGAAGAGAAAAATTGCAACCTTTCATTCATTTATTCATTCATCCAATATTACTGCGTACCTACTTCGTATCAGCATTGTCGTAGGCACTGATGATATGGTGACGGACAAGAGCGATAAGATCCCTGTCTTCAGGGAGCAGATGGTCCCCCACCACCATTCACAAAGAAAACTGCCTGGGGCTCTAGCTTGCTTCCATCACAGCACATTGGAAACAGGACCCATCCCAGATCTTTCTTTCTCTCCCACGGGTACTCACTCACCAGCCTTGGCGAGCTCCACAGACATTGTCTTCTTAATCCTGCCGGTCACAATTGGCGATGGTCACCATGACAACAGTTTAATGGGCTACTCTTGGGTCATATGGGTATTCGACATATCAGAGGGGTCCAAACATGCTAAAGAGGCCACCCAGTCTTCATCTCATAGAAGATTAAGTTTTCCTGAGTGCAGTCTCTCAATTGTAGACGGTGTTCTCTCTTGACATCCAAATGGCTTCAGTCATCTGGACAAGCGGATGATCCTACCACCCTGCAATTCCCAAGCCACAAACCAGCCCAAGAGGGTCAGAGCTTTGGGAATGTTCCAGGAATCACAGACTCTCTAAGGCAGATGAGGTCTTCGAGAAGGTGGAGTAGAACCCATCTTTTATTTAGCAATCTGTCCAGTCTTCACTTTTCACATGCTTTCTTCCTCCAGCTTATAGTTTTCTAGGGTAGAGACAGGGAACACGATCCAGGAGCCACATTCCTCTCCCAGGTGCAGCTACAAAGAAATAACATGAAGTGAAATAAGTCAGACAGAGAAAGAAAAAGACCATATAATATCCCTTATATGTGGAATCTAAGCAATACAACAACCCAGTGAATATAGCAAAAAAGAAGCACGCTCGGGAGTTCCCTTCATGGCTCAGTGGTTAACGAATCTGACTAAGAACCATGAGGTTGCAGGTTCGATCCTTGGCCTTGCTCAGTGGGTTAAGGATCCGGCGTTGCCGTGAGCTGTGGTGTAGGTGGCAGATGCGGCTCGGATCCCGCATTGCTGTGGCTGTGGCGAAGGCCGGCGGCTACAGCTCTTGTTAGACCCCTAGCCTGGGAACCTCCATATGCCACAGATGTGGCTCTAGATAAGGCAAAAAGACCAAAAAAAAAAAAAAAAAAAAAAGAGGCAGGCTTACAGATATAGAGAACAAACTCGTGGTTACCAGTTGGGGCAGGGGGCAGTGTAGGGGTGGAGGAGTGGGGGAAAAGCTCTTGGGTATAAGACAGGCTCAAGGATGTATTGTACAGCCTGGGGCATATAGCCAGTATTTTGCAATAACTGTAAATGGAAAGAAACCTTTAAAAATTGTCTAAAATATTTAAAAATTAAAAAAAAAAAAAAAGAAATGCCCAACTGTTCGGATTTGAGGGTTAGACGTGACAATGGCTCTGAACAAACAGAGCTCTATGGATCCTTGATTAGAGCCTCAGCCAGTTCACACAAGCCAATATTTTGCAGATTTTACTTTTTAAAAAATAAAATATATTTCAGGAGCATTCTGCGTCCGAGATGATGTGTGTATGTGTGAGTGTGTATGTTTATACGTGTGAGTACGTGTCCATAGAGTGGGAAGTTCTTTGGAAACCACCCAGCAAATGCCAGTGAATGGGTCTGACGATATGTGCACACTCAAGTCTCCTTGTTTTTGCTCCTTTCCACAGGAGCACAAGAAAGAGATCAAACGTTATCGAGTTCTGCAGCTTTCATTGTGCATTTGTTTCTGTCTGCTTCCTGATGGAAGATAAGCTCTGTGGGAGCAGGGATCTTGTCTATTTTGCTTGCTACTACTTCCCAATAGCGGAGAATGGTGCCCGGCATTGAGTAGCTGCCTAAAACTTAATGTGAACAAATACATCATCACATTTCACTCACACAACAATGCTGTGAGAGGACTTCCGTTATTCATTCAGTCATTGGACAGTTTTGCCTGAGTGTCTAGTATGTATCTGACATCATGCCGGCCACAAACCATAGTTAATCACCTCCCTCCTCCCTGCCGGGTAGCTCCTGGGACTTAATTGTATCACAGGAGATGAGAATGTGCCTTTGTTAGCAGGCTGCACAGACACTTGTCCCTTCAAACTCATTTTGGAACAAGGGAGGGGAATAAGGACCTTTGATGTATTACTGATGATGTGGAAGAATTTAGTCCCTCCCCAATACACAGGTGCACACACACACACACGCACACACGAGATTCAGTGGAAGGGATGTGGTTCCGATTACCCTACGTTGACACTTCCCTGTGTCCCTAGTGGACTGAGGCAGGATCCCACCCAACTCACGCCTACATCTCAATTTCACCACCTCTCTATTTCCCCACACAGACTCCCCGCTTTCCTTGAGCCTTGTCCTCCAGCGAACAAGCCTTTCCCCTCCTGAGCTGGGATCTCCGAGGCGGACCAGCTGAGAAAGTCAGAGCAGGCTGGAGGTCTCATTATTCTCAAGGGCAGGTGGGGCGCAGGGTCCCCAGAGGGATAAGTCTCCTGCCGCCGGCCCACGGGTTGACTGGCACCTAGGTTTAATGGAGCTGGCTTTGGGACCTTGGATCAGGCACACTGCCATCTCAACAGATGGCCACGTGGGTAGATAGCCAACAGATAATATATGAGCAACAAATGTGTTTGTCGAGGGCAGTTTTCCCAGGCAGGGAGCATCAAAACGGGGCCATCCTGAGTCTCCACACCTGTGCCCCTCTTCCGTCTAAAATTCTGCTGGAGGCTGAGGTCCCAAACATGGGGAGGGACTCCCACAACTGCTATCTGATTCCTGCGGGAGGAAGGGAAGGGGTGGGGAGAGAGATGGCTCCAGAGAGCACAGAGGAAGGATGCCCCGGGGGCTGGGGGGCAAAAAAAGATGCCAAGGTCTGTTTTCAATGAAGCCAACAGGAGGGAGTGAGGTCAGACACAAAGAGGATCCCTTTGGGTTTGTCTATGTTTCTCCTCCTAGGGCTGAGGAGTTGCGAAAACCTGTTTCATGACATTCATGAAGCCATCGGGAGCTTTCAGGGAGGATGGGAAGCTTGCAAACCACTGGCAACTGCCCTAGAATCTTCTCCCTGGGAAATAAGAAGCTCTGTATTCACAAGGTATAAATTATGAACATCTTGACGAGGGTCCAGAGATAAGAAACGCACGGCTCATGCACGGACACGCCTTCTCTTGTGTCCACGGGAGACCCCACGGATTGATTACAATGTATTTAGGATTTTCTCATGATCCCGAGGTAGGGCTCCAGATCATTTAAAATGTATTATCTAGTACACCGTCAGGACACGAAACACAAAAGTATATACTTGAGAATTCTCCCTCCCAACCCCAGTCACCCAGTTCCCTTCCCCAGACTGGAGCCAAGGTGCTCAGAATCAGCATCCTGTATGAGATGTGCGAGGCAACCACTCACTTTGAGAGGATATGGTGCGGGAGATGACACTTACTTCCCAGTCAGAATCTAGGCTTTTAATTTCAGAAAGGTGGCCCGACAGCATTTTTCCTGCTCTCGTCTCTGTCCCCCACGGGTCAGCGGGGACAGAGTTGACTTGGCTCTGTGGCCATATTAGATCCACGATATCAACTTTACATAGATGGGCAACTCTGTGGCCCCAAATACTTTGAGTAAAGTCTGGGCTTTCCAGAGGCTTTAGGTCAACACCACCACTGAGCAAGGTCAATGCCACCGGGGAAGCCTTAGCCAGTTAGACCTTCTCATGGACCATCCGAGACTTTCTATTGGGGCTGAGGGTCAGATGCCAAGCTGGAGTGTTTCCCTGGGCTCTGAAAGCTGACAAAGCCTTGGGAAAGCAAGGGAGTCAGAAGAATCTGGGTTCTTCTTGCCGTTGTGGTATCTCCTAGTCGTGTGGCCCTGGAGACCCCACTTCCCATTTCTGGTATAAAATGAGGGGGCTGCCCTGTTGAAGAGAAGTAGCAGAGTGGTCGCATCCGTGGACTTTAGAGCCCATCCTTCTGGATGGGAATCTCATCTCTAGCATGCTCACCAGCCTCAGAACCCCGTGGGAGACATATAAGCCCTCCCAACCTTCATTTCCCCTAGGAAAAACGAGGATCATAATACTCCCTCCCTCCCGGGGTTATTGTGAGAATTAAATGGGCTCGCAATACACTTAAACTGTGTGGCATAATGCCTAACACATGGCACGCACTCAATAAACGTTCACTATTATTATTTTATGATGACTTTCAAAGGTGGCAGTAGATAGTAAAGGGAATAGACTGAGGAATTAACTACCTGTTTTTATGCCAAGACTACTGATGATAACTGGCTACTAAGTTATTTGAAAGGTCTCAATTTGCTGTTGCTGCCACCCACGTCCCCCAGGGGTCATAATTAATGTAAATTTTGCAATCAGTGATTGGATTTAGAGATGGTGGTGGTGGTAACCTGTTTCCCCCAAAATAAAGCTTCAAAATCACTTAGACTAGAAGAGAAATAAGAAAATGCCCATAATGAACATATCTACAAAACAGAAACAGATGCATAGACATAGGAAACAGACTTGTGGTTTGTTTCCACAAGGGGGAGGGTGGAAGGAGTGGAATGGATGGGGAGTTTGGGGTTAGTAAATGCAAACTATTCCATTTAGAATGGATAAGCAATGAGTTCCTGCTGTACAACACAGGGAACTCTATCCAGTATCTTGGGATAGAACATGATGGAAGATAGTAGGATAAAAAGAATGTATATACAGGTATGACTGGGTCACTATGCTGTACAGAAGAAATTGGCACAACACTTTCAATCAACTACACTTCAATGAAAATAAATAAACAAACAAATGAGAAAGAAAAGAAAATGTTCATAGGGAAGCCAGGCATAGAGGTTTTTCATGATGAAGATGGGGTCATGGATTTTGTCCTTAGCAGGAAAAATATGGACGATCTCTTTGAAAGTAGGAGAATTTGGTCCCCATTTTATCAAAGTTGCCTTAGATCTCCACTGAGAAATCTTTCTGAGGCACGTCATCAGTGTCTCAGCTTTGAGTAGAAATGTCCACCCCCCCACCAAAAAAAAAGACATTTTGATGTTCTCACCCTGGGCGACTATGACCCTATTTGGAAATGGGATCTTTGCCCATGTCATCAGATTAGGGTGAGGTCATACTGAAGGAAGATGGGTCTCCTCAGATATAACTGGTGTCTTTGTGAGAAGAGGAGAGACAGAGACACGCAGGGAGAACGCCATGTGTCCGTGGAGGCAAAGATCCGAGGGACATGTCTTCAAGCCAAGGAATGCCAGGATTGCAGACAAACACCAAAGCTAAGAGAAAGGCCTAGATCCTTCAGAGAGAGCATGGCCTGCCCAACCCTGGTTTTCAGACTTCTAGAACTGTGAAGAAAATAAAGTTTTCTGCTCTTTTTTCTTCTTACGGCTGCACCTGCAGCATGTGGAAGTCCCCGGGCTAGGGGCCACCTGCAGCTGCTGGCCACAGCCTCAACACCAGATCCTTAACCCACTGTGTGAGGCCAGGGATCAGACCTGAATCCTCATAGACACCATGTCCGGTTCCTAAAATGCTGAGCCCCAGTGGAAACTCCGAATATTCTTGTTTTAAGCCATCCTAGTTTGTGGTTGTTATAGTAGCCGTGGGAGACGAATACAGTCTGTTGACAGCAAGCTGGAGGCTTGGGAGAAACAAATCAAGGAAGGACAGAGAGGTAAGGTCTTTGGGAACATATGTGACTGTTCTCATTTACACATAGTTAATTATACCCCCAAAGGATTATGTCACCCATGTCCCACTAACCTCATTCCTATTTCAGGGTTCAGCTGGCTGGCCCCCCCACACTAACAAGTTCTTGTCCCAGATTGTACCATGCAACCTCTCTTCTTGCACTCAGCTTTACATCTTCAGAGAGGCCTTTGGGGACCAGTCTCACTACAGCATCCCAACCTCTTGGTGTTCTTTATCATTGTCCCCTGTTGAGTCACTTCAAAACTCAATACTCTATGCAGTTCGCCTGTTGAACTGCTGCCTGTTTGCTTTCCCCAACTCCACTGTGGCAGGCTGAGAACACCAGGAGAAATGGGGTGTGTTCTCTTGGGCCCCCCTCTCTCCAGCCCCCAGAATAGAACCTGGTTCATAAGAGGAACACAACTGCATAATCCATCATATTTAGGATAACCTCAATTGTAAGAGGCATCATCATCCAGTACCACTAAGAAAGAAAAAGATGCTGCCAATGAAACATTGGCCTTGCAATGCCCAAGAGATACACCCCAATCCAGAGATGTTAAGTTGTGAAAAACAACTGTCTTGCATGCAAAGACATATGGCACAGGTTTTAATAACAAGACCCCATGCAGAGCTCTGTTCTAAAAGAAATCTCTTGACCCCTGTGAAGACCAGCACAGGAGCTGCAGTGCTGACTCTGAGTATGATTCCAAGTCTACGAAGGTCCTACACAGGCAGAATGGAGGGAGAGAGCAGGATGGGTTCCGGGACTTGTGGGTAGGGGTCAATGTGTAATAGGGAACTTTCTGGCCACTTCCAAAGCTCAGCAGGGCATCACTGAACTTCAGAAGCCTAACATGTTGTCCTATGGCTATCTGAATTTCACAACTTACGTTTGGTGGCACATCCTAACCTACAAAGCACCTTCACAGGGATTCCCACGTTTCCTTGAAGGCAGGCAGGGAAGAGAACTGAGGTTCAAGGACTCACTCAAGGTCACACGGATAATTAGTGCCATGGGCAGGGCCAGAACATTCTCCCAATGCCACGCCCAGACCTCTCGCTACACAGCCAATTGACTCTAGTGCCCAACCAAGCTATTTACAGAGCTTGCAAATGACAAACTCTAGTGTTAAATAGAATTGAAGTGAATTCAGCTGGTGAACATTCTGGAAGACTCCAGAAATTTGTGAACAAGTGTTTTGCCTGCCTTTGAGATGGTCATCTCACCCTTTGGCTCCTGACTCACCTGTTAGACACCCCCCAGCCACCTTGTCCCCCACATTTATTCCAAAGTCTTTTTCATGTAAATGAGCTATTGAGCCAATGAGAGAAAAAGTCTGGGCTCCTTTGGGGGTGCGTTTTGGAGCAGTTGGCTGTTTTCTTAAAGCTTGGAGAGGAGTAAGCGGTAATCAATAGGAAATCTGCCTGAATCTCGGAGGCTCAATGAAGGTGCTTTTGAAGCACATCACAAAGCTTGATTTTCTGTTATTTAGTGCCAAAAGTTATTACCTCAGCAGCAGTGTGATGTCTAATTTATACCAAATTGTTAGCTGAAATCTATTAAAGTTTATTAGCACCATCTCAGAATACAGTAACATCTCACTGGTTCTGCTCCTGTTTAAATTGACCAGCTGGTTTAACTCTATTAGCTTTGAGGCTAAGATAAACTTGAGTCCGCGGGAGCCATCCATGGCACTGGGGGATTCTGAATACAGATGAAGCTCGGGGTATTTGGGGTGTTAGCTGCTACCAAATTGCTACATGCTTCTCTCTCTCTCTCTCTCTCTCTCTCTCTCTCTCTCTCTCTCGATGCAGCCTCAACCCCGTTATTCCATTACCACTGGAATGGGGAGCTGTTCTCAGAATTCAGAAAGCAGTTGTCAATGTGATGGCATTTCCAGCAGCGAGGGAGGCATTCCTGGAATCGTAAGGCTGACAGCTCACAATAGTGACTTGAAGGAACTTGGAATGTCTGAGAGGAGAATTTCCCAAGACATTTCCCCTGTGCCTGCAAATCTGTGACTTCTAGAGGGGTACTTCCAGTTGGACTGAGGAAGGGTACCACTAACGTTAGCAGTAGGGAGATGGTCTGCCCTTGGGTCCATCTCAGCTGTCCTCAGGGTCAGGACCACAAGGGCATCAGACCGCAAACAGATGGAAACACTTAAGCAGAGGCTGAATGACCCTCTAGAACAGCACCCAGTGTTTGGTTGTCTTGGGCTGTCAAGAAAAGTGAGACTCCTGTTCTTAAACGTCACCCTGAGAGTTCCCCGCTGCGGCTCAGCTGAAAGGAACCCAACTGGTATCCGTGAGGACGTGGGTTCAATCCCTACCCTTGCTCAGTGAGTTAAAAATCTGGTGTTGCCATGAGCTGTGAGGCAGGTTGCAGATGCAGCTCGGATCTGGCATTGCTGTGGCTGTGGCGTAGACCGGTAGCTGCAGCTCCAATTCAACCTCTAGCCTGGGAACCTCCATATGCCGCAGGTACAGCCATAAAAACTGTAAAAAAAAAAAAAAAAGTTACCCTGATCTGGTTTGAGAACTGAC
The DNA here is from genome assembly GCA_004024745.2 of Catagonus wagneri. Taxonomy (NCBI): domain Eukaryota; kingdom Metazoa; phylum Chordata; class Mammalia; order Artiodactyla; family Tayassuidae; genus Catagonus; species Catagonus wagneri. The sequence continues at coordinate 1,926,924 of PVHT020000180.1, forward strand.
CTCATTGCTTACAGTTTGTACACGCGTAAAAAGTGACCTAAAGATTCTCGGTCCCAGTTTTCTCTTCATAAAATGTTTTGGGGGAGGGTTCGGATGTTGCATATTAAGTGTTCAGCACAGCCTCAGGCACCCAGGAAAGGTCTTTTCTTTATCTGTTCCTTTATCTTTCTGTCTGCTTAGCATTTTACAGCCCTTGAGCTCACTACATTTTCATTCTGCTCTATACTTCACTGAAGATTCCTTACAATTCCTCATTGTTTTTGTCCAGCCTGAAAAAAATCCCTCAAAAGTAGGTGGAGCAAGAATCGACAGCCCTGTGTTTCCTGAGAGAAAGTCCTTGATTCAGAGAGGTAAAGAGACCCACCCGAGGTCACGTGGTTAATGTAGAATGCCGTAAGAAGGTGAGGTCCTTAAGCCTTGCTCCAGCGTTCCCTGCACCTCCCCACGTGGTCTCTCTGTCCCTGAGTCCCGGAAGGGACACATGCTTCAGAAAAGCAACCAGCACACCAAACCCCAAGCCTATGTTAGGGCCAGAACTGTGTTGTCTCACGTAGAAAACAAACGTGTGGTTACCAAAGCGGAAAGGGATGGGTTCTGGGAGGGATGCAGGAGGAGTAGGGGGTTAACAGATATAAACTGCTACACATGAAATAGATAAGCAGCAAGGACTTATTGTGTAGCACAGGGAGTTATACTCAGTATCTTATAACAACCTATAATGGAAGATAATTTGCAAAAAAAAAAAAAAAACTAATCACCATACTCGTACACTTGAAACAAACACAATATTGTAAATTAACTATATTTCATTAAAAAAAAACAAGAACTGGAGTTCCTGTTGTGGGTCCACAGCTCAAGAACCTGACCAGCATCCATGAGGATGTGTGTTCGATCCCTGACCTTGCTCAGTGGGTTAAGGATCTGGTGTTGCACCAAGCTACAGCATAGGTTGCAGGTGCAGCTCAGATCCCACATTGCTGTGGCTGTGGCGTAGGCCTGCAGCTGCAGCTCCAATTTGACCTCTAGCCTGGAAACTTCCATATGCTACAGGTGTGGCCCTAAAAAGAAGGATAGATAGATAGATAGACAGACAGACAGACAAGCAAGAACTGTGCTGTCTCAGAGGCAGTGGAAACAAAGTTCTCGATTGCTTAGAAACACCTAGAACACTGCTCAGCAGATAGTAGGTGCTCATTCTGTGTTCACTTCATGACCAGACTGATGACTTTCACTCCATCGGGATCTCCAGAATGAAAGTGGAAAGAGCTACGTTAAATAAGACGGGAAGTGGGAAGACGGTAGAAAGACTGCAGTCTCCGAAGCACGTGACCATGGTCATTCAGTGAGCACATCTAAAGTGCTCCCTCTTGTAACTCCAAGGCATCCAGACCTACAGGAGCAGGGAAGGGAAGGCCCCTGGGGTGCTAGGCTGTTGGAGGCCCAAGGGCAGAGCTGTTTGGGGCAGAGGGAGTCAGCCCCAAGTCACACACCCTCTACCCAGCTCTTGACACCACACCTCCAGAACCTGACCTTCCTCAAAATGCCTTGAATGTTTTCAAGACAATATGTGTCCCTTGTACCTAGCAAGCAACTTTTCTGTGTTAAGTAAAGGATGTCAAATAGAGCAGATGTTATCAGCTCGACTTTACAGCTAAGGGAAATGAAACCCTGAAAATGAGCCCACTGGAAAGACTTCATCCTTTCCCAAGTTTTAAAAAATTAGCTTATTTATTTATTTATTTTTGGCTGCACCCATGGCATGTGGAAGTTCCTGGGCCAGGAATTGAACCTGCACCACAGCAGTTATCCTTAACCTGCTGAGCCACCAGGGAACTCCTTTTTAACTTATTATTTATTTATTTATTCATTTATTTATTTATTTTTGTCTTTGTAGGGCTGCACCTGTGGCATATGGAGGTTCCCAGGCTAGGGGTCGAATCAGAGCTGCAGCTCCTGGCCTACACCACAGCCACAGCAATGCGAGATCTGAGCCACGTCTGCGACCCATGGCAATGCCAGATCCTTAACCCACTGAGCGAGGCCAGGTATTGAGCTTGTGTCCTCATGGATACTAGTCAGATTTGTTACTGCAGAGCCATGACAAGAATTCCCGGAACTCCTTTTTAAATGCCAAATATTAACTAAGTAATTTAACATCTACTCTATGCCAGACAGTGGAGGAGAGGAAGACAGAAACGAGGAGGAGAGTCCACCCACGTCACACAACTAAATTGCGGTGTGATGAAGTTTAACAAAAGATGGAGACAGAGAGCAACATTTAGGGGGAATTTAATCTAGGTTGGGTAATCAGAGATGGTCTATCTGAAAAAGTAGGGAGTTAAGCTGGGCCTTAAAAGACAATAAAAACCAGACAGAGAAGAGCTTATAGTTGGAAGCAGCAAGAGTGTTCCAGAGAGAGAAAAATCCCTTTCAAAGGCCTGATATATAGAAGAGTTGGAGTGATCTGAAGAACTAAAGTGACACTGAGGCTGGACCTTGAAAAAGGAAAGGAAGTGAGGTGGGGACTGGGTTTGAGAGACAGATAGAGCTGGATCACGCACAGCTTGGTAGGTCATGGGTTTTATTTTAAGCAAAATTAGAACCCCAAAGGGAGGATGTTAAAATAGGAAGTGATTGGAGTTCCTTTTGTGGCTCAGCGGGTTATGAACCCGACTAGTATCCATGAAGATGCAGGTTTGATCCCTGGCCTTGCTCAGTGGGCTAAGGGTCCGGTGTTGCCGTGGCTGTGGCTGTGGCCAGCAGCTGCAGCTCTGATTTGACCCGTCGCCTGGGACTTCCATATGCCATAGGTACGGCCCTTAAAAGCGTAAGATGATCACTCTCTGCTACAGGGTGAAGAATGAAGCGGGGAGGCTCCCAGGAGTAGAAGCAGGTTGGCAAATTTGGAGACTTTCTCAGGGCCAGAGATGCCGGTGGCTAATCATAGGCTGGCAGAGACCTCAGAAGAGATTTGGCCAGAGTCAGAGCTAGTTAGGGCTACAATCAGAACTAGATTCCAAGTCTCCAGATTGTCCAACTGGATCTCTTAAACTGACCAGCTGGATCTCTTAAACTGACCATGCTTTGATAGTACGCGGGGCAAATGGAGGTGACTGGTAGGGACATGGAAAGGTTGTTAGAATTCGTTTAGAACACTGCGCTCAAACCAGACTCTACACCCCCTGAGGGTGCACGTGCATTATTCCCTCTAAAAGAAATGTTCACACTCACCTGCAACTTCAATGACAAGCAAAAAGAAATCAATAGGAGCATACTATGAATCATGTGGATGGCCATCTTCTCTAATGGGGTTTGGCCCCCTATGCCACAAAGGACCTTTGGGAGTTTCTGCCATGGTGGAATGAGTTAGGAATAGACTGCAGCAGCTCTGGTTGCTCTGGAGGTGCAGGTTCAATCCCCAGCCTGACACAGCAGGCTAAAGTATCCAGCATCGCTGCACCCGCAGCATAAGTTGAAGATATGGCTTGGATTCAATCCCTGATCTGGGAACTTTCATATGCCATGGTGCAGCCATAAAATTAAATAATAATAATAATAATAATAATAATTAAAAAAAAAGAAAGGACCTTTGCAGTTTTTATTGACCATCATTGCCGGCGCCAAGTAACTTTTCTCTCTGCCATAGAGAATAGATCAGGATACAGTGCATAAATTCATATGAGATGATAAAATCATGTGAAGTGATGAGAAGAAGAGAGATAGGGGTATTGTCGGTAGCTTAGGTCTCCTACCCCAGGAGAGCCTGAACCAAAGCCTGAAATATGACAGCCATATTCAAAGAGATGAATCCATTTCAGCCAAACAGCATGATCCATCATAGTTACTGAAGAGTTTTAATTTGAATGTTATTGCATCTGCATTGAAGTTTATATTTAATTTCTAATTTATTTTGGTTTCATAATGGACTACAACAATAAACCCAAGGAGATTATATCTGATTTTACATTTACATATATTAACATTTGAATAAAAACACTTTATGTTCTCATTGGGACCTAGAAAGATTATTTTCGTCTAAAGAAAGAGCCTACATATTACTCAGGCTCTTTCCCGTATCACTCAGAAATCCTGATCTCAACCAGATGAAAATGAAGTAAAGGTCCGCTCTATTCTAGACCACATGATTTTTTTTTTTTCTTGGTGGCATGAGCGAGAAGGAGCACCAGGGAGGGCAATCCTCCCAGAAAGTGAAAAATCCACTGAAAGCTCAGTTTAAAGAATGAGTTTCGGAGTTCCCGTCGTGGCTCAGTGGTTAACGAATCCGACTAGGAACCATGAGGTTGCAGGTTCGATCCCTGGCCTCGCTCAGTGGGTTAAGGATCCGGCGTTGCCGTGAGCTGTGGTGTAGGTTGCAAACGCGGCTCGGATCCCACGTTGCTGTGGCTGTGGCGAAGGCCGGCAGCTACAACTCCTGTTAGACCCCTAGCCTGGGAACCTCCATATGCCGTGAGTGCAACACCATATCATATCACTTGTATGTGGAATCTAATAAAAATGATACAAAAGAACTTATTTATAAAACAGAAACAAACTCACAGCTTTCAAAAGCAATTTTAGGGTCCCCATAGGGGAAACCAGGGTGTTGGGAGTGGGGAGGAATTAGGAAGATGGGAATAACATATACACAACACCGTGTAACATAGATGATTACCGAAAACTACTGTATAACACGAAAATCTACAGTAGTTTGTAATAACCTGTATGGGGGTAAATAATGGATATATTTATATATATAACTGATTCCCTTTACTATATGCCTGAATCTAACACAACATTGTGAGTCAACTATACTCCATTAAAATTTTTTTTTCAAAAAAGATGAAAAGCAAGTTATTGTCCTTATACTCCTTTAAGAAGAAGTCAAGGGCCATGTTCTATGAAAACTGCATGTCTGTATACCTAAACCTTGCATTCGGTGCAGAGAGCTGTTCATGCTATTGAGAAGCCAATAGGAACTAAGACCATCAGACTCTTTTTCCCCTTCTCAGCCTCCTATGTAGAGGAAGTGTGGGTGCACTCATTAGCACTCTACACTTTTTCTTTTCCTCATCCTTTGCTTGCCTGTTTTCTAGTTGAATTTTCCTAAGACAAATATAGCTATAATGCAGATCAGCTCGTACAGGGTATCAGGATGCTAAGGGTATGGTGGAGGGGAATGCTGGGTTTTGATGGAGAGAAGGGCCACAGACCTATGTGTTATTTTGTATGTGGCATTCAAGGCTTTCAAGGTGGGTGTGAGGACCCCAGGCCTCTGGGATGGATATGTTTTGTTTTGTTTTGGTTTGGTTTGGTTTCATGGCCATACCTACAGCACATGGGAGTTCCTGGGGCAGGGACTGATCCTGAGCCACGGCTGTGACTTACACCACAATTGTGGCAACACTGGATCTTTTTAAACCACTGCACCGATCCAGGGATCAAACCTATGCCCCTGCAATTACCGGAGCCATCGCAGTCAGATTCTTAACCCAGTGTGCCACAGTGGGAACTTCTGGGATGGATGTTTTTAAAGAGAGACACGTAGAGTTTTCACCCAAAACTTGCACTCAGGGAAAGTACCATTCCTTAGCTGCTTGATTAGACATACAGAAACACCAGTGCCAGAAAATCTGAGGCTGCTCGTCGGAGGTAACAGGCCAGGAAAGGGAGGCTGGGACAGAGAGCTGATGAGTGTTGATGTCATGACCGTGTCTCTTCAGCCAACTATGGGATGGAAGGGTCCCATCAAAATTCCAGAGAGGCTAAAAGCCAGGTGTATTAGCCCAGGGAGGGGAATGGCTACTAAAATAGATTTCCTTTGCTTTGCTTCGCGCCTCACCACTGACCTCTATCACTCCCTATTTGCCAGGTACACAGAGCACAACCCTGACCCCTTGCTTTTTAGGTACACATGAAACAGCACTGCACATGGAGAACAGCCAAAGCGTTTGATAATTCATCATCAGCGGCAAACGTGAGTGTTTCCATGCGATGCAAATTGCTTTGGCTTCCACACTGCCCCTGTCGCTTCGAGGGCTGATGGTAAATAGCCTTCCCTGGGATTACTATCAAGTATTCATTTTAACAACATTAATTTACAACGTGTACATTTTGCTACATGAGTTATTCACAGAGCCGGCCCTTTGGTGACTGATGTTTATTCACTGTAATCACTGAGCTTGCCTGAAATTTTTAAGTTAATGAGACCTGGACTGGAAAAAGATCGTGTGCGGAGTTGTTCGTGGGGGATTCATTCAGGAGAGAGACAGGAACACCTCCTGAAAAATCTGTATGTTTAGGGTTGGGTAGTGGAGAGGGAGAAGGCCACTGGAGGGAGCTGAGTCCAATCAGTGTCCTCACCTAAGGACCTCCTAGGACCTTACACCTAGAAGGCAGCAGTGACCACACCAACAACAGTGCAAATGCTCCTTATGGTAATTTACATTTTTCAGGTCTCTTCCCATCTGTTCTGGCCATAATCCTGTAGAGTAAGCCTAGTGGATGGATTAAGAGTATGGGATCTGAGGACGGACTGCTGAAGCTTGACTTTACCACTTACCAGCCAAGCAGCCCTGGGCAAGTTACTTCACTTGTCTGTGCCTCAATTCCAGGGAGTTCTCACAGTGGAAACGAACCCGTATCCACGAGGATGCAGGTTCAGTCCCTGGCCTCGCTCAGTGGGTTAAAGATCTGGCATTGCCGTGAGCTGTGGTGTAGGTTGGAGACGTGGCTCGGATCCGGTGTTGCTCTGGCTGTGGCGTAGGCTGGCAGCTGCAGCTACAATTTGACCCTTAGTCTGGAAACTTTCATATGCCGTGGGTGCAGCCCTAAAAAGTCAAATCAATCAATCAATCAATCAATCAATTAATTAAATGGGCAAATCATAGTTACTACACAGAGTTGTTGGCAAATAAGAGTTGTTACAGTAAAACGAAAGAGCAGAGTTGGAGTGGAGAAACAATGAGCTCCTGCCCTATAGCACAGGGAACTACATCCAGTTACTTATAATAGAACATGATGGAGGATAATGAGAGAAAAAGAAAGTGTATGTATATATATATGTGTGTGTGTTGTGTGTATATATGCCTGGGTCACTTTGCTGTATAGTAGAAATCGACAGAATACTGTAAACTAACTATAATGGAAAAAAATAAAAATCATTAATAAAAATAGAATAAAAATAAAAAAACACAAACAAACCCAAATTCATAGAAAAAGAGATCAGAAATGTGGTTACCAGAGGTGGAGGGGAGGGGGATGGGACATTTGAGGAAAATGGTCAAAAGGTACAAAGATTCAATTATGCCCAGTCATTGCTAGGGATGTATGACTGTAGTTAGCACTGCTACATAATATATGGAAAAGTTGTTAAAAGAGTAAATATTAAGAGCTCTCAGAGTTCCTGTTGTGGCTCAGCAGGTTAAGGACCCAATGTAGTCTCCATGAGGATGTGGGTTAGACCCCTGGCCTCGCTCAGTGGGTTAAGGATCCAGCATTGGCACGAGATGCAGTTACTCTCTGACTCTTCCTTTTTTTTTAATGGCCATACCGGTGGCATATGGAAGTTCCCAGGCTAGGGGTAAAATCCAAGCTGCAGCTGCCAGCCTATGCCACAGCCACAACACAAGATCCAAGGCACTTCTGTGACCTATGCTGCAACTTGTGACAACACTGGATCCTTAACCCACTGAGCAAGGCCAGGGATCCAACCTGAAACCTCAGGGACACTATGTCGGGTTCTTAACCTGCTGAGCCACAGTGGGAACTCCAGGAGTGCCTCCTTTTCAAAGACATCTCATCAAAGTGGCTTTTATTTTTTGACCACACCCATAGCATATGGAAGATCCTGGCCGGGGATGGGACCCACACCACAGCAGCAAGGCCGAATCCTTAACCTGCTGCACTACAAGTGAACTCCCAAAAGTGACCCTTTTTTTTTTTTTTTTTAAGAGCCACATGGAGGTTCCCAGGTTGAATCGGAGATGCATCCGCTGGCCTACACCACAGCCACAGCAATGCGGGAGCTGAGCCATGTCTGCAACCTATCCCACAGTTCATGGCAATACCGGATCCTTAACCCACTGAGCGAGACCAGGGATCAAACCTGTATCCTCACGGTTACTAGTCAGATTCATTTCCGCTGAGCCATGATGCAAAATACCAAAAGTGACTTTTAAAGGAGAAAATCATGTGAAGTGCTGAGGGGACAATGACTTCTCTGCGCCCCCATTCCCTCTCCATCTGCAACAGCTCGGATAGTCACAGTCCCCACAGTTCTAACAGTGGAAAGACAGTTGCAAGACTAAGATGATGTCCATAAATGGAGGTAGGCAACATTTTCTGTAAAGAGCCAGGGAGTCAATATTTTAGGTTTTGTGGTTCATACAACTTCTGCTGTATCCACCCCTTACAACAGCACATACAACTTCTGCTAATACCACCTCTTACAACAGCACATCAGCTGTTGTAACCCCAAAGCAGCCATAGATACTACACAATGAATGGACATGAAGGTGTGCAGATAAAACTTTACTTATGGACATGGTCATTTAATTTTCATGCAATTTTTATGAGTCATGAAATATTCTTTTGACTTTTTTTAACTGTTTAAAAAATGTCAAAACTATTCTGAGCTCAGAATCTGTAAAAAGAAGAAGGTGAAAGAGAAGAGGAAGAGGAAGAAGAAGGAGAAGGAGAAGAAGAAGAAGGAGAAGCAGCAGCAGCAGTAGCAGGGGACTGAACATGGTCCCTGGGCTATAGTTTGCGACCCTGTCCTCAAATATTTGGCACAGCTCCTGGCATATACTAAGTGCTCAGTGGTAAGATTAACACGTTTGTTATTCATATTAGCGAGACAGCATCAGGCAGTGCTTCCTAGTCCTGCAACCAACCCTTTGGCAAACACCTGAAAATCAGCCCTAATCTGGGACTTTCCTTTTTCTTCTGGTCCTTCAAGCAGCTGGATTTGACCTGGGTCAGGGCTGGGATCTGGGGGAGGTGGATTGCAGGAAGTCAATGCCTTGGTTTAACAGCTTCCTAAAATTCTGACTGCTTGGACCAAAAACTGCCAGCTTGAAAGGGGCTTTATAAATGAAGAGCCTGTAAAGCAATTCAGAATCTGATTTTGCTGCAAAAGCATGATTTTAACAGATCTGTAGCTGTTCCCAACCTTTTAACACTGTCTCCTGTGAGTCAAGAGATTTTGATCTTGTAACTAAATTGACTCTGCCGCAGGTTTGCCATCCTCCTGGGTAAATTCTCTGACATGCATGGCTTCAGAACCAACCCCCCCTCTCAAAAAAAAAAAGGAAAGAAAGAAAAGAAAAAGAAAAAACCCAACTCTCTTCTATACCCAGTTATCCTCTATCTCATTTTCTCCAAATTGAAATATATACATTTTTAATATCATAATGAATGTCAAAATCAACTCCCTTTGGCCCTAAACCTTGTGTTCTTTTACTTGGGGTAGAGACATCTCTGTTTAATCCTAATGTTAGTATTTAGAAAAGTGGTAGCAGATTTAAAACAGTGATTTGCATCAGGCCAGAAATCTATTGTGTCCCCAGGCCAGTTAATAAGTGCACAGTGATGAGGCCATTTCTTTTTCTTTCTTTCCTTCTTCCCTTTTTTTTTTTTTTGTCTTTTTAGGGCCATACCGGTGGGGCATAGGGAGGTTCCCAGGCTAGTGTCGAATAGGAGCTGTAGGCTCAGGCCTATACCACAGCCACAGCAATTCCAGATCCGAGCTGCATCTGCGACCTACACCACAGCTCATAGTGCCAGATCCTTAACCCTGAACGAGGCCAGGGATTGAACCTGCATCCTCATGGATAACAGATTCGTTTCTGCTGCACCATGTTGGGAACTCCCCTTTCTTCCTTCTTTCCTTTCTTTTTTTCTTTCTCTCTTTCTTTGTTGAGACAGGGTGTCTCTGGAAGTTCAGGCTTTTCTGGATGAAGCAATATTGTCCACATTCTATACAGTTCGAGGCAAGAGGCTGCTGGGGTTTCAGGGCCAGAATCCCCCCCGGGTGTGTGCCTGTCCCCAAAAAGCTGCGCTCACACGTGAGGAACACAGTCCTGGAGCTGTTTTTGTGGAGCTGGAAACATGTCCCATCTCCTAGAGTTGGGAATAGAATATGACCAGGAATGACTGGGCTACTCCAATGACACGGGGGAGAGGGAAGGAGGGAAGGAGGTGGAGGAAAATGCAGGAGGAGGAAAAGATGGGAGAGGAAAGAAGCACACAGAGGAAAGATGAAAGAATAGGAGAAACATCAAGCCAGTGCATGAGGGGCCGGGAGAAAGCATGAGAAGTTGAGTGTGCACCACGGTTCCAAGCCTTCCATCTTTGTGCCCTTGAAGATGTGGGCAACTTTGAAGTGGATCACACTCTAGTGACATCCAGAAAGAAGAGCTGTCACCAGCAGACTTAGAAAAATAGCTGCATTTTCTTATAAATTCAAAAATCCTATAGTTCACAAACAGAACAGGTGTGTGTGTGTGAGAGAGAAAGAGAGATTGAGATTTTTTTTTTCTCTTTTCCTTTGCTTTCCCTTCTAATTTCTGTTTTCTCTTGCAGAAGAAGAGGTTATTCCCCCTGGAGTTCTGGTTGAGAAGCTCAGAGTTCTAGAACTTTATATAAGCTTCTCTATTGTTTCGTGACAGACATTTTTCAAGGATGCATTGAACGGAGGCTTGGCTGGCAAGCAGGGAGAAGGATGAGAGAACTATGAAAGGACATTTCATCCCAATGGTCCTGCGGCTGCTGAAGAGAATCCCCAGGTGCAAAATCAGAGCTCAGCTGTGTTTCCAGTTCTCCCCCATCTAGGAAAAGGGAAAATGGATCAAAGCTACAAAGTATGCAGAAGATGAAGCAGAACTGATTAACCAGAGGCTTAATCAGCATTTTAGCCCAACTAATGGACAGTGGTTTACCATTGTTTTTAAAAAACCATCCCCCAGGTACACGAGACTTTTTGTCATTGCTGAGTTTCTTCCAAGTTATCAGACAGAAGAGAAATTCTGTTCAGAAGGTTTTGATAATATCCAACACTTTCAAGGCCTTTCTATGGTACACGTATTGTCTCATTAAATCACCACTTTATAACACTTACAGGTCTTAAGATTATTCCCATTTTATGGGTGAGAACATAGACTTAAAGAGTAAGTCTATTTTTCCCTGGGTTATAGCTAAGAGTCAGAAGAAAATCTCCAGTTTGAACCCTGTTGGGGTCCCCTATGACCATTTGTTCAGAGTTCTTCTTTTTTTTTTTTTAATGATTTTTATTTTTTCCATTATAGCTGGTTTACAGTGTTCTGTCAGTTTTCTACTATACAGCAAAGTAACCTAGTCCCATATACATATATACATTCTTCTTCTCACATGTCCAGAGTTCTTGTGCTTAATCTTTAGGCTTCACTACTCTCTCATTCAAAGATGCAAAGGCCAGCAGCTACAGCTCCTGTTAGACCCCTAGCCTGGGAACCTCCATATGCCGCGGATGCGGCTCTAGATAAAGGCAAAAAGACAAAAAAAAAAAAAAAAAAAAAGATGTGCTCGCTGGAGAATAAATATGAAGACAAATAAAACATAGCTATCTTAAGGGAGATTAGGGTCATATCTCATATAGGTGAATAATTCATTAATGAAGGAAATGGGAAAGTTTTGAGATGGTGCTGTGCATGGAGGCCCCAAGACTCAGAGTGCCACTTTGTGTTGGGTTAGGTCACTTTGTCATCCCATTCCATGATGTGTGTGTGTGTGAGTCTGAGTGTGTGTGTGTGTGTCTCGAGGAGATCTTCCTGGCGGCGGATATATATGAATCAGGCGTTTGTAATATGGACAGGTGATGAGAAGGAGGTTCCAGAAAGCGGGAAGAGGATGTCCAGAGGCATAGTATCCCAAACATTATGCATTGTTTCAAGAATTATACGAGGTTCTAAATGTCTGCTATGTAAATAGCAAGATCAAGAGTGGTCAGCATTGAGACTGGAGAAGGAGCAAGAGTCAGACTCTTTTTTTTTTTTTTTTGCTATTTTTTAGGGCTGCATCTGTGGCATATGGAGGTTCCCAGGCTAGGGGTCTGCAACCTAAACCACAGCTCATGGCAACGCCAGATCCTTAACCCACTGAGCGAGGCCAGGAATCAAACCTGAATCCTCATGAATCTTAGGTTCATTAACTGCTGAGCCTTGAAGGAAACTCCAAGAGTCAGACTCCAAAGGGGATTTGTGTTTGATACCCAGGAGTTTGGACTTCCTAGATCCTTCAATGAACCTGCCTTGTTTGGAAACTCCATCTCTACATCTGTGAGGCAGAATGACACCCCTCGCAGAAAATAAGGTTATTGAGATCACAGCAAAATAGACTTGTATGCACTGTGGCAACATCTAGAAACACAACCTCGAATTGCTCAAAGCTTGAGTTCATGAAGATTAGGTTCATGTCACTGTTATTCCAAAGGATGGACTTTAAAATTAATGACGCTCTTTTTCTTATTTCTCCCTACACATGCACTTTCTCTGTACCAGACATTTGTGATTCTCCTGCAGCACAGACACTTGGAAAGAGAGAGAGAATATATCCTTTTTCAAAGTGAGAGGTGAGGGAGTGATCTGCCCAGTCAGAGCAACTTCTCCTTTTTCAAAGAAACTTCTCTCTGCCACAGGACTGGAACATTGACAGCTGAGCTTATACTCTTTGACCCAGACTATAGACAAGATGATTGGTGTGATACTGTGATTTGTAAGAAGAAATGCACAGTTGACCCTTGAACGACATTGGTTTGAATCACGATAGCCCAATTACTGGTGGATTTTTTTTCAATAAACATAATGTCTGTATTTTCATTTGACAGATCTTTAAATGTGGAAAAGAGCTTGCGTTCGATTAAAGAACATGATATGTGGAATCTAAAGAACTACCGGTAGAGTTCTGATTCTATTCAGACTGTTTCTTGTCCTTGGGTGTGTCATTTATCAATTTGAATCCCTCCCCCCACTTTTTTAACTTTAAAGTAGAGATAGCTATAGTCAGATTTTAGACTCCACAGGGATTGGCACCCATAACCCCCAACGTGTTCAAAATTCAACTGTATATTTGGTTCTCAGCCCCCCCCCCACTTTATGTCACAGAGCCCCTAAAACCCTTGGAATGTCTGATGCTAAGAGCAATAAAGGTGTCTCTTGTTATGTTAATCAGGCAACTGTTGGACCATACTTGAGGATGGGGGCTGGTTGCCAGGAGAACCAACTTTGTGGTTAGAGGCTTGGAACTTTCAGTCCCACCTCCTCCCTCGGTGGGGAGGCCGGGGAGGGCAGAGGAGAGGGACTGGAGTTTGAGGTCAAACACCAGTGGTCAGCGATTCAATCGATCATGCCTATGTAATGGAACCTCTGTAAAAACTCAAAAGGACAAGGTTTAGAGAGCTTCTAGGTTGGTGTACAGTGGAGATTCAGGGAGAGTGGTGGGCTGGGAAAGGCATGGAAGTTCTGTGCCCTTTCTCCATATCACACCCTATGCGCTACTTCCATCTGGCTCTTCCTGAGCTGTACCCCTTTCTAATAAGCCAGTAATCTAATAAGCAAAATGTTTCTCTGAGTTCTGTGAGTTGCTCTAACAAATTCATCAAACCCAAGGAAGAGGTTGTGAGAATCTGTGATTTATAGCCAGCTGGTCAGAAGCCCAAGTGACAAAATGGACTTCCGATCTGAAGTGGAGGTCAGTCTGGAGGGACTGAGACCTTAACCTGTGGAATCAGATGCTTTCTCAGTCTCAGAGTGGAATCGAATTGGAGGACTCCCAGCTAGTGTCAGAGAATTCCTTGAATGTGCTGGCAACTGCCCTCAGTCCTCACTGCAGTTGGACACGCGTGTTAGAAACTTAACTGGACCAAAGGGAGACACATGACTCAAGTGAGTTTAAGCAGACTGTCTTTACCAGGAATGTGAAATAGGAATTCAGAGATAACCAATTCATGTGAATGGTAGAATATGAGAACACATTAAAAACTTGGATGTCTGAGGCAGCCATTTTTTAATATGGACTGAGAAGCAGTAAGAACAGGCGTATAAAGAGAAGAATGAAAAAGATGCTCAGAGAGAAGCAGAAATGAGAGAGAAGGAGCAGTGCCTGGATCCCTAGCAGCTTTTCTAATTTCTGAAAGCAATTCTATTCTGAGGCTCAAATATGTTCCTCCCCAGGTTACATAAGACATTCATATTTTTTAGTAATTTTTTTTTTTTTTTTTTTTTTGCTGGAACTCTCTTGAGTTGGCTTATGCTACTTGAAACTCAAATGTTTTTGACAGTACCCAGATCAGCAACCTTGTTGCTAGCGGCCAAACAAGAATCATAAAGACCAAGAAGAGATGTGGGAGGAGATGAGAAAAATCTCCAGGGCTCATACCGACGAATCAAGTCTCTGTAGCTAAAGACTGACACAATTTCTAGGACCTTTTCTCCAATATGACATGTCAAATACACCTCAAAGCCCTCTTTGATCAATCTGGTGCCAAAGCCTTGTGAAGCTAAAGTGCAGTGGCCAAAGACATTGGTTTGATCACCATGAACAGCCCTTTGTAGATTGTCTTCCTCCTCCTCCGAGCTTTCTCTACCCACTCAGCCCACACAGATGTCTTCCTCCCTGCTCTTTCAATGAGTGCTTGCCATGTATTACAGCTCTTACAGCAGCGTAGAGCCACCATTGCACCTGTAAAGCTCCATCTCCCTCAGGAGAAAAGAAGCACATCTTACTTATTTCCATTTATTCCACAGTTTTCCCCATGAAATCTTGAACCTTCAAGCCTTTCAATGAATGCCTTTAAAAATGTCTTTAAAGGGAAATTTTCATCAGTGAATGAGGTCCAGGCAGAGATATGGTTTCCTCAATTCCCTCTAGACATCATTTGAAGGAGAACAGAGTGAATTTGATGGATGGGGCTTCAGTTTGGAGCCTGAATTCCACCCCCTATCAGTTTGATGTTTAGATATGTGTCCATTCAGTGGAACAAGGGAAGAGAGAGAGAGTTACTTTAATAAGGCTGCAGAGCTCAGGATCTCTGGTGGGGATGGTAAACCCTGATGCTGTCTCTCCTACACAGAGTGGTCCACTCTTAGTTTTTATTCCATCACAGTGAGACAGATTGTAGAACTCCTAGAAGGAAAGTCTGACCAAAAGGACTCACCTGCTCTTTACTCACAATCTTTTTCTATTTTTTAGTCTTTATTTTGTTCATTGAAGTGTAGTTGATTTTACTATCTTAATAGCCAAATCATAGCCACAAATAACACACATTCCTTTTGAGCCTCAGCCCAAAGGTGAAATCTTCAAGTATCTGAGTGGTTCTGAGCCTCAGGGCTAGAAACAAATCCCCTACCCCCACCCCAAGCCACAAAGGAAAGGAGGATACTCATTCTTGTCCTCAAGTCAAGTCCATTGCCATCTTCAGAATTCAGGCAGAAGGTTATTTGTGGAGAAATACTAAGCGGCAAGTCAACCAAATTCCTAATCAAATGGGGTCTCACCAGGACTGTAAGGATTTCTCATCTTCCCTTAGTAAGAGCATGAATCTATTTTACAGGAAATAATTTAGTGACCTCTGACCTACCAAACGATGATCTTAATTTATTAGTATCCTGTTCCAGAAAGAAGGGAAAAAAGATCATCTCATGGTTTGTGCTGAACTGTCAAGCTCCCACCAGCATCTTTCCAAAGAATCCTGCACAGCAAAACTCTCAAGCCAGCTTCCTAGAAAACTGTAGAGGGAAATCTAAGCTCAGCTTTCCGCATCCTTGTGTCAAGAAGAGTCAGGACCCACACACCTTTTTCATCCTAATTAAGACTTGCTGTGTGCTTTGTAGTAGATGTTTCAGAAGCTGGACCCTGTAAGGCTGACCCCACGGCAAGAAGAAACATGCTATGTAATAACTATTTGTTGATTTCCTTCTGTGTGATCAACATTCTTCTAGCCACTCTTGGAAGATGGAAGCAGATGGAAGACAAAAAGTTCAACATTACCGATACTCTATCTATGTTCCAGGTTTTTTCAGTTTATGAAGTGTTTTTGTTTCATCAGTTCATTTAATACCACTGTTAAGATTACATCTTCCTTTTTTTTTGTCTTTTTGCCTTTATCTAGAGCCACACCTGCAACATATGGAGGTTCCCAGGCTAGGGGTCTAACAGGAGCCATAGCTGCCAGCCTTCACCACAGCCACAGCAACGCAGGATCTGAGCTGCGTCTGCAAACTAAACCACAGTTCACGGCAACGCCAGATCCTTAACCCACTGAGCAAGGACAGGGATCGAACCCACAACCTCACGGTTCTTAGTCAGATTTGTTAACCACTGAGCCACGAAGGGAACTCCAAGATTACATCCATTTAATGAGACAAGCAATGTGGGTAACGCCTCCATTTGATACATGAAGAAAATGAGGCACCAACTGGTGAAGGCACTTGCTCGTGTTCCCGTGATGAGTAGAGGATGGTGTGGAGACTAGAACCCCTTGCTATGGACCTTCGTGCCCTGGTCTGTCCATTCCTCTGTGCCTCCACTTCACCTACAGGGGAAGGCCAGATGGATGAAGCAAGGCAAGGCCATGTGTGACTGAGCGTTGAACTCCACGGTTCAATGCCTAGCCTGAGAGGATAAAGAGGAAAAGATGGGTGTGAGCCAGAGGGTCGCGGAAGCTTCCTGAAGGACATGGTCTTGGGTTGGACCATGAAGAAGAAAGACAACACTTCCACAGAAGGAATGGAAACTGTGTGCAGAAGAGAGCTCCTCTAGGAGACTGGTAGATCCCCAGAGGGTGAGACTTAGAAGAAAACAAAAATGGAAAAATTCTAAAGCCCATTTTTTAAAAGTCTAAGAAAGCTGAGCAGCAGCAGTAAAAACATGTCATTCTTCAGTCATCACCAGACCAGGAGGGCAGAGCCAGAAGAAAGGCTTGAAATTCAGCAAAGGAAATGAGAAACAGTGGAACGAAGGAGGTAGCCCTATGCTAAGAACAACCAGGCCCTCTTGCAAGTTTCCTCCAAAGCCTCAGTGTCTTCGAGAGGAGAGGCCCTCAGAATGCAGAGCTTGCCAAGTCTTCCAGAAAGCCCCATCCTCCGAGCTGACACATGGCTGCCCCCAGCTCTGCCTTGAGTCTCAGGCGAACTTTGCTGTGTGGGCGTGCCAGGAGGATGGGAAGCCATGGCTGAGAAATGAGTTGATCTTTGGCACTGGAGAGCGAACTCTGGCGTGGCTCCTTTTCTCCTCTCCTGAATCTCCATACCGGCCACGTTAGCTCTCCCAGCAACAACGCTAAAACCTCCAGGCCAATGTAAAGTTTGAGAGCCTGAGCCTCTCACTGGGTTAGTGGAGGAATCATTCTGCAGGTCTCTGTTCCATACATTCCAGAACTGATAGCCACTGAACCCAGGGAACTGTCGATTTGACCTTGAGGCAGAAGGTTTTGGACCACCTCACATGGAGCTGCGCGGCTGGAAGAACCCATTTCTGCCGTGAGAGTGGCAAAGAAAAGTCAAGGTCAGCAAAGCAGGCAACCATAGGGCCTGCTTTTCCCCGCCTCCCCCACCTGACCCACTTCTCCACAATCCACCTGCTTCAGCCACCTCAGGCCCAGGCCCAGCTGCCAGGTTCTAACTGAGGCAGTACCTCAAATTGCCAGGAGATTGCTATCCAAACTGTCACCCCCTGATCAGAAATGAAGGAGCTACGGAAAGTAACTGACAGCACCTGAGCGATCTCTCATTTGAATTAAATCAAGATCTTTAAATATTTATAAAGTTCTGGTTTCTAAAATATCCAGCCCTCGCCTTGCACGCAGGCTGTTGAAATACGGGCCTACTTCATTCTAAACTGGAGTGGTCTGAACAGTCATATATTTCGTTTGTGTGTGAGCCAGGGCTTGTGTCAGAGTGTGCATTATTGTGTGTGAGATGGAGAGGGTGTGTTTGTGTGCATGTTGAAAAACCTATTGCATTATGTTAACCATCCCAGGGGCTCCGTATAGAACATGACTGGAATGAATATAGGACAAGAATAACTTTTTTCTATCTCATTAGATGGGCTGAGTTTTGAAATCTGCTCTGAAAAGTGTGGTAAAGTGTGCAGTGTTGTAGATTAATGCACTGAATACATTTCTACAGTTCTTGATGTGTTTCATAAAAGGTCCATTTCAAAAGTGTGCTGTATTATAGGTGAACACTCGCAGTAAATAATCTTGTTACAGAAACCTAAGCAATTTTTACAAGGCGTATTTCTGGCTGACTGAACAATTTATTCTCCAGATGTCACATTGTATTTTTCCAATATAAAATGAAACAGCTTTTTTTTTTTCTTTTAAGGCCGACTGGGCTGCTTTGTCTGAGTCTAGAACAAAGGATCTCTCCTTAAGGAGGCTGATGTGATGTTAAAGCCCATCACTTTAACATTAACACCACACCTGGGAGGAGCAGGCAACGCTGTGGTTAGCTCTCCTTTGCAGGAATGACACTTGACAATCAGGCAGGACACTCCCCTGAGTCACCCAGTCGGAGAAAACCCTGTGGCTTCTTGAAAAGCCAGAGAGAGTAAGAGAAAGAGGATGAGGAGAGTGAAAAGGAGTGGAGAAGAGAGGAGGGGGCAGTGGGGTTTGGAAGGGGGTGGGGGAGGAAAGAAAGGAGGGAAAGAAGAAAGGAGAAGGAGAAATAGGACGCAAAGGTAGAAAGGTAAGAGGAGATGGAGGAGCAGGTGGCAAAAAAGAAGACAGGAGTTCCCGTTGTGGCACAGTGGAAACAAATCCAACTAGGAACCATGAGGACTCAGGTTCCATCGCTGGCCTCGCTCAGTGGGTTAAGGATCCTGCATTGCCATGAGCTGTGGTGTAGGTTGCCAGTGCGGCTCAGATAACCCGTTGCTGTGGCTGTGGTGTTAGGCCGTCAGAGGTAGCTCCAATCAGACCCCTAGCCTGGAAGCGTCCACATGCCTCTGATGTAGCCCTAAAAAGCAAAAATAAATAAATAAATACATAAATAAGAAGACAGAAGACAAAACGAAGGTGAGAGAGAAGACAAATAGCAAAATAGATAAAATGGCAGGAAGTGATGGGAAATGCTGGAGAAATATGCAAAATCTGCTGCCACCAGAGGCAGCATTTGCTGGGCTCTTTTGTAGCACATTAAGCCCATGAAATACTCTATGAGAAAAAAAAAAAAAGAGTTCCATGATCAAACGATTTGGGAAAACAGTGAATCTTTATCACCCTCTTCCTTAGGAGACTCACAACGCACCTCAGCGTGTTGAAAGCTCTGAGAAGTCTTGCTGGAAGGAAACCTGTTTAACTTTGCTTAACCCAGTGCTTCCCAATTTATTTGAGGTCCAGATATCTTTCTTTTTTTTCTGACAAAGCATCTGATATGGTTTGGACTCATTCTCCTTAAAAGTCTCTGGCACATCTATCACACGTTATGTCTAGAAAGGCTGGATAATCTGACACCTTCCATGTCCTTGATATCAACGGCTTACAGAAACCACAACAGTCTGCATAAATCTCTCTAGCTATATGATACTCACCCTGGCCAAGACCCTGAGAAAGTTATTTCTTAACATGGTATTTAATGCTGACAAAGTGTATTAGTCGTCTTTGGCTAGGTAGGGCTACAGTAACAAATAACCCCCAACATTTCAGTGGTTGACAAAGGTTCACTTCACACTCACTCCATATGTAGCTGCAGCAAAGTCTAAGCTCTACACTTTTGCTCCATGTGTCTTCCACAACCCGATATCCAGGTCAGACAGAAAAGAGCACTATGAGTGAACCCTGCAACATCTTTGAAAGCTTCTGCCCACGGTATCATACATCACATTCCATTGGCCAAAGCAAGTCACATGACCAAACCTGAAGTCAACGGTATCATACATCACATTCCATTGGCCAAAGCAAGTCACATGACCAAGCCTGAAAGTGCACTTCTTCCATAGCACTGCAAGGTGGCAATGCGTGGGGGAAGTATAAACCTCTTACGGGGGGGCAGTGAACAGAAGAGAAAAATAACAGCAGCTACTACATCAAGGTTAGAGGGGAAGCTTTGGTCTACTGGCATGTCTTTTGGTGGCTTCTTATCTAAGGTTTGGTTACCTCATAGTCCTAGAAGGTCTTCCAAAAAAATTAGGCAAAGGCTAAAAATGAAGCTGGTACAAGATAGATGTGTTAGGATATTAATGAACACAAGTAGGTCCCGCTTTAAGAAAAATTAATACATGAAAAGTGGCAGGTGTCTTAGGGTTTAAGTGTTCACAGAGGATAATAAATTTCTGCTTAGTAAATGATTTCCCAACAAAGGTCCCTTGAACAGAGCTGTATTGAATTCAGTGGATTAGATTGGACCACATGAAGCTGTCATTTTTGAGGTTTAAAAAAGTTACCTATTAGCAATTTCATATGGTTCGACCTAGTAAAAAAACACAATTTATAGGAGCTCAGTGGCTTAAAAACCCAACTAGTATCCATGAGGATGCGGGTTTGATCCCTGGCCTCACTCAGTGGGTTAAGGATCTGGCGTTGCCACAAGTTGTGATGTAGGTTCCAGATGCAGCTTGGATCTGGCATTGTTGTGGCTGTGGTGCAGGCCGGCAACTACAGCTCCAATTCGACCCCTAGCAGGGGAACTTCCATATGCTGCAGATGTGGCCATAAAAAGAAAAATATATATATATAGTTTATATGCATATTGTCAGAAACTTTCACCAAGATGATGGAAATGCTTCCATTTGACTGCCAACTCCGACTAACCTGGAGTGTTAAGAAGGATTCTGAAGCGGCTTCTTATCTCAGCAAGAAAAAGCCTCATGATCAACAAGTGCTCTCTGCCATGGGAGCAGGACACTTGTGGTGTGTATGTGCCATCCTTGGTCTCCTGCAGTGGAATGTGGTGTATAGCCCTCTTTTTAAGCCATCAGCATACGAAGAGTAGTCCCTGAAACCAAGATAAGTGTCATCCGCCTCTCAAAACTCAAAGGATTTCTGCTAGAGTGCAAATGGGACCTTACTGAAGGAGGCGTCATGGACTGACTCAAAATTCCCTCTCCTGGGGCGGGGGTGGAATCTCTATTTCTAGGAACTAGAGAAAAACCTGAAAAAAGTATCCTATTGGGTAGGTGAGGTTTGAGACCAGAGAGGCAACCTGGTGACAGCCATCTCCATGGAGTTTCCACTTAAGCTTCTTCTACAGCAAACAGGTTTGTTCCTGAAAGTGAAACAGGGCCTTTGCACAGGCTGTTCTCTCTGCTAGAACCCTCTTTCCTCACAACCTTTTTTTTTTTTTTGGTCTTTTTAGGCACATGGAAGTTCCCAGGCTAGAGGTCAAATCACAACTACAGTTGCCACTTTGCGCCACAGCCACAGCAATCAAGATCCAAGCCACAAATGCGACCTACACCACAGCTGACGGCAACGCCAGATCCTTAACCCACTGAGCGAGGCCGGGGATTGAACCCATGTCCTCATGGATACTAGTTGGGTTCATTACTGCTGAGCCATGACAGGAATGCCAGGACTTTTCTCAGATATTGCCTTCCCAGAGCAGCCTTCCCTGCCAAGGTCATTCACAATAACTACCCCTGCCACTCTTGGTTCCCCGCTACCTCTATATTTTACTTCAGATAACTTATGACCATCTGACCTGATAAATGACGTAGGTGTATAATAGACACTCAGTAAATGACTCTTGAATGAATGAATGAGTGAAATCAGACTAACAACATTGCAGCCCAGCACAACAGGGACACCTTGGAGAAAGAGCCTTTCTCATACAGATTCATTGCTGAAAACAAAAGAAAAAAAAAGTTAAAAGAATTCTGAATAATGATGTCAAAAATATTGAACAAAACATACCTCTGTAGAATTAGAGTAAATAATCATAAAGGAATAAAAGTCGGAACCATTTCAGAGGAAGGAACAGTAGAGTGAATACTGAAGAAAAATACCAAATGAGGGAGTTCCCGTCGTGGCGCAGTGGTTAACGAATCCGACTAGGAACCATGAGGTTGCGAGTTCGATCCCTGCCCTTGCTCAGTGGGTTAACGATCCGGCGTTGCCGTGAGCTGTGGTGTAGGTTGCAGACGCGGCTCGGATCCTG
>PVHT020000180.1:1950050-1978354 GCA_004024745.2 Catagonus wagneri
GTTGCTGTGGCTGCGGCGCAGGCCAGTGGCCACAGCTCCGATTAGACCCCTAGCCTGGGAACCTCCATATGCCGCGGGTGTGGCCATAAACCCGCGGCCATAAAATGACAAAAGGCAAAAAAAAAAAAAAAATACCAAATGAGTGAGGTGGAAGACACACTTGATGATGGCAGCCTGATCTCAAAGGAGAATAGAGCTTAGAAATGCAAAGAGGAAGGAGAGAAGGTAGACAGGCATATGCTGCTCTGCCAGAGACCCAAATTACAAGTAAAAGAAGTATCAAGGGAGTTCCCATTATTGAGTGGGTTAAGGACCCAACATAGTGTCTGTGAGGATGCGAGTTCGATCCCTGGCCTCACTCGGTGGGTTAAGGCATTGGCATTGCCGTGAGCTGTGGTGTAGGTCACAGATGCGGCTTGGATATGTCATTGCTGTAGCTGTGGTGCAGGCCAGCAGCTGCAGATCTGATTCAACCCCTAGCCCAGGAACTTCCATATGCTGCAGGTGCAGCCCTAAAAAGGAAAAAAAAAAAAAAGTATCAAAAGGGAAAGAAGAGGAGGAACGGAAGTAAAAGTCAAGGAATATGACAGTAGGTAACTTGTTTGAAGTAAAAGAAAAATTAAGTCTGCAAACAGAAAAGGTTTTCTGAACACCAGGCAAAACAGTAAAAATGAGTCTTCTGAAAAGTTAACTTGAGGAGTTACTTGAGTGAGTATGCCAATCGCTGTGTTCAGTGTTTGCAAAACGCTGTCTCATTCGATCTTCACAACCACAGGCAAGGTGGTACTTGTATTCTATCCATTTCACAGGTAAGGAAACAGAGGCCTGGAGAGATCCAGTGAGCAGTCCAAGGTCCCACTGAGAGCAGGGAGTCACGAGTCAAGACTTTCTGGCTTCCAGGCCTCTGACCATTGTACTCTCCTGACTTTTGGTGAATGTGAAGTGCTTGCTATAGACAGAGAGACTGTGCACTGAAGGCCCCAGGCACTTAGTGGTGTCTAGAACATCAGCAACAAGTAAAATGTGTCCCCTTCCTGCAGGGAGCTCTCAGGATTTTGCCTTGATTTTCTAGACGTGGGGAAATTCTTTTACTGAGTCTCTCTCTCCCCTGCCCTCTTTCCCTCTCTCTTCTTCTTTCTCCCTCTCCTCTCTCTCTTTCTCTCTTTCTCTCCCTCTCCCCTTCCCACCTCTTCCAAGTTCATTGCCAGTACTGATGCGTAAAATCAGGAGGCAGTATCTGTTTCTAGAGCA
The DNA here is from genome assembly GCA_004024745.2 of Catagonus wagneri. Lineage (NCBI taxonomy): Eukaryota > Metazoa > Chordata > Mammalia > Artiodactyla > Tayassuidae > Catagonus > Catagonus wagneri. The sequence continues at coordinate 1,951,302 of PVHT020000180.1, forward strand.
CAGCACAGTACAGTGCTTAAGCTCAGCCCCCAAAGTCAAACAGCCTGGGGGTTTGAATCCTGACTCGGCCACTCACTAGCTGTGTGACTTTTTCAAGTTAACGAACCTCTCTGTGCTTCAGTTTCTTTATCAGAAAAAAATTAATAACAACAGCTGCCTCATAGAGATCATGGAAGGAATTAATAAACTGAGACACATGAAATCACAAGCACACAGGCGTATCGAAAGCATTCAGAAGAAGTGAGATTTCATTAGCTCTCTGGCCCCGATGGAGCTCCGGCCTCAGTGTCATGCACCGTCCCCTTCCCCCGCTCAGACTCTGCCACCAGGCGCTGCTGCCTTGCAGATGCTGCTCCACAGAGGAGGTTCTGCCTCCTGTTTCACTGGTTTCTGGTCAACCCCACTTGCCACCCCTCTGTCATGGGTGGTAGCAAACCCTCTGCAGCCTGGCTCGCCCTCCTCGGGCCTTCTGCATGGTCTCTCCCCCTTCACACCATTTAGTTCATGCCATTAATCAAAATCCTATAGCAGAAAACGCATGCATAAGTCCGACACATTTATTGCTATGGCAACAATTCAGGCACTTGTCCCAGTGTCAAGCTATATCAGTGGAGATAAATTCTATTGTTTTCACAGTGACAGTTTTCTCTGTGTTGGACTTAATCCATGGAAAAATATAGCCTTTCTCCTTATTTAAGAGAGTGAGAGAGAGCTCGAAAGAAAGAGAAAGTGACCCCTGGGTTTCTTACCCTGTGCATTCAGAACTGAAACCGAATTCTGTCCTCTCTTTTAAAGGAAGGAAGACAGTCAGCGATCTGCAGCAGCATCACACTGATCAGTCCGTCAGCAGGATCCCTGTAACCAAGATTTCCTCTTTGGAACCTGGACTTCCAGAAGGGCCCAAATGCATCAAGAAAATGTGCAAAATCCGGCTATGGAACGTCCTCCCTGTCTTAGCCTGCGTCCCGCTTTGGCACTTTGGATAGCTGGCCGAATTCAGCCTGACGTCTCAGCAAACAGTGTTGGTAAATAGAAACGGGCTTGTTCCTAATGAACATTTTCCCCCTGGTGAATAGCATCTCTCACCCAGAGAAATGACCTCAACTGTGTCACAGAGACGAATTAAGGGTCCCCTCTCCCATCTTCCCCAGCATCTTCGCCTGCAGCCTCCCAGCAAGGGGGGCCTTAAAACCTGGCTTCTGTATTATGTGTGTTGAGGGGTATCTGATGCTCGCCACACCTACGCTTCAGGAAAAAGTCAATTTGACTTTTATAAGCCCTTATATCCTCTTCTCTGCTGAGCCGCTTTCCCATCTCTCCTGCTGACATCGCCCAATTTCCAAAGGTGTGATTGGAGCTGAGTCTGAAAGCCTCTTTGAGTAGGTGTGATTCAGACTGAGTCTGGAAGCCTCTCTGAGCATTGGTGTGTATCCGGCCCACTGTGAGATGCTGGGTAGGATATGAGAAGAAACACTGCCCTCACCGTGCTAATAGTCTAGTGGGAAACACTAACATTCATTCATTCATTCACTCATTTATTCATTCATTTATTCATTCTCTGCTATCGATCATTAAAGTACCCACTGTGTGCTGGGGACTTTACACACAACACCTGTATATTAGTTTCTTCTCGCTACTGTAACAGATGACCACACAGCAACACACTGACCTTAGAGCAACACTTTCTCACACAGGTCTACAGATCAGAAACCCAGAATGGGTCTCACTGGACTAAAAGCAAGCTCTCAACAAGGTTGCACTCACGCTGGGCGCTCTAGGGAAGGGAGACTCCATTTCCTGGCTTTTTACAGTTGCTAGAAGCCGCCTGCTTTCTTGGGCTCCTGGCCTCTTCCTCTATCTCCAAAGCCATCAACCTGAGGCTGAGTATTTCTCTCAGCACCATCTCTCTCTCTCTTTTTTTTTCGGTCTTTTTGCCTTTTCTAGGGCTCCATTCACAGCATATGGAGGTTCCCAGGCTAGGGGTCTAACAGGAGCTATAGCCACCGGTCTATGCCACAGACACAGCAACGCGGAATCCGAGTCGTGTCTGTGACCTACACCACAGTTCACGGCAACGCCGGATCCTTAACCCACTGAGCGAGGCCAGGGATCGAACTTGCAACCTCATGGTTCCTAGTCGGATTTGTCAACCACTGAGCCACAACAGGAACTCCTCAGCACCATCTCTTTGGTTCATTTCTGCCTCCCTCTCCCATGCTTAGAGACCCCTGTGATTACATTGGACCCATCCAGATAATCCAGGATAATCTCCCCATTGGAAGATCAGCTGAATAGCATCCTTCATTCTGTCTGTTGGTTTGATTCCCCTTTATTGCATAATATACCATATTCGGGAGTTACCGCTGTGGCTCAGTGGTTAATGAACCTGACTAGTATCCATGAGGAAGTGGGTTCAATCCCTGGCCTTGCTCAGTGGGTTAAGTATCCAGCGTTGCCGTGAGCTATGGTGTAGGTTGCAGATGTGGCTCGGATCCTGCTTTGCTATAGCTGTTGTATAGGCTGGCAGCTACAGCTCTGATTTGACCCCTACCCTGGGAGCCTCCAAATGCTGTGGGTGCAGCCCTAAAAAGACAAAATAATAATAATAACAATAATAATAATAGTAATAATAATATAATGTATTCACAGATTCCAGGAATTAGGATGTGGACATCTTTGTGGGGAGAGGCATAATTCTGCCTACCTGAAAATATTGAAACTTCTTTGTGAGGGCATTTTATATACGAGAAAACTCTGGGTCAGAGAATTAGACTTGCCCTGAGCCATACATTAATTGTGCTGCTGGGAAAACACAGGAGTTTCAAAATAAATTATAGGAGTTCCCTGGTAGTCTATCAGTCAAATATTTGGTGCTGTCATCGCTGTAGCTTGGGTTCATTTCCTGGACCAGGGAACTTCTGGATGCAGCCAAAAACATAAAGATGAAAAGACGTTTAAAAAATTGTGCAGCTGGGAAGGGAACACAGGATTTCAAAAACCCCCTCATTACTTTCCTATCTGGACCACGGTACATTCCTCACTTGTTCACTCAACAAATAGTAATTGCTGAATGTCTACTATGTGCATCTCTGTGAGACAACATTTAAAGGCAAAGTTGAGGAGTTCCCATCATGGCTCAGCAGTAACAAACCTGACTAGTATCCATGAGGACGCAGTTTCGATCCCTGGTCTCGATCAGTGGGTTTAAGGATCCAGTGTTGTAGTGAGCTGTGGTGTAGGTAGCAGACACGGCTCAGATCCCCAGTTGCTGTGACTGTGGCTGTGGCACAGGCTGGCAGCTGCAGCTCCGATTTGACCTCTAGCCTGGGAACTTCCATATGCTGTGGGCGCAAAGGCGCAAAGTTGAAAAATAAGAAGGAAAGGCAATACAGGATAATATCCCAGGAAGGCTTCCAGAAGGTGGTGAGGCTAGGGCTGCATCACAAGGTGGTATAAAAAAAATAGCTCCATTCCTTTCAGACTCTTGGGTGGACATGTTTGGGGGGGGTTGCCCCCAACTCTTGCCCTCATCTCTCTGAGGAGCCCATCCCAGAGCAGGAGGTCTCGATTCTTTCTGAACCCGGGGTTCAAAGTTACTGTTCCAACTTCCCGGAGTCCTCAGCAAATTTACACCAGTTTTTAGCAGAATTTGATGCCCTGGTCCCTGGGTCCCTTGAAGCAGTGCAGATAGAAACAGAGCTCTAGCAGGCTGCATAGACCGAAGACCTGCACTTCACATGCAGCACAAAGCTGAAGCCTCCTCCTCTTTTTCTGTTCTTCCCTCCCCTCCCATTCCCCTCCTCACTTCCTTCATTTTCTCTCCTCTCCTCTCCTCTCCTTTCCTTTCCTTTCTTTTCTCTCTTGGCTTATTTTTCCAAAAAAAGGAGGAGGGGACACAGAATGGTGTTCTGAGTTCCGGGGACTCTCCTGGGAATCTCCTCCTCTGAATGAATGAGTGAATGAAAGAAGGAGCCCCGTGGCTCTTTGCTGAGCGTCCCCCCAGTGGATCGTCCCGGCTGGACCCCAGGTCTGGTGAGGCCTCTGTCCTGAGAGCAGAGGAGTAGAAAGCAAGACTGCACGGCCCTCCTGGCCACAGTCCTCTCCTGGCTCTAGCACAGAAAGAACTGTTGAGAGTCAAGATCCTGTACTTCTGGGTCCTTGGTCCCAGAAAAGGACCCCAAGTTGCCAAGAGGAAATCCATATCTGGTTCCGTGTGTGGGGGCCAGGAGAAGAGGGGATGGCTTCTAGGAAGGGGACTCAGTGTCTCGGCAATGGCATTTCCTAAACCTTGGTAAACCTCTCGCCGTAAATTATGGAAGAAGCGTGACATTTCAACATCATGTTTTTAGTAGAGTAAGAAAGCCTGAGAAAAGGCCCAGAGAACATGAGAAGAAAACCAGGTGATGGAAGTCTGGAATGGGAGAGGGAAGAAAGAGACAGAAACTTGAGAAATGGCAAGCAGTGAGGGTGGACTCCGGCAACGAAGCTATGAAAAGGGGAGGGAAGAATTCAGTGGAAGCGACAAGAATTTCTGGACAGGAGCGGACTAGGAGAAGCAAGCTGGCAAGAAGGAGATTTGAAGTTGCTCTTCCAGGAGTATTTATATAAGGTTATACCTATATGACAATATGTTATAGTTCTTTTTTGCTTTTTAAAAAAATTAAAGCATAGTTGACTTACAATGTTATGCCAGTCTCTGCTGTACAGTGAAGTGACCCAGTCACACATATACATACGCTCCCTTTCTTATATGATCTTCCGTCATGTTCTATCCCAAGAGACTGGATAGAGTTCCCTGTGCTGTACCGTAGGACCTCATTGCTTATCCGTTCTAAATGGAATAGTTTTTGCATCTGCTAACCCCCAAATCCCCGCCTATCCCACTCCCCCCCACAACCTTGGCAACTACAAGTTTTGTTTTTAATTGACTTTTTTTTTTGCTCATTTTATGTAAAAAAGAAATGTATATCACTAGTGTAACTGAAAAATGAGTATCACTTTACCATAATGGAAAACTAAACACAGAATAAATACAGTGGATATGAAAAACTGTGATTAAATGATAAATTTCTTAGGATTACTGTGAAAGATTTGGTGCCTTCAATCTGGTCTCTGTTGAGAAGGAACAAATTGAATTGTGGACAGTTATTAAAGACACGGTCATTCCAAATAGAAATTTTCTCCATGGGGTAATTAAAAGGATTAAAAGCAGGAGTTCCTGCTGTGGCTCAGTAGGTTAAGAACCTGATTTGTCTCATTTGGGTTCAATCCCTGGTCTTGCTCAGTGGGTTAAAGATCTGGCATAGCCACAACTGCAGCATAGTGGCAGATCCAGCTCAGATCAGGTGTTGCTGTGGCTGTAGAGTAGTTAGTGCAGCCACTAATAATAATAATAATAATAATAAAATTTTAAAAATAAAAGGATTGAAGGCAAATTGATATAGAAGCAACCTTCTCACCATGGGCTTCAATGTTTCATCAGTGTGGGACACATAAAGTAATCTCCCCAAAGCAAGTGGTAGGTGTCAAGTATTGGGGGAGATGCTGTTGAACGATGTTGTCTTAGCACAGTTCCTTAGGGTAAAGCCTGAAGCAAAGTGTGCCTCCTGGGGCTTTGTTAGAAAGGACGATACCAGGGCAACAAGGGCGAGGGGGAAAAGATGCGAGGCAGGGGTGAAGGGAAAGCAAATACAAACAGGTGCATTACTGAGCTGGCCACAGTCTCATAAGAAACGCAAGTGCCTGGCCATGTAGAAAAACTACAGAATCACTGCAGAACTGTCATTCCTCACCTCTCCTTCCTTCCATAGACATTTCCGAACAGCAGCGATTCTGGAAAGAAGGAAAGGTGAGGAATTTATCTGCAGACGCTTTGCCATCTTTTCTTCTCTCAGTGGGTGGAGTTCACTTCCCAAAGCCTTCACTCATCAACGCTTCTGGTTCAGGCTGCCTCTTTGGAGTCTGCGGGTCCAGTCTGGTTAGAGTTGGGACCTGGAGCTCTTACAGTGAGCACGATGGAGGCCATGTTGAAATGCGGCTTCCTTCTCAGGGGAGGGTGAGGTGACCAACATTGTGAAGGGATAAGGGGATGGTGGTGGTGGTGGTGGCTGCGACAATCTCCATTCTCTTCTCTAAAGTGATGACGCCGAAGCAAGCAAGGCAGAAGACCCATCACGTGCTGAAGTTCTATGGATCCCAGCAGAGGTTTCATGTCTGATCCCTCTTTGGTAGAGTGAGAAATCATAGTGAGTAATGCTGGAGATACCATCTCATAATGAGCTTCTTGGGTCAGATGGACCAAGCAGATCTAACCAGGTGCACCAATTTGTTGCAACACTAATATCAAAGACAATCTACCTGATGTCATTGCATTAATATGAAAATTCAGGGCAACAGGAAATGAAGAGCAATGTAATTAAGTTTAGCTGGAAAAATTGGGACTTGGAAGAAGGACAGTAGACTTGCTTGTCCATGGTTTATAACTGGAATGGGCTGTCAAAATCAGCTCCTCTACCCCCTTCATTTCACAGAAAGAGGGCATAAGAAGCCCTGGACTCTTCTTCTCCCTACAAATACACCAAGTCAACACTAATTTACCGACAAATTCCCTTTGTGAGAAATTCACAAATCGGTTGAGAGGCTCCTGCACCCTGGGTGAGCATGAAACACTCCACACTGAGGCTGGCGGGGAAATTCAAGATACCCTCTGGCTGGACTGCGCGCCCTCATTCCAGCAGAGTGCTCTAGTATTAGCAGAAAACTCCCCAATTGCCAGCATCACCTTGGGGCAGAAGAGAAGTGAACCACACATCCAAGAGCCCAATGTTCCCAGGGGCTACCCAGAGGACTTGTTTCCACCAAGCCTGTCTCTGAGTGCTGACAGAGCCAGCATCATCCTGCCACCAGGCGACCAGGGAACACAGAGATGGCCACTACAGCCTCTCCGTGTCTCAGCACGGTGCAAATAGGTGAATAACTCCAGACCCCATCTTCTCCCTGGGGAGGGAAAGAGTTGAAAAGAGCATCTCTTGACCCAACTTTTTCTAGAAGCTTCCTGAAGAACCTGCTTCAGTCTCCCTTGCCTTAGAGGGCTGACAGGACCCGGTATACTTCCGATGTCTGGGGGCAGCTAAGAATAAAGAAGCAGAGAAGACTGGGACAAAGGTTCAAGAAGCCCCAAGAAGCTCTGGGTCTTTTCCTATGTGACACCAGTCTATGAAGGCTGCGTAGACCGGCCACTCAGCGCACAGACACCAAAACAGAGAGTCGAGGAAAATGAAGAAGCAGGGAAATAGGTCCCAAATTAAAGAAACAAGATCAATCCCCAGAAATCCCTTAATGAAATGGAGTTATATGATTTACCTGACAGAGAATTCCAAATAAACATCGTAAAGACGCTCACAGGGACACTACATGAGCCAAGTGAGAATTTCTAAGAAGGCACAGAAATATAAGAAAGTACCAAACAGAAATGAGGAAGGCGAGGAATACAACAACCAACCTGAAAAACTCACTCAAGGGGTTCAAGAGCAGACATGAAGATCAGCGCCCACAGTCACAAGCAAGGCTTGGACTTGAACCCAGCTCTTCCAACCTAAAACCCAGCGCATGGCTCACTCTAGCATATTATAGCAACAGGATGAATGCCCTTCTCCACCTCCCCAATAAATGACATGGCATTGATCAGAATTACATCTTTAGTCTCTTACTCTGCTTAATAGTGTAATTAATGTGAATTTAATGCTAAAGACCCATGATTCAGAAGCAAGAAATTAAGGTAGTAAACTTGTGTTTACTGTTCCCAACCTGCATTCTAACTATATACTGCATTGGTTTAAATTGTATAGTGATCATATTATATTATATTATTCACATATACACACTTTTAAAATTGTCAGAATATTCCTGTTCACAAGCCATTTTCACTTACTTCAGTGACACTGGAAAACTCTTTAGGCAACTTGGTATTATATTGCATCTTTTCCCTGGCAGGTTTACATCTCTTCCCCCCCACCCCTTTCTTTAACTGACATTTTGAAATGTGCATTTATTTTTCTTTTTGTGAAATGCTCTTTTGTGGAAATGAGACTATGTTTGCATAACAACTAAGATCTTTGTTTTTAAAATGCTTGGGGTTGTTGTAAGAAACTTTCATCTCTGGGGGAAAATAAACTTGTGAAGTGAGCCCAAATGGAGAAATGAAGTGGGGAGCTGGGCTGAATGGGGGGATAAGGGGAGAGGAAAAACAAAGGAGGGTTTGTCTCACTTTAAAATATGACAGGTACACAGCAACCTTTTCGGTGGAAGTGAGGAATAGGGTTTAGTTTTGGTTCCAGTGTTAGTGTGGAATTTCCTCTTTTGCTCAAGGTAACAACAAGATGTCAACATACTGGGAATGTGTAGCGAAAGGAGTATTTTTTGAAGATTCAAAAAAAGCTAAATGCAAGTTCAATTTTTTTTTTTTTAAATTTTCAAATGTCCCAGGTGCAAGATTGGGATATCAACATCTTTCCAGTCTCACTGGGAACTTTTAGATCAGGAACCAGATGTGGGGGTGGGGGAAAGGTATGGTATCAAAACTAGATTAAAGTCTCATTTCTGGTACAGTGGGTTGAGGATCTGGGATTGTCACGGCAGTGGCTGGATCCCTGGCCTGGGAACTTCCCACATGTGGTGGGCGCGGCCAAAAAAAAGTCACTTCTGCAATCACTCATGCTCAACTTAGAGAACTCCAACACCTGCGCAAACTCCATAGCGGGCCTTTGGCTACTGGAGCAGGCTGTCTATCCGTCACTCATTTCCCCTGCGACGACAAAGCCATCTCTCTATCCTCCAGAGGTTCAGGCTTTCTTTCGATGGTGCAGAACATGGCTGAGAAGCAATTACCCTGGCAGAATTTATATTTTCCAACCCTGGGAAATTCAGTGGCCCATATGACTGACTTCTAGCCAACGGAATCTGAGCAGCAGTGGTGTCCACCACTCCCAGAGGTGGCCTATTAAAAAGGAGCGCGGTGGGGGAGTTCCTGAGGTGGGGCAGTTGGCTAAGAATCCGATAGCAGCAGCTCAGGTTGCTGCAGAAGTGTGGGTTCGATCCCCCGCCCTGTGCAGTGGGCTAAAGGATCTGGCATATGTCAACAGCTGTGACTCAGATTCAGTCCCTGGCCAGGAAACTTCTAAGTACCACAGGCACGGCCACAAAATAAAAAAAAAAAATAAATAAATAAAAAGACTCATTTTAAAAATGGGAGGATGGCAGGGACAATTTTCCATACTCTTTTCCGCTGAAATACAGATGACCCACAGAGTGAGTTTGGGGGCCATGAACTGAAAATGCAGAGCTGCAAGGGAAAAGGATGGGGAGTTCCCTTAGTGGATTAGCAGTTAATGAATCCGACTAGGATCCATGAGGATGTGGGTTCAATCCCTGGCCTTGCTCAGTGGATTAAGGATCCGGCATTGCCGTGAGCTGTGGTGTAAGTTGCAGATGTGGCTCGGATCCTGTGTTGCTGTGGCTGTGGTGTAGACTGGCAGCTGTAGCTCCAATTTCACCCCTAGCCTAGGAACCTCCATATGCAAAAGGTACAGCCCTAGAAAGGAAAAAAAAAAAAAGAGGGGGGATTACATTGGCATTAAAAATTAACACCAATTCTTCCCAAACTCTTCCAAAAATTCAAAGAGGAGGGAACACTCTAAGCTCATTTTACAAGGCTAACATTATCGTGGTACCAAAACCAGAAAAGGACACTAAACTAGACCCCCGTCTTACACTATTCACAAGAACTAACTAAAAATAGATGAAAGATTTAAATGTCAGACCTGAAACCACGAAACTCCTAGAAGAAAACATAGGAATAAGGCTCTTTGACATGGACCTTGGAAATGATTTTTTGGATATGACACCTAAAACACAAGTGACAAAGTCAAAAATAAACAAGTCGGACTATGCAAACCAGAAGGATTTTGTACAGCAGAATAAACCATTAACAAAATGAAAGGATAACACATGCAATAGGAAAACATTTGCAACCCCTTATCTGGGTGAAGGGATTAATATCCAAAATATATAAAGAACCTATGCAACTCAGCAAAAGAACAACCCAATTTAGAAAAAAAAAATGGGCAAAAGACCTGAGCAAACACTTTTCTAAAGATATTTTAAAGGCCAACAGGTACATGAAAAGATGTTCAACATCACTAATCATTAAGGAAATACAAATTAAAACCACAGTGAGATATCACCACATGGCTGGTTAGAATGGCTATCAGCAAAAAGATAAGCGATAACCAGTGCTGGTGTGGCTGTGGAGAAAAAGGAAGACTTTTGTGACTGATGATGGGATTTTAAATTGGTATAGTCACTATGGAAAACAGCATGGTGATTCCTCAAAAAATTAAAAATAGAACTGCCATATGATTCAGCCATTCCACTTCCAGGAAATACAAAGTCAAAAAGATATCTGCACCCTCATGTTCAGAGCAGCATTATTTACCGTCACCAAGTCACAGAAACTAAGTGCTCACTGATGGGTAAATGGATAAAGAAGTTGCATATGTTTATACAACCAAACATTATTCAGTATTTAAAAAGTGAGGAGGGAGTTCCCTTCGTGGCTCAGTGGTTAACGAATCCGACTAAGAACCATGAGGTTGCAGGTTCAATCCCTGGCCTTGCTCAGTGGGTTAAGGATCCGGCGTTGCCGTGAGCTGTGGTGTAGGTTGCAGATGCGGCTAGGATCCTGCATTGCTGTGGCTGTGGCAAAGGCCAGCAGCTACAGCTCCAATTAGACCCCTAGCCTGGGAACCTCCATATGCCACAGGTGCGGCTCTACATAAAGGCAAAAAAGACAAAAAAATAATAATAATAATAAAAGTGAGGAAATCCTACTATTTGCAGCAACATGGATGAACCATGAAGGCATCATGCTAAGTGAAATAAGTCATATACTTATATGTGGAATCTATAAAAAAAAAAGACCTTGTAGATAAAACCTGTGGTTACTGGACGTGAAGGGTGGGGGAAGGCAGATTTGGGGGAATGTGGTTGAAAGGTAAAAATTTCCAACTATAAGTGAAACAGGTACTAGGGACATAAAAACACAGCATGGTGACTATAGTTAAGACTGCTGTATGATATATAGGAAAGTTTTTGAGAAACTAAATCCTAAGAGTTCTCATCACAGGATAAATTCTTTTTTTTTCTTTTTTTCTCTTTTGTTCTTTCTTTTCTTTACAATGTACCCATATGAGATGATGGATGTTAGCAGAACCTGTTATGATAATCATGACACACCATATGTAAATCAAACGATCATGATGTACCTCTTAAACTTATGCAGTGAGGTGTGTCAATTATTTCTCAGTAAAATGGAGAAGAAAAAAAAAGAGTTGGAAACAACCTAAGTGTTCATGGATGGATGATTAATAAATTTCTTCTTCACTTCATCAGAGTCAGCTTTGGTTGTCTACAGTCAAAGAACCCTAAGCAACGCCATCCCCTCAAAAGAAGAAACACTGAAAATGAAATTTAAAAGAGCCCATGTTCCAATAAATATTTGGAAGCTTGGATTTAGTAAATAATACTCAAAGAAAATATAGATCTCTTAAAATATAAATATGCTCCGCTTAAATGCCTCCTTAAGTTTTGCAGAGGGCGGGGAGGCAGGAAAGAATTAAGTGCGGTTTTCCATACAATGCAATAAATATGAAGACAGGGTAGTCAAGTTGGAGGGACTCTGATTGATTTATTACATTATAGTTCCTTAAAAGTGTTTCATTGCCTTTTTAAAAACGACCCAGTCATTAAAAAAAAAAAAATCTTTGTGAATACAGTTTCCAACATCATTATAAGGCATTCTTGACAGTTCTTCATTTTTAATGGCGCTGTTATAAACAGGCTCCATGACGGTTCTGTTTAGTGGGAGAATGGTTTGGAGGCTGTGCTTCCGTAGTGGCCCTGGGCAAAGACTAATCTGAAGTTAATTTGTATGGAGTAATTGAAGAACTTTGGTTTTTGCCATGTGATGCCAACAGCACTTTTTTAAAAGGGGCTAGGATACCAGTCAGGGCTCTAAAATGTGCTTTCTCTTTTCATTCGGAAAGAGGAGGAAAAACAACTGAAGTGTCAGATTGTCCTTAGACATTCAAGGGGAAGAAATGGTACTTATATGCAATTCAAATTGGAAGGGAAAGATTGTGCCTCAGTCCAGCTGAAAGGAAAATGCTGGTTTTTTAATTTGCAGCAAATGGAGATGAGCGCTCAGCTGGGTTGGCCAGAGGCCCCAAGAGACCTGGCAGCAGGAAGAAGTTTCCAGGATGTGAGTAGGGCCGCATTTGGGCCAGCACTGCTGCCCTCTCTTCTGCTTATCACCCCTCCACCTTAGAGAAAATACAAGAAACCTAGTCTGCTCCTTGCCGGGGGTATGGAAAATGCCCATTGTGCTCTAGAAATAAATGCATAACGCAAGTACTTACACCTCAATTCAACTCCACATTTACTGAGCACTTACTTGGTCCCTGGTACCATGTCAGATCTTGTTGGAATATAGAGATTGATGAGTTCTAACACTTGCCTGACTAGTAGGGACATAGGGAAACAGGAAGAAGGCAGAAACAGAAGTGAAGGAGGGGTTCAAAGAGGCATCAACTGTTTGTACCCGCCCAGCACCCCCCGTTTCAGGGACAAGTGCCACAATTTTCTTTAAGCAAACTGTCTTCATTCAGGAGAGGCCAACCCCTGCCTCATTTCACTTGGTTCCCTGCCTCCGTGAATGGGCACATGGATGAACACAATCAGAATATTCCACTTTCCTGGCCCTCATGGTCAAAGCAGGCATGGACGCTTGACCCCAAGCCAGGCCAACAAAACTCAACTCAGAAACTTGGGCTGGAACCGTCATTGCAAAAGAGGTGTTGAGTTTTTGCTGGGGCTGTTCGGCCAGTGGATGTAAGTCTAGAGCTGCTGGTAGTCAGGCTGCCCGACATGAAAGCAGCTGCCTGAGAATAAAGACAGAGGAGCAGAGCTGACGTGAACATTCACCTGACGATGTCGTTGAACTACTGCATCCGTCTGTGCCTGAAGCCTCTTCACCCTGGACATTCAGAAAAGTGAGCCACTTACAACTGATGAGGGTTCTGATTTTTTTTCTTTTTAGGGCTGCACCTGCAGCATATGGAAATTCCCAGGCTAGGGGTGGAATTGGAGCTGCAGCTGTCAGCCTGCGGAATTGGAGCCACATCTGCAACCTATGCCGAAGCTCATGGTGACACCAGATCCTTAACCCACTGAGCAAGGCCAGGGATTGAACCTGCATCCTCATGGATACTAGTTGGGTTATTAACCCACTGAGCCACACTGGGGACTCCCAGGGTTCTGATTGTTACTAGTACAGTGTGGAAAGGATTAAGTCATATTTCCAGGAATCATGGATGGCTATAGATCTGGTGGCATATGAGTGGTTGAAGGGCGGTCCGTGACAATCCACCTCAATTCCATTCTGAGCCTTGGGGCCACAATCATTCCTCAGAAGTACTTTACCTCACTTTGTGTCACTTGACCCTGAGTGCTGGTTACTTGCTCCATTTGCTCTTTTTTTAAAAAATGAATTTTTATCCGCATATAGGTAACTCAGAATGCTGCATTAGCTTCAGATGGTCAGCAAGGTTCCTCATACATACATATCCTTTTTTTTTTTCCAATTGTTTTCCCATATAGGCTATCACAGAATCTGTCATAGTTTCCCCCATGCTATACAGTAGGCCCTTGTTACTGGTGGATTTTGTGGGGGTTTTTGTTTGTTTGTTTTGTCTTTTTGTCATTTTAGGGCCACACCCACGGCATATGGAGGTTCCCAGGTTAGGGGTTGAATCCGAGCTATAGCTACCAGCCTACACCACGGCCACAGCAACGCGGGATCCGAGCCGCGTCTGCGACCTACACCACAGCTCACGGCAATGCCAGATCGTTAACCCACTGAGCGAGGCCAGGGACTGAACCCGCAACCTCATGGTTCCTAGTCGGATTCGTTAACCACTGAGTGAGGCCAGGGATAGAACCCACAACCTCACGGTTCCTAGTCGGATTCGTTAACTGCTGCGCCTTCACGGGAAGGAACTCCATTACTGGTGGATTTTGTATATAGCAGTGGGTATGTGCCAATCCTAATCCACCCTTATCTCCAAAGTTTCCCCTTTGGTAACCACTAGTTTAGTTTTGAAATCTTCAAGTCTCTTGGCCCCTCTGCCCTGCCCTCTTCTGTATCCCAGGACACTGACCCCTGCAGATTATGGTGCTCATGCTTCCATGGCAACCAGATTCTGGTCGGAGTCTCAAGAGAAGCTCAAGAGAAGGTTGAATGATGGGGGAAGGAAAAAGCTAAAATATTTATATTGCCCCCACCCCATATGGACTCTGGCTTTGGCAGTGGGTAAATTTCCAGCTCCCACCAGACCTCTCCACCATGGCTCCAACTCCAGCCAGGTGGCCCAGGCTCCTGGCTCCAGTGACACCTCCTACCCCCTCAGTGCCTACAGCCCTATGAGCAGAAGCGACTTCCCGCCACTGCTGAGTCTGGGGGAGCTGCACCATCCCTTCCCAGCCCTTTGAGCTCTTCCAACATTTTTCTAACCGGGTCTCTATGTTAATTGCCCTCTATTGAACCATCTGGCATGGATTCTGTTCCCATTATCTATGGCTGAGTAACAAACCACCCCTAAACTTACTGGCTTTAAACAACAGTGATTCGTCTAATATCTCTCACAGCTTCTGTGGGTTGGAATGAGTGCCGTGGCAAAGTAAGATCGCCTTCCGTAAAAGAAGGCTACCTAAAACTACACGCAAGATAATATTATTAAATTCTACCAAGATCACGTCAATTACGGAAGGTTCTTAGCCTAAGCCCTGGCCTCTCTTTGTTGAGATAGGAAATTAGCAAGTTTTAGGTGTTAAAGACAAGCACCAAACTGAGATAATCAAAAGGGCTGAAAGGGAATTTCCTTCTTGTGATGGAAATCGATGGTGATGTTTTAAAAGTCTGTAGCCGTGATGTTTTAAAAGTCTGTAGCCGTGATGTTTTAAAAGTCTGTAGCCATGCAGCACAGAAAATCATTGCTCCTGCAGATTTGGGGGAGCAGTTTGGGTCATGACAGAGTTTTTTTGCCAAAGATCCAAAGCCCAGTTAAGCTAGCTGGAATGACAAGGGCTGTAGTCTCAGAAAGCAGAGCCAAAGCCTTTACCACACCCTCCTCCAGAAGGCTTCCGGGTTCTGCCTGCAACAGCCCATCCAAATTGCCTTGAATTCTTATCCTCCACATCTAAATGGCCTCCTAGGTCCAGTGGTACTTACTAGAGACCTGGTAACTTAGTTCTAAAAGTGGGTAAAATGGGAGTTCCCTGTGGCACAGCAGAAACAAATCCAACTGATATCCATGAAGACGCAGGTTCGATCCCTGGCTTCCCTCAGTGGGTTGGGGATCCGACATTGCCATGAGCTGTGTTGTAGGTCGCAGACATGGCTTAGATCTGGCCTCGCCGTGGCTGTGGTATAGGTCAGCAGCTGTAGCTCTGATTCAACCCCTAGCCTGGGAACCTCCATATGCAAGGGTGCGGCCCTCAAAAGCAAAAAAAATAAATAAATAAAAAATAAAAGTGGAGAAAGAACATCCTATTAGCTCAACTCGGATGAGGAATCCGGCTCTGATTCAGCCAACCATAGCCTGGCTTGGGGTGTGGACCCTTGTGTATAGACACCTTGCAGGTACTGAGCCCAAGAGCCACAGTGGAAATGAGGACGTGATCGCTGTCCAGCACGCTCTGCAAAGCTGCTGGCAAGCTGCGGAGAGCCTGAGGTAACACAGTTGCTGTGGGCCTGTGACTTATCATCACTGATGCTTCAGGACCCTAGAGGCCACCTCTGTCCTCTGATCAGTTGTTGATGGAGCTATAGTTTTGCATGTGGTTGCTCACTCCTGGGAAACGTACCAATAGGCATACAAATGCTCTCCTCCACAATTACTTGAAAGTTATTTTTCAGTGAATTTTTTGTGCCCTTGTTTTATGTCCCTTTACATCAGGTTGTTCTTATAGTCTCATATTCTTAAATTCCCAGAAGCAAGAAGTGATAATGATTTACACTATGTCCTGTTTTGACTTGTCAAACTGTTCAGTTCTAGGCTCACAGCCTGGGACGCTGGAGGGGAAGTAATTAGAGTGATTTTTAGCTAACCTTCCTGCTCTCTGTTATTAATGACAACAAAGATGTTTAAATAACAACCTTTCTCCTAACCCCCAAATTCCTGTTATGTTTTCCTAACAGTTATGCCATTTTGTCATTTTCAAAATGGTGGCAGCTTATCATTACATCTTTATCCCTCCCCCATGATTGGTTAGGAAATTGATCCCCAGGCTGCAACCCTAATACCAGCCATTCAAGAACCTGGGTCAGGAGACCACAGATGGGTTTTATTCTACAGGCCAACTCTGATGTGGTGGAGGCTGCTTGGAGAGATGTATTGAAAAAGACTGTAAGGTCACAACAAAGTTGAGCTAGAAAGTGTGCTAGGATCGATTGGTGATGTCTGCCACAGGCACAGAAATAGAACATTAACATCACTGGCGCATGTTTGCCACCTCAGACCACGACACGTCAGCACAGGTCCTGCTATAACTCCTGCGAGTATGCAAACAGCATGTCATTTAAAGGTCTCATTGGGGCATTTGCAGCAACACAGATGCAACTAGAGCTTCTTATACCAAGTGAAGTAAGTCAGAAAGAGAAAGACAAATACCATATGATATCATTTATATGTGGAATCTAAAATATGGCACAAATGAAGCTGTCTACAGGACAGAAACAGACTCACAGGCATAGAGAATGGACTTGTGGTTGCCAAGGGGGTGGGGGGAGGGAGTGGGATGGACGGGAGTTTGGGGTTGGTACATGCAAACTATTACATGTAGAATCGATAAGCAATGAGGTCCTACTGTATAGCACAGGGAACTCTGTCCAATCTCTTGGGATAGACCATGATGGAAGAGAGTATGGGAAAAAGAATGTCTATGTATAACTAGGTCACTTTGCTGCACAGCAGAAATTGACACAACACTGTAAATCAACTATCCTTTAATAAAATAAAATTTTAAAAATTAGAAAAATACAGACTTCATTGGGTCCTCACAATGCCTCAGTGAAGGAGGTAGGGGTGAACCTATGATGACCATTTGATAGATGGGGGGAAATGAGACAGAGGCTCCCTGAAAAGAAAAGCCATGGCACCAAAATTCTGGTGCATTTGTCTCCCCCCTGGGAAAGACTACAGAAGTGCGAGGAAAGGCCCAACGCTGAGTATCTCACGACACCTTGTCATTGTTTTCTGTTCCATGCTGGCCCTGGGAATTAATCACTTAATCACTCCCTCCTATTGCAGATGGATTTTGCCACATGGTGGAGATCACCGCAGATCCTCACACCATCACGGAAGCGGGAAGGGCTCTCTTCCTTGCCAGTGGGGCTGGAAAACCCTCAGGGAAAGACTCTCATTGGCCTGGCTCCGGTCAAGTGCCCACCTCTTGGTCAATCACTGTGACCAGGTTGGTGATGGATGGCCTAACTACGCCCCACTTTCTTTGAGGGCTCTGTCATCAAAAGAGGGAGTGACCTCTCTAAGAACTGTTTTAAGCCAGGTGGCCACCCCCAAATTTACTTCTAACAGACCCTTTCCTCCAAAAGGCACATACTCGCATCTAGGCAACGCTTCACATAAAATTGAAGGGAGTTGTTAGATCCTTAGTCCCCTAAGTTAACCCTGTTTATAAAAAAATTTTGAAGTGCCAGCAGAAGGATTCCAAATGGCCAGTCATCTGCAGGGACGGAATCTTCCCAGTAGCCCCTCAGATCCCACCCTGCTCCGTTCTCCTAATCTGCTCCCTTTCCAGTGCATCCTGCATTTTTACTCGCCATCCTCACTTCCTTCCCCCTCCCGATCTCACTACTCCAGTCCCACTGGGACGATGGGGGGCCATCTCTGTGCAGGGACATCTGGAAAGAACTACATGAGATTCATCAGCTTTAAACATCGCCAGGCTGTTAAAACGGTGATGTTGAATTACAAGTTGTGGAAGTACAGAGATAGAGTTTTGTGCTCAGAAAAGAGGGTGGTAGGCACTTTAAAAAAAAAAAGAAGAATTATTTTCTCCAGATTTCATAAACAATTATGTGAAAACTGTTTAGGAACAAATTGGAAGCCATGACAATGCCCAGGCATCCACTTGTTGGAGCTGAAAGAAATGCGCACACATACTGCATTCTTTCTGCATACATATTTACACACGATATACATAAAGAATGACCTTCTTTCCTGCTCCGCCCTTCCAATGCCTGCAACGGTAACATTTACTGGAGATTTTATTACAAAAGCCACAAAATGAAATTCTAATCAATAACAGTTTGCAGGATGGTGGGGGAAAAAAAGGAATTGAATACATTCATAGGTAAAAGATGTTATTATCTCAGTTCAGTAACTATGAAAGAGAAACAGATGAAAAAATCTGGGTTTTATATTAAAAACCGGCACAGCTGTAGAGTTACATAATAAAGTATTGCCTGTATCCATGGAAATGGAGAGTAATTGATGCACCACAAGTTATTTTTATAAACCCAAACAAAAAAATTCAATCAGAAATGTCTTTCCCCGTTTTGGGGGCATTGTATATTTTGTATCTGTACATAATGCACACATTTAGAGTGTGAATGCACTCATTATTGATCAGCCGTGTTGAATAGGACATGCTGCTTTCCCTGAATATTCAAGATTAGAATCCTGCAGCCTAGCTCCCACTCCTTCTTGAAAGACTTCCTCTGAATAAATCGTGCGGTGCTTTAAAATTCAGGCAGTTCCAATTCTGGAGAATAAAGGAGCCTGTCCCTGGCACTGGAGATGTCAGAGGGAGCAAGTTTGGAAGATGGGGACCCTGCCTAACATATACACTTGATTTCCCCCACAATACCTGCTGTCCCCTTCTCTTTTCCCCCGACACACACACAGTGTTAAGCACAGAGCAGTTCCTCCCAAAAAGCCAAGATACAGAGCACATTGCAATTTCCTCAATTAAAATACAGATTCCAGGGCTCTGCCCCAACCCCCTGTATTGGACTCTTCAGGGGAGATACCAATAAACCTGTAAAAATCAATATACCTCCGCAAGGCAATTCTTGTCATTAGGCAAACTGGAGAAACAAATGTAAACCTGGCTTCATGGGTACGTGACATGTGTCAGGGGTCCTCACTCTGTTTAATGCTCTGCTGTCTCCCGCCTTGAAACTCCCTCTCTCTCTCCCTCTCTCTCTCTCTCTCTCTTTGGCTACATCCATGGTATGCAAAGGTTCCCAGGCCAGGAACTGAGCTCAAGCCATGGTGGTAACAACACTGGATCCTTAACCCACTGAGCCACCAGGGAATTCCCTGTTCCTTGAAATTCTTCTTGTTTTTTTTTTTTTTTTATTACAGTATAGTTGCTATACAATGTTGTACAATTTCTTCTGCACAGCAAAGTAACCCAGTCATACATATACATACATTCTTTTTCTCATATTATCTTCCATCACGTTGTATTCCAAGAGACTGGATAGAGTTCCCTGTGCTGTACCGTAGGACCTCATTGCTTATCTATTCTAAATGTAAAATCACACTTCAAACTTGAAGACATTCAGTAATCAACCTTGCATCCAGAGATGTACTCAACTTCAATCCCTGATACTTATTTAACATTTATTTCTTCTGACTTCATCATGAACTCCCTTTTTTCCTGGGTGTTTAATGACACTTCAAGTCATCTGCAAGCTCCATGAGATCACAGGTGCCACTAAAGTCTCTTTCAATGGTCTCAGCACACCATGCCCACAGCCACTGGATTGGAAACACAGAAATTCCCACACGCACAGTTCAATGCCAGAATTATCCCATTCCTCAGTCTTCATGTCCAGAATATCCAGGCTCAGCTTCCCATCATCCCCACTGGGCCTTCTCTTACATTGACTTTTCTTGATTCACACCTTCCTTGATTATGTTATACCTTATGCCATGTTTTTTTTTGTTCTAGCCCTAGCTGAGTGGATGACCTTGGCTCTGACCTATTGCTTCCTATGGATATTAGCTCCACACATCACAATAACAAGACAGAGTGGCCAGCCCAGATTCTCTATCAATTATACTCTCTTGTTCCTCCTCCCAGAAGAACGATATCAGACAGCATGAACTAGGTCTTAGTCATGAGTGCCCTGTAGACCCTGCCAAAGTGCTTGTGCACTGTGGGGTCCCAAGACGGATATCAGAGTATTAATGACTATGCTTTCAGTGTCAGAGAATTAATTTAAAGAAGGCAGTATGAAAAGAGTGTAATACACAATAAAGTTGGAAATGCTTTCTTTGTGGTAGACATAGCCTATTTGACAAGGGTCTACTTGATCTACCTGATCTCTTCACGCATACTGTGAAATAACATTATTGAAGGGAGAAATGGTCCAGTCAACAGAGCAAGAAGTTCCAGCTCGATCATAAAGCATTAGTTTAGGATTTGTTGTGGTTATTTTCTCAAAATAGAGGCTCCCACATTCTAGACAAGCAAACATTTCCTGGAAAACTAGCACTCAACAAAACAAAACAAAACCCTGATTTGTTGTGTTGGTCAGTTTCTGTGGTGCAAAGATTCCCACTACAGCCAATTTCAAGCTACCCTGGGTTTTACAATTGACTTGCAAAATTGCCAAAGCTTGCCTGAACCAGGGCAAGCCAGTTCCGGCACTCCATTATGCAAGTTACTATGTCTGATTCTATGAAGGATACAAAGCCCCCCTCCCTGACCTCAGGGTGTCTGTAATCTAGTGGAGACACAGACATACTCAGTTTGATCAATTTTTTTTCCCAAAAGAAATATGCATCAACCTTGGTATTTATTGTGATTTGGAGGCGATCAAGGTAAATACAGGAGTTTCCTAAAGGTTTATTTCTCAAAGATCAATAGGCTGCCAGTTTGTAATAAAGCTGCTATAATCATAAGTCATCTGCTCTAAATAAATCTTCCATCTGATTACATTTTCAAGACCCATATTCTAATACGGGTAAATTTTTTTCCACACTAAGGCATTTTTGCTAGACACAACTAGTTTTTCCAGATATATTTAAAAACCATTAGCAAAAAAAAAAAAAAATTCCCAACTCCAACAGAAATTCTTTCAATGCAACAAGATAAAATTCCTCTATTTGCTCTCAGATTATCATTTATGAACAAATCACAGATCACAGAGTGAGGAGGCACAAAAGAGAGGTGAAAGTATGTAACAGGAACACACACTGATGGTATGCACAGCATGTACTGAAAATATTCCCTCTTCCTTAGTTGGACGTGTAAAACGCTCTCTATGGTAGTACAGTTTGCTCAGTAGTGAGGCTAGTAAAGAACCTGCAGAGATTTCTGCCTCCAGTAACGGGGGAAATCTTTAAGGTTGGGGTTTGTCTTGCAAACAAATTTAAGGAGAAAACCAAGACTAAAAGCCAGAATGAAGAGGCGTCTTTGGGGTTGGTGGATGCAAACTATTACATTTAGAATGGATAAGCAATGAGGTTCTATTATATAGCACAGGGAACTATATCCAGTCTCTCTGTCTCTCACTCTCTTTTCCTTTTTTTTTTTTTTTTTAGGGCTGCACTTGCGGCATATGGAGGTTTCCAGGCTAGGGGTCTAGGGTCGAATCGGAGCTACAGCTTCCAGCCACAGTCACAGCCACAGCAACGCAGGATATGAGCCACGTCTGCGACCTACACCACAGCTCACGGCAACCCCAGATCCCTAATCCACTGAGCGAGGCCAGGGATTGAACCCCCAACCTCATGGTTCCTAGTTGGATTCATTTACGCTGCACCATGATGGGAACTCCGATATATATCCAGTCTCTTGAGATAGAACATGATGGAAGATAATATGAGAGAAAGAATGTATATATACATACATATGTGTGTGTGTGTGACTGTACAGCAGAAATTGACACAACACTGTAAATCAACTATACCCTAATTTAAAAAAGAAGAGCCTCCTTTAACAAGTTTCCTTAAGAGGGTGCCATTCTCTGATGACTCGTCCTATAAAGATTCTTTTTTTTTTTTTTGTCTTTTTGCCTTTTATGTAGAGCCGCACTCGCGGCATATGGAGGTTCACAGGCTAGGGGTCTAACAGGAGCTGCAGCTGCCGGCCTTCGCCACAGCCACAGCAACGTGGGATCCGAGCCGCGTCTGCGACCTACACCACAGCTCACGGCAACGCCGGATCCTTAACCCACTGAGCAAGGCCAGGGATCGAACCCTCAACCTCATGGTTCTTAGTCGGATTCGTTAACCACTGAGCCACGAAGGGAACTCCCTCGTCCTATAAAGATTCTAAGGTTTGAACAACAAGAGCGACAGGATGCCACGTTCTCTGCAGCTCACTTTGAATCTGGCCACTACATATTTTTCTCTCAAATCGTAGCTCAGCTTCCCTTCTATAGCCACCATAATTCTCTGTCTCAGCTATAGCATCTCTTTCCCACTGAAAACAGATTATTGGGGGAGCCACGGATCCTGAGATGAGAAAAGGTCATTTCTTTACTGTTATACAGCCTTCTTACAGATGCTGATCTGCAAACGCTTTGCCACCCTTGTTCCCTCACTCTTCTTTAGCATCTGTCTCCCTCTGAGAAATCTCCCACCACTCTTTAGTATCAGCCTGGGAAAGTAGAATAGTCCTTGGGACTTTGTTTCCAGACATCCATACATGGATGCAAGTTCCTACTCCATCTTCCCTCCACCCACAGCATTCCACTAGCTAAGTGACCTTGGGCAATGTCCTCAGCCTTCTGAAGGAGTTTTCCCCATCTCTAAAATGGGTACATTGTTAATACCTATTTTTGTTGTTCTTAACTATCACTTCAAATGCCTTCATGAAGGTTGGTATAATCGTCCCAGCCACGGGGACCCTCTCCCACTTCTTGTTTTCTAACAGACTCCACTGGGTATGTGCCTCCTCATCCTCACTGCAATGAGCCCACTCGAGGTAGCCTTCATTCATCATATTCATATTCATTCATCACGGTCACCTTCGAGTGCCCAGTAATGCCTAGCAGAGCGAGTGCCTCGCATGCTGGAACTGCCTGAAGGAGAGGTAGCCCACCTGTCTTTCTCACCGCTTCTGTGCTCCAGCACAGGGCTAACAAACACCACCCACACAAGAAGCATGTGTTAGGTGAAGACCAGGCATGCAAGTAATCACTTAGTTAATACGGTTTGCAAAAAAATGATGCATGAATCAGTGGTGGCCAATTGCAAGTTCTTAAAAGTTCTCGCTTACCATTGTATGCCTGTTGATCAGTATGATTATCCTCAGTTAATGATTAGTGAGTGAATTAGTCAATATACCAATCGATTGATCCAGTGGCCTAGTGTCTCCTGTTGCTCCATGGAAGGCAATTTGCACCCCAGAAATACCAGTGGAAAGTTTGAGTGACATTCTGCTGTTAGAACCAAAAGAACATAGAACACACAAAAACTGATGAATTTTTCCTAAATCGGTGACTCCCAACCAGCGCAATTTTGCCCTCTCTAGATGATATTTGGCAATGTCTGGAAATATTTTTGGTTATTATACTGGGAAATTGTTACTGGCACCTAGTAGGTAGAGCTTAGGGACTGCTAATCATCCTACAAAGCATAGGACAATCCCCAAGAGAGGAAATTGTCATGTCTCAAATGTCAGTAATGCAGCATTCGAGAAACACTGTTGTCAATGATCAGCTATGTAGAGATTTTTTTTTTTTACAGCAACATATTAAACTGTGGCTCAAAATTATTGAGATTTTATAGTACCTGCCTCATTCACAGAATCATAAAAAGTCAGGGTAGAAAGGAACACAAGAGGTGATCAGGTACAAACTCTCTGCAGTGGGGATCTTGCAAGTCCAGAAAAGAAAGAGGATGCTCCCAGCCACACAGCTGGGAGATGGCCAGCTCAGGACAAGAAGCCAGGCTCCCGCAGCCTGGGCTGTTCTCCAGCCCCTCCCTCTCTGTTTCCAATGTGTCAGCAATTGAAACCCCCTTTCCCTCTCCCCTGCAGGTTCTGCCCCAGCCCAGATGCTGCAGCCCATTTAACCCCAGGGTTAGAGCACTGTTTCTCCGACTCCCATCATTCACATCCTGCATTGATGACTTTTCAACATCCATGAAGCACCAGTATTATCATTATATCATAACTTCATTTAAATGGACACTGAGTTTTTTTCTTTTTAAAAAGTGTAATGAAGAAATCTTTTTTTTTTTTTTTTTTTGTCTTTTGTCTTTTCAGGGCCAAACCTACAGCATATTGAGGTTCCCAGGCTAGGGGTCTTATTGGAGCTGTAGCCGCCGGCCTACCCCACAGCCACAGCAATGCCAGATCTGAGCCTCGTCTGTGACCTACACCACAGCTCACAGCAACACTGGAACCAGTGGGTTAAGGAACCCACTGAGCAAGGCCAGGGTTCAAACCCGCATCCTCATGGATACTAGTCGGGCTCGTTAACCACTGAGCCACGATGGGAACTCCATTAATAAGGAAATCTTCTATCAGCAGTGATATCATTTGTCATAATTACAGGGAACTAAAAATTGGCATGATACAAAGAAAAATGTTGTCCAGTGCTAAGTGGATATGGTTGCACCTTTAAGTCTCTGAGCCTGAGCCTCTTTGTTAAAAAAGGAGATTTACAAGTGTAGGAGGTGTTAAGCACATGTTGGCAGAAAACTGAGACTTTCTTCTTGGTGTAATAAGAGGTATTGGAAAAGAATTGAAAAAGGAATGCATTTCTCATCATTCGCTTCCATATTACTTATTACTAGGCTCATACACCCCTTAGCATCATCTCGTATTCCCTGTGTGATATATTTGTTTTTGGAACTACTGGATTCGAAGAATAGGAGTGACCAAAATTATTTCTGCTTTCTCTGATGTAAGTTTCTTCCTTTGTCTCCCAGAGGGAAAGAAGGCAGGCAACCTGAGTTTTCCTGGACTTCTACTTCAAGCACAAGGAACTAGGAAAATGAAACAGTAACTCAATGAGGAATCGGTCACTGCCTTGCAAACTTTCACAGGATACGTTTTAGATGGTAGAAGGTATTGGAGACCACTGAAACTGCTGAATCTTGCGGTAAACAAATTTGGCACACGTGCAAAAATGCAACCACGAAGCGATAGCTTTATCATTACCCGCACCTGATTTTGCTCATTAACCTTGTCACCCTCCCTAATAAAAGGCATGTGGGCTAAAGCCTAGGCGACTTTGTCCTGCGGGACAGAGTTTCCTCCTGGCCTCCCACTTTCGAAATGGAAAAGAGTCTTGTGTGTTTTGTTATACCGCGCCCTCCCTCTTTCACGATCTCCCATTGCCCTGCAGCTCTGGACACAGCAGGGTGGCACCCAACGTGGGGCTGGAAGAGAAGGTCTGCCACGAGCGGAGAAAAGAAAAGGTTTGCCATGAACAGGAAAAAGTGAAACTACAGACGGTGGAGACAGTAGCCTTGCACTTGACAGAGTCGCGACCGTGAGTGGCAAGTAGAAACTTTTAAGCCAGGATAACAATGGTGAAGAATCAGTCGCAAGAAACTAAACATTATATTCATTTACTTAAATGTATGTTGAAACAGTCAAGGGCTCTGGTAACAGAGTCTAAGATAGAGCAGTTATTAGGAACCGTTGTTAAATATAATCCCTGATTTCCAGGAGAAGATAC
This sequence comes from Catagonus wagneri, assembly GCA_004024745.2. Taxonomy (NCBI): domain Eukaryota; kingdom Metazoa; phylum Chordata; class Mammalia; order Artiodactyla; family Tayassuidae; genus Catagonus; species Catagonus wagneri. The sequence goes on from PVHT020000180.1 coordinate 1,977,088, forward strand.
TGTGGACCCAGAGTGTTGGGAGCACGTGGAAGAAAACTTAAAGTGTGCCCATCAGTCTGGGACCTTTCTTTCTGTTTCTGTTTTCTCCACACGGGGACTAGTAAGACATGTTTTGGACCCTTGTGGGAGCATAAATTTGAATCCTCTGTCTCTTGTAACTGACAGGTTTTACACAGATGTACCTTATTCATGGCTAAAACTTTGAAATGAGAGCTATGAGGTCTCTGTTTTGCTTGTTTGTATGTGTCTTTGTGTGTATTGTGCATGTATGGCATTGCCAAAATTAATTCATAAAGGAGCTCTACTTAATTGGCGTAAAGAAAAGCGCTTACATAAACTTTCAAAATACCTAAAGTAAATTAATTTTTGGTTCACATGAGCTGGATAAAATTCAGTATTTGATATTCACTATTAGATGTTAATATTAAAGTTTGTGCTAATTAATATGACATGTCTTTAGAGTCGTCAACATTAAGTGTGATACCTTATTGTACCTAGGTTTAGTGAAGGAATGTAATTGCATTTTTATTAAGAGAAAAGAAAGTAAGGTTGCCTTATAGCTTGTTATTTTGAATGGAAAAACAGGGGACAGAGAAATAGTGATACAGAAAGTGATGGAAGGTTTGTGGGAAGTGGACAATGAGAAGAGAACTTTGTGCATGGTCAGGACTAAGTTTAAAATTTCAGTAAACTGATTTTAAAAGTAAGCTAGTGCAAAACTTGAATTTGGATTCTGTCTCTGTTAAAAGAAGGTTTTCCTAAGTCAGGGCTATGGGAAATCCAAGACGTCCGCTTGGTTCTTCCCAGCTCCCTGGCAATCCCAACAGTGAAAAAGAAATGGTTAGAAAATGTGTTTTCCGCTTGGGGAAGACTTTCTTCAGTCCTAATTTGGCTATATTTGGTAAAAATAAGGGTAATTTTAAAGAAGAAGAGTGCTTTGATTCATATTCTAGTTTTGTGTATTGAGATTAGTGTTCACTGTCTAAAACTCACCTCCCAAATAGTTCTTTGCCACTATTACATTATTATAAACTTTAACTCAGTTATTAAGAAAAATCTTAATTTTTCTTTTTTTTTTTTTTTTTTTTTTTTTGCCTTTTGTCATTTTAGGGCCGCACCTGCGGCATATGGAGGTTCCCAGGCTAGGGGTCTTTTCGGAGCTGTAGCCACTGGCCTACGCCACGGCCACAGCAACGCAGGATCCGAGCCGCGTCTGCGACCTACACCACAGCTCACGGCAACGCCGGATCATTAACCCACTGAGCAA
>PVHT020000180.1:1979354-2013303 GCA_004024745.2 Catagonus wagneri
GGGTCTTTTCGGAGCTGTAGCCACTGGCCTACGCCACGGCCACAGCAACGCAGGATCCGAGCCGCGTCTGCGACCTACACCACAGCTCACGGCAACGCCGGATCATTAACCCACTGAGCAAGGCCAGGGACCGAACCCGCAACCTCATGGTTCCTAGTCGGATTCGTTAACCACTGCGCCACGACGGGAACTCCAAGAAAAATCTTAATTTTTCTGAAGCTGATTGCTATAACCTGTCTCTGGGCAAATACTGGATGTCCCACGATAACCAGGAGACTATATATATATTCTAGAAAAGTATCATTTAAAGGGTTTTCTCTAGCCTAGATAACGTATTAGGAATTCTTAAGGGCTACATGCACAAAGAAAGTGAAGAAAACTAACTCCAGTTTATTTCTCACTCAAGAAGGGCCTCTACATTGGACTGGTCTATAGAGGGAACTGCCAACTTTTAAATCACCCTAAAACAAGGCCCTAATAAGAAAAACACCAATGCATGGACAAAAAGAAGACAACATTGAAAGCAGACCACTATCCCAAGATCATCACACCCGACTCGTACGGTTATTTGTTTTACTTCTGATTTACCCTGATGTGTTTCTCCTCTTTAAGCCTCTTATTATTGATGTTACTAGGTAGGATCTCCTCACCTGGCCAGTTAATACCTGCTCTGCCCCACGCCATAAATGTGTTTTCTTCTAATGTTACTCAAGCTCAATTAGCAAAAAATGAGACTTCAGACAAGGGATATAACTTTGCCAGGCTATATTAATTTCAATCTAAAGGCTCCTTTATGTTGGAAACAATTAAACCATCTAACAATAACCAACCTAATAACACTAGAGAATTAGGCTGAATGGATATAGCCAGTATATAATTTCCTTTAAAGATAAGAAACGACTAAGCCAAGTGAACAGGGTGAAAGCTCTTAAAATTTTGTTTATGACTTTACTGCTATCTATATTTATTATTAACTGTTTTCACAAAATTGCTATTTCTGCATTGCCAAATTTGCAGCTGAGTCTTTGAAATGATATACAGTTCCATATGAGGTTGGTGATCTCGGGATATGAGAAAATGCAAAAAGAGGGAAAATTTTCCTGGACCATAACAGACTAGAAAGATAGGTGGTCCAGAGACTTTTGTAAGGCCTAGTCCAGTAATAGCACATTGAGTTGCCTATCAACGAAATCTTTGCCAGATCTAGGAATATTCATTCCTAGCGCTGGGGGACAAAATGATCATGATATGCCTCCCAAAAACTATGGTCGAATATATGACCATGGGGGAGCACTGTGAACTTGGCATCATCAGCCTCTACACGGAGTAAAACATGAGCCACTGCAGCTGCCGACCCACAGCACCCCCTGAGCAGAGCTCAGCATGGAGACCAGGAGTGAGGCAATCGGTGCTCTGGGAAAACTGACAGAACAGGCCTTCAGATAGTTAGATTTCAGGTAAGGATTATAGATTTCAGGTAAGGATTTTAATGGACTCAAATTCTCACCTGTCCCCATATCTAGAAAAATCATTAACTGTGACATCTGCATTAGAGAAAAAAGGCAGAATGGAGTAGCTGTGAGTCAGATATCCAAAGCAGTACAAGGAAATATTATGGGAGTCATTTTAGACAAGTCTTTGTATTGCTAAGAACTTTAAGGTTTATGTGCCCTGTCAGACTTGATGCAACCAGCTGTTCTCAAATCAGCATCAGCGGGCAGCCACAACCTTACATTTCCAAGATCTCCTCTTAAAACAACAGAAAGGAGACAACATGTATAAGGACAAATAGCTCCTGTTATTTACGTCTTAATACCACATCAAACATTGAAACCTACTTTCAACAGTACCTGTATCAACCTAAATGACAAACCTCTGTTTAATCTTATTTTTCTTTTCTTCCCATCCCCCATAGTAGGAACCTACCAGGTCCAGCCACCCAGTACTCGTCGCCCCTAGCCAGCAAGAAGTAGCTACAGAAGAGAAGACCGTTGCCCCATCCCATATAACCAAAGGCTGGAATAATAGGTTCCCGGGAGAATGGAGACAGACCCCCATGCCCTGAATGTGACTGTTCAACCTGAGGACCTACTGTGGATAGAAACAGTAGGTCTCTCCCTTTTTTATTTATGCAACAAATAAAAAAGGGAGAGATGTTGGAGACCATTGAAACTGCTGAACCTTGCAGTAAACAAATTTGGCACATGTGAAAAAAATGCAACCATGAAGCGATAGCTTTATCATTGCCCGCACCTGATTTTGCTCATTAACCTACGTCACCCTCCCTAATGAAAGGTATGTGGGCTAAAGCCTAGGCTTTCCACTTTCGAAATGGAAAAGAGTCTTGTGTGTTTTATTATACCGCGCCGTCCCTCTTTCAGGATCTCCCGTTGCTCTGCAGCGCTGTACTTAGCAAGAAGGGGGTGGCAGAAAAATTCTAAGATGACCACATGACCCCCACTTTTGTATAATTCCCTCCCCTTTGACCCTGAGTTGAAACTATGAATACGATTACATCACCTATCATACCTGTGATTGTTACTCTGTTGCCAGAGGGAGATGACACTGGGTGGGTCAGACCTAGTCCTTTGTTGCTTTAAAATCAGAGCGTTCTTCAGGGTGTGGCAGGAAAGAGAGATGGGCTCCAGCTGGCCTGGAAAAAAAACAAGCATTCATGTGGAAACTGGCGCACAGGGGTTACGTGACCAAGGATGAGGTGGGGGCCGACGCAAAGCTGAGAGAAGTGCCCAGCTGATGACGAACAGGAAACCAGGACTAGGGCCCTGTATCTGCAAAGATATGAATTCAGCCAACTACCAGTGGGCTTCCAAGAGGACCCCAAGGCCGGACTGCTACAGAAACTGTGAGATTGTCACTCTGTGTTGTTTTAAGCTGCTAAGTTCCTGGGACTTCTTTGCACAGCGAGGGAAAACTAATATAAAGGTTCACAGAAATGAATATGGTGGACTCTCTGGCACCCAGGGATTTCTATTCTAGGCCTGGAGAGAAGATACACAGAAAGGCAATTTAAATATTAATCAGGGTATATAAGTTTATGTCTGAGAAAGACAAGCAAAATGAAGAAAGAAATGCGGCAGAAGAAAACCAGAGACAGCTTCTTGCAGAAGGTGACATTTGCACAGGGCTTAAAATTCAAAGAGAATTTCAGCAAGGGGAGAGGTGGGCCTCTATGTCCTCTGTGTCGTCTATGGCATTGACCAGTTGCCAGCTTGGCCTTGCCCAAAGAACGACAGAGTGTGTAGGCCCTGGGTTCGGTCGTCTAGTTTCAGTCCTGGCTCTACCACTTACCAGCCGCATGACCTTGAACAAGAAAATAAAGCTCTCGGATCCACAGTGCCTCAAAGAAGAGTAATAATAGCAGTGGCTACCTCTGGTAGACAGAGTCACAAAGCCAGAAATGACGGGACCGTCTTCCCTTACCTGTGCTAACTCCACACCGGATCCGCCTCTGTGGTTTCGAAGCCCCTGCAATTGAACACCTCCCTCCAGGCTGCCTCCAACACGCGTAGGGCGTGGTGCGCAGGACTGCAAATAGAAGCCCACGTACCACATATCTGGATATTTACAAGCTATGAATCAAGCTAAAAGCTGTTAAATAAGTGTCATCCTCCCACTTTGGCAATTACACCTACATAATGACAACATTTTTAAAATATATGTATATATTTTTAAAAAGATTAGCTTCTGCTGCCTTGCCTCAATTTGGGACACTCTTAAAGGGCCACCCCAGCTCCCGTGCTCCCCAGAGGGGCCAAGGTCTCAGTTGTAACCACACAAAGGACCAGCTTCTCCCTTCGCCCACCTCTTCACATGCCCCTCCTGGAACATCTCTGGACAATGTGCCCCAGGAACCTTCTGCAGGTAAGTCTGTTCCCAGGGGACCCAGCCCCAGACAACCATCTTCTCACACCTGATCAGGTGAGGACATGGACTCTCACCTGTGGAATTCCTCCAATTCCTGCAATGTGGGTTCCAATGTGGACCTATGGCTGCTGGAACCCCCTCCCTAGCACAGGCTCTGCACACCTGATGGCTTTAAAGCCAAGAGCCGTGGCTTATGGAGGGAAGTGCTATTGAGGTTACGTCTTTTTCTTTCTTGCTTTTTGGGCCACACCTGAGGCACATGGAAGTTTTCAAGCTAGGGGTGGAATCGGAGCTGCCAGTTGCTGGCCACAGCCATAGCCACAGCAACACGGGATCCAAGCCGCGTCTGCTACCCACACCACAGCTCACAGCAACGCGGGATCCTTAACCCACTGAGTGAGGCCAGGGATCAAACCTGCAACCTCACAGACAACAGTCAGGTTCCTAACCTACTGAGCTACAGCGGGAACTCAGCCCTTACCTCTTTATTAAAGCAAAGCCAGGCATCCTCCTTTGGCAGTTTGCCAAGTGAATGCTCCCCCCAGAGAGGACCAAGCTCCGTGTGCTGATCACATGCCGCATTAAAAAAAAAAAAAATGTAATTATGTGCAAAGAGAGAGTCCATGTGTCACTTGTTGGCCAGGTTTGTTTGGGACTTTATTATCATCCGTATCACTGTAGCCTATTATTCCTCAGCAGATTGGACAAGTTTCAAGGTTAATAAAAATGTACTGGTAAATTGTTATTTTGAAAGTGATTGAAGGAAATGTCCCACTTGAAGCATATGTTTGACCTTTTGGGGGAGGAAAAGGAAGAAAATGCTCTTGGAAGCCTCACACCGTCCGAGTTTTTTGACAGCTCTAAATTGTTCGGTGAGCGCTGAGTTGCTCTGAGCATCTCAGAGACCGACACTTTCTTCCCAAGGCCCTTTCCCTCTGCTCGGATATGTCACATTAGGTAACAATGGTAATAATCACAAAGTAATAAGATGTTGCATTTTCTTTTTTTTTTTTTTTTTGGTAAGAATAGTTGCATCATTATTGTAGTCTCCATGGTGTAAAAGAGGGAACTAACATTTGGAGAAATGAAATCAGTCATCCAAGGTCACAGCATAGATGCTGGAAACTGGGTTGAAAATCCAGGTCCCACCATCTCCAAATCTCTCATAACTGCTTGTCTTCAGCCATAGCCGGGGTACCACAGGCACTGGCAGCGCCCAGCCTGCCCGTCACTGTTTCCTGGCTGCTTCTAGCTGCCAGTGCCTGTGTCTGCCTGAAAGCTGGCTTTCCCCAGCTTTATTGAGGTAAAATCAACAAATAAAAATTGTACGTATTTAAGGTGTACAATGTGATGATTTGAAGTACATATACCTTGTGAAGTGATTATCACAATCAAGGTAATTAACACATCAGTCACCTCACATATTTTTGTGAGTGAGTGAGTGAGTGTGTGCGCGTGTGGTGAGAACACTCAGAATAATCTACCACCTTTCGAGTATATGCAAAACAGTATTCGTTCTTATTTATTTATTTATTTATTTATGTATTTATTTATTTATTTTTGTCTTTTTAGGGCCATGCTAACGGCCCATGTAGTTTTCCAGGCTAGGGATTGAACTGGAGATGTAGATGCCAGCCTACGCCACAGCCAATGCAACGCCAGACATGAGCCGCGTCTGCAACCTACACCACAGCTCACGGCCACACAGGGTCCTTAACCCACTGAGCAAGGCCAGGGATCGAACCTGCATCCACATGGATCCTAGTCAGGATCATTAACGAACGAAGGGGAACTCCAGAATTCTTTCCTTTTCTTTGGCTGTGCCATGTCATGCAGAAGTTCCTAGGCCGGGGATGGAAATCATGCCACTGCAGTAACTAGAGCCATAGCAGTGACAATAAATAACCCACTGAACCACAAGGGAAAACCTACAATACAGTATCTTAACTATAATCACCATGCTGTACATTATAGCCTCAGAACTTATATCTGAAAGTCTGGGCCCTTTGACCAGTGTCTCCCCATTTTCCCCTCCCCTTTCCCAAATCTGGTAACCACCATTGAACTCTCTTTTTTTTTTTTTGTCATTTTGGGGCCGCACCCACGGCATGTGGAGGTTCCCAGGCTAGGGGTCTAACAGGAGCTGTAGCCGCCAGCCTACACCACAGCCACAGCAACGCGGGATCCGAGCCGCGTCTGCAACCTTCACCACAGCTCACGGCAATGCCGGATCCTTAACCCACTGAGCAAGGCCAGGGATCGAACCCGCAACCTCATGGTTCCTAGTCGGATTCGTTAACCAGTGAGCCACGACGGGAACTCCTGAACTCTCTGTTTTGATGAGTCCAGCTTTTTTTAGATCCTCCATGTAAGTGAGATCATACGGTATTTGTCTCTCCGTGTCTGGAATATTTCACTTAGCAAAATGTCCTCCAGGTCCTTCCAGATCTGTAGAAAGTTGCACTGCCTTGCAGAGGAGACCAGAAGTGCTGGAGCATTGCAAACCAGAAGAAGCCCTCAAGTCAGTTCTTGAGTGTTGTCGTATGAGTGTCCTGGCTTCCTCGCCATGTGGTCCTCTGGGGCCAAGCTCTAGCCATTCACTGTGGTGGCTTATCCAGTAATGCATCTTTTATTGACTGCTTTCCCTTCCCTGTATCACTTGTCAACTGCCCCGCTTATGTCCACAGCACCTCCCAAATGAACTGCTTGGAACTACTTGCACTTAAATCCTTGGTTCTTTTGCAGTCAGGTCATAGTAATCTAAACTGAGAGAGGGGTTCCCTGGAAATGTCCCTGAGCATGGGACATAGGTGATAAGTTGGAACCTAAGAAGGACAGGTGATAGACTGATTCCTGCTGTTGACCTCATTATAACACTGACTTTTGAAAATTCTGTCACCAGTTACTTTGGTCCTGACCCTCCTGACCCCAGATTACCCCTTAACCACCTTCATGTTGGCAGGAAAATGCTATTTCAGGTAAAATCTTCCCCAAGAAAATATGTAACCAGTAGTTACAGATTGAAGACTTCCAGAGATGCTAAAGGGCACAATCTGACAACTCTAACCAATGCCTTAGGTACGATTTCTCCCCTACCCTGCAAGGCAGTGTACAGTGTGGTCTGTAGTGGTCAGGTCTATGGACTCTGCCCTCAGGATCCCCAGGTTCGAATCCCGGCCCCACTACATACAAGTTGTGTGACCTTGGGCAAACATTTTAATCTCTCTGTGACTTATTATCCTCAGTAGTAAAGTCATGATAATAATACTACCTATCTCATGAAATTGTGTGAATATAATTTAATGCATATAAAGAGTTTACGAGTTCTCATTGTGGCTCAACTGACACAGTGTCTGTGAGGTTTAAGAACCTGACACAGTGTCTGTGAAGATGCAGGTTCGATCCCTGTCCCTGCTCAGTGGGTTAAGGATCTGGTCTTGCTGCAAGCTGAGGTGTAGTTTGCAGATGAAGCTCCAATCTGGTGTTGCCATGGCTGTGGCACGACTCGACCCCTAGCCAAGGAATTTCCATGTGCCACAGGTGCAGCTTTAAAAAAAAAAAAAAAAAAAGCTTAGGTAGTGCCTGGAAGATAGTAAGTGCTACAAAGATATTACTATTATTATCATCACACTGGAAAGGAGATAATAGGACGAGCACTTAATAAATGTAAGGTATTATTAATCAAAGTTTGCCCAACTCTTTTCTTATCAGACTCATGTTTCCAGTTATAGAACCACAATGCAAATCAGTGATTTATTTACTTATTTTTAACTGAAGTAAAGTTGACATACAACATTTTATTAGTTTCAGATGTGCAACATGATTCGACGTTTGTGTACACCAAGAGATGATCACCACAGTAAAGTCTAGTTACCATCATAAAAAGTTATAAAAGTATTTTTTCTCGTGACAACTTCTAAGATTTACTTTCTTAGCAACTTTCAAATTTGTGATAACATAATATTGTCTGTAGTCACCATGCTGTATATTATGATCATAGGACTTATTTATTTCAAAACTGGACGTTTGTACCTCTTGATTCCTATCACCCATTTTGCCTACCCCCCAACACCTCTCTCCTCTGGCAACCACCAATTTATTCTCTGTTTTTATGAGTTTTGTTTTGTTATGTTTGTTTTGCTTTTGATTTCATGTATGAGTGAACTCATACAGTATTTGTCTTTTTCTGACTTACTTCACTTGGCATAGTACTTTTAAGGTCCATTCATGTTGTCACAAAGGACAAGATTTCATTCTTTGTTATGACTGAGTAATATTCCATTATATATATTCATATATATACCACATATATGTATATGTATGTAGTATACAATATATTCTTTATCCATTCATCCATCTATCAATAGACACAGGTTATTTCCATATTTTGGCTATTGTAAATAATACTGCAATGAATATAGGGGTGCATACATCTTTTCAGATTAGTATTCTTTTTTTTTTTTTTTGGATAAAAGTCCAGAAGTGGAATTTCTATATCATATAGTAGTTGTATTTCTAATTTTTTCTGTCTTTTTTTTTTTTTTTTGTCTTATTAGGGCTGCACCGGTGGCATATGCAGGTTCCCAGGCTAGGGGTCCAGTTGGAGGTGTAGCCGCCAGCCTGCACCAGAGCCACAGCAACACAAGATCTGAGCTGCGTCTGTGACCTACACCGCAGCTCATGGCAATGCCACATCCTTAACCCACTGAGCAAGGCCGGGGATCGAACCCAAAACCTCATGGTTCCTAGTCAGATTCGTTTCCACTGTGCCACAACGGGAACTCCATATTTCTAACTTTAAAGGAAACTCTGCACTGTTTTCCATAGTGGCTGCACCAATTTACATTCCCACCAATAGTACATGAGGGCTCCCTTTTTTCCACACCCTCACCAACACTTGCTATTTCTTGTCCTTTGGATAACAGCCATGCTGACAAGTATGAGGTGATATCTCATTGTGGTTTTGATTCACATTTCCCTACTAATTAATGATGTTGCAAATCAGTAATTTAGACTCATCAAGATTATGAGTTTGCTGTACACTAGACAAGTGATGGAACACTGTAAGCTAGCTATAATGGAAAAAATAAAAATCGTTAAAAGAAAACAACCTTAAAAAAAAAAGATTATGAGTTTGCTGACAGCTTCTCACTGAACTTTGTGCACCTTTACCCACACAGTACACTTCAGTAGCATTCCAGATCCACTGGAAAAATAAGCTAAGGGTGTCACATTTCTAAAGTAATACTTTTGTTTTTCTTATGAAGACCCTGTACTGTCTCACAAGCCAGCCTCACCATGACTGGACTCTCCTTCACCATATAATGAGAAACTCATCTAGTCTGTTCGGGGCAAAGGGAACAGCATGTGCAAAGCCCTTAGCAGGAAAGCCTCATGGCTGAAAAACTGGAAAAAGACCAGGTGTGGTTGGAGCATAGGAGGAAGTGGAAATAACAGAACTATGTGGCCAGAGCCTGTGAAAAAATATAGGGTACTCCGTGGTAGTGAATCTAGATCCCAAAGCAGTGGTTAGGTATCGGAGTGGCATAATACGATGTGAATACACAGGGCTGGGCTCAGTGGGTCCTTGAGAAACCCCGCCCCCATCCCCCAACCTCTATTAGTGACCTGCTCCCCCCCCCAACTCGCCTCCATTCACTTAGAATTCCAGGCAGGAAATCAAAAGCATCACCTTTGAACAGCACTCATAAACAGTTAAGTACCCTCTATCAACAGGGGATCGAAGGAAAAATAACCAATAAAAATACATAATAAAACAACTACTGAACAAACAGAGCTACCACATTCAAGCCCTGCTAGGTTATTACCTAGACTCGGAGGAGGATTTTGGAGTACTCTGATTTGATCTGGCTGGCTCCCCGCCAATTATTTCAAAATGTCCTTTATTCCTTCTTACTTGGTATCTTCGTTTTGAAGAACTGATGTTCTAAAGTCTATGGTGGGGAATCCTGGAAAAAGAGTCCCCTTTCTCCCTGACTCAGACAAGAAAGAAGGAAATGTTTTCTGTGTATTTCTATGCTTTCCAGAAAGCCCCTTCTTTCAGGCACATAGGTACTTCTGAACCTAGCATCCTCTTTGAAAGATAACCTGTAATTCTCGTGAGCTGAAAAGACCGTCCACTACCCTTCTCTACAAGAATCCACACAATATCTGGGACTTGAGAGCAGAGTAAATACATAGAGACCTAGAGAAGCTCTTAAAAAACTCTTGGCACAGTGACCAGGTTGACAGGTGACTATTTCCTAGGAGAGGTCTAAGGGGCAGCCACTTGGTCCATGTGGATAGAGTCAGTCTGTAATAGCAGCCAGGCCTTATGGGGCAAATTTCAGGACAAAACACTGCACTTCTCTGGGTTTAAAGTTACTCAGACACAAGCCACGTACATGCTTTATAAGCACGTGAACAGTATCTTTTCAATCTCTCAGCCTTCCCTGATTTGTTGCTCAAACATATGAACGTGCGTGTTTGTGCACATGTGTTAGTTTTCTTCTGGGTTCCGAGAAAATAGTACCACTCCTACAAGTGACATCAGAACTGACATATTTCTAGACCTCAAGGAAGTCTGCCCAGACATCTTCCCCTAGAGGTAATATGTGCCTTCCTAAGTTGGCTACACCTCTCCAAGCTTTTTATTTTATTTCTTCCTCTATTGTTCTGGACAGTGGTGAACTGAATTTATCCCTAGGTCAGGTAGCTAGGGAATCATAAATCCCAAAGAGGTAAGAGAGCCTTTTTGGCTAATGTTTTCATTAGATTCTTTTGGGTTTCAACTGACAGAATACCCAACTCATACCTACTTAAACGAAAAGGAAATTATTAGGCAAAGCCATTTGAAAAGACCAGGGGTAAAGCTGGCTGCAGGTACAGCTTGTTTCCTCCTGTCTTTCATTTTAAAAGAAAATATTATTTATTATCTCCCCTGTTAACCATAAGATATGACTGATGTCCATAATTACAAATTATTTTTTAAACCCCTTCAGGTCTTTTTTTCTTTTAAATAACTACTTTATATACAGGAAGAAATTACCAAAATGTGTAACTCACTAGTAGTGCCTTTAAAACATGTTTTGACCCCTAACAAAGCATATACACTTCATTGCAACCCAGTGATCTTTTTCAATATTTTTAATGCTCTTGATGACCCACTGAATTTGTCTTTTCAACTCACTAATGGGTTATGACCTACGATTTGGAAAATTCTGTCTTGCGATATTCTGCTCTAACTTTCCTGCTGAGCTGCCTGCACAGCAGGGAGAAAGGAACTGAATCACGGGGACTCATTTTCTCTCTCTTCCAACCGAGTTTTGGCTGTGCGTGCGGCTTCATCCTTGATTCCACGTAGGAGCAAAATGGCACCAGTTGCTCTAGAATCTATGTTTTCTCCTCTATCATGCGAGGGGCCCATGGCTCTCCCAGCAAAACCCTATCATGTCTCCCTGGCTTTGATTACATCAAGCACCTTTCGTGAACCAGTTACTGTGGCCAGAAGAATCTTATTTGTGGACTGGCCTAACGATGTGCTGCATCCATGACCCGGGTATGGAGTTCTATTCAAGCACATGGGCTGAAGGTAGGGGAATATGTGGGAAGAAACTCAGGGCATGCTGGCAGAAGAATGGCAGTAGGGAACAAAACTGAAAAAACAATAGATCCTCTCTACAAGGCTAGTTCTAATCCTAGGTGAAACTGGCAACTAGCCCGTGATTAGCAAGTGACTGGGGTGGTGGTGTGGGGGGGGCACCACTGCTCCAAGCATGGCCTCCTCCTGACTCACCAACACCTGGAATAACTTAGATATGAAGCTTTCCTTTCACAGTGGAAGATACAGCTTAAGGTACAAATGCCCCTAGGAGAGAGGAATCAATTCAGACCAAAGTGTATGTGGCTGATGCAAAAATTTATCTTGATTGAGGAGGAAGGAGAAAGGTATCATAGAAGGATGCATGCAATGGAGTCGGAGAGAGGTATAGAAAAGACAAGTGCAAAGAAGAAAAATTTATCAGCTTCCATCATGATTGAGCCTAAGGTTATACTTGTTCTAGTGAAAGGGTGAAACCATTATGTTTTAAAGATAAGTCGAAAGGAAACCTTTACGTTGTATGAAGAAACTCTTCTTGCTGCTAAGAGTAGAAGGAGGAAATGGAGAAAACATCTACATTCTTTTTGTAAACAGGATGAATTTTTTTCTTGTAAATTGTAAATTTTTGTAAATTGAAAGAATGGCAATTTCTTTGGGAAACAGAATATGTGGTACAAAATCATTTTTACTCTTTACAGGTTGCATCGTGAGCGGTACCCCTGGAATTGTTCGTGGTACAGCCTGTGAAACCCCATCCAGTGGCACTGGGAAGAGGGCTTAAAGTAAGTCACTTGCAAATCTAAGTAAATTTGGGGAAGCATTACCCAGATTGTGTTTTATGGAGTACTAAATCTTTAGAATTTTAATCGATGTTAGATAATGAAAAGTTCATTGAATTAAGGAGTTAAAGAGATGCCAAGTTCATGAGGACCTCTGCAGGACTTCTCAGAGCCTTTAGTATACTAATCTGTGCAGTAAATATCCAAGAGGGGAGTGCAGAAAGAGACACTATCCAAATATATCTGATGATAGAGTTGTGTGCAAAAATATACACTTTGAGAAAAGCTATCCCAATGCAAAATGAGAAGCAAGCCATCTTTCTTCTTTTAAGACTTAGTTACATTCATTCAGCAAATCTTTATTGAGCACCTACTTTGTGCCAGATACTGTACAAGGGGCTGGAGATGGTTAAGAAAAACATAGGCATGTTCTATACTTCTGATGCTTACACTCTAATGAAGGAAAGACATCAAACAGGTAATCACACAACTAAATATTATAGTTTCCCCTTGAACAATGTGGATTTGAACTGCATGGTTCCCTTACGCATGGTTTTGCTTTATGTTTTCTTTTTCAGCGAATATAGTACTTGTCTTTTCATTTTACAGATCTTAACTAAGTGTGGGGAAAATTTGTGTTTGATTAGCAATCAAATAAGTGGAATCAAGAGAACTAGGGTTTGAATCCTGATTCTACCCAAACTGTTTCAGCTTCCTGCCCTTAGTGAGTCATTTATCAAATCCTTTTCTTTTGAGGCAGAGATAGCTCGCATGGGGGGTTGGCACCCCCAGCCCCTGTGTTGTTTAAGAGTTAAGTATATAATGTCCTATATGATGTCCATATAAACCTATTTATATATGTGTTACTGAGCTGATGCATGTAAATGCATTAAGTATGCATATGTTTGGGGTGTGTGTATATATATATATATATATAGTTATTTTTAAAAGAAACTAAATTCAGGAAATGTGATTCATCAGATAATTCTAAACTGGAGCAGACCTCAAAGAGGAACGTCTTCATTTCAGACTCATTCATTTTCCCAATAATTATTTACTGAGTCCTACCATATGCTAGGCACCCTTTAGGCACAAGGATACAGTGGTGAACTAAAAAGCAAGCCACTGCCCTCATGGAGTTTACAGTCTAGTTGGAGGGATAGACATCAAATAATCATACAAAGTCATTTACGTGAAATTTTTTCAGTTTTTTTTTTTTTTTCAACAAATCTATATTGAGGTAAAGGCCAAGGTTGTAAGATCATAAGCCAAAAAGATGTTAGTTCACCCTTGAAATGCTCACAACTTAGGGGGGAACATGGACCCACAGACAACAGTTTGCTCCTAATAATGGTAAGGACTGAATGGATGTTTCTGCAAAGTACAACGGGAGCAGGCAGAACGCGACTACATGTGGGGAACTATTAACGGGGGACTTTATGGGAGGAAGCATATGAACTGAGCCTTAAAAGATGTGGAGAGAAACCCCAAAATAAGGGGACTGTGCAGCCATACAACCTGATAGTGACAGATGCAGAGGGAAAACAGTAGGATGCCAGAGCTTACAGCAACTGCAGGAGGGCCAGCAGCTACAGCTGACTTCTCCCGGGTCCTTGAGGGGAGCTTTGGACCCTTATAGACTGAAAAACATTCAGAGGGTGTAAATATGGGCAGGTTCCCTCCCCGTGACAGCCCTCTAAGTCTATGTGCATCTGGTAAGCTGTGTGCAGAGCTGAGCGACTCTAAGGCTCATTGGTCTTAGCCAAAGAACAATCTGGTTTCTGAGGTGTGTTTGCTAGCAACTCAGATTACACCTTCCACTCGAAGAGGGAAGCTGGGACAGATGCCAAACCCACGGTAAGCCACTCTGGTTCTTAAAATGGCACTTAGAGGGGCTGTAGAAGATATAAAGTGGATCAGTCACTCAAAATAGAAGAGCAATCATAATCGTAAAATTCTCATTCAGCTCCATTCAGTCACCAGCAACAAAGGGACTGATCTTTGCCAGCTCGGCTACCAGCCAGCTAAAAAGAATTAAGTGCATTAAAGATAGAAATAGCATTGATATATAGATAGGTTATATAGACACATACAAATTTATCTAAATAATAAATATACAACTCAATAAATTATCATTTAACTGAACACACCTATGTAACCAGCACCTAGATTAAAAAAAAAAAAAAAAAGACCCTTACCAATACCACGAAAGCCCTGTGTCTCTAGTCACTCCCCCGAGGTTAACCACTATCTTTATTCCAACAGCATAGATTAGTTTTGCCTGCTTTGTAGTCTACAGAAATGGATCATATGGTAGGTACTTTTGGGTAATGTCTTCTTTAATCATCATGCTTGTGAAACTCATCCAGATTGTCCTGTCTGGTTGTATGTTATTCAGACCCAATGCACAGCGTTCTGTTGTGTGACTATTACCATTTATTTACATCTGTTGCTGTTGATGGGCAATTGGGTACTTTCCATTTTGTGGCTATTACAAATTGTGCTCCCATATACACCTTAGAATGTATCTTTGGCGATCACGGGTATAGATTTCTCTTGAGTCCGTGCCCAGGAGTAGAACGGCTGTGTTGTGGCATATAGTAGATTCAGCTTTAGTAGATATTGTTGAAGAGTTTTCCCAAGTGGTTCTATTTATTTACACCCCCACTAACAGCGTGCTGATTGTTCTGTGAGTTTACAGACTCGGAATTTTGTGTCTTTTCCATTTTAGTCATGCTGGCTGGTGTGTAAGTGGTATTGCACTGTACTTTTCATCTTCGTATTCTGGATGACTAGTGAAATGCATCAGTTTTTCATATGTTTATTGGTCATTGAGATACCCTCCTTTGTGAATTATCTGTTCAAGTGTTTTGCTCATTTTTCTACGAGGTTGTCTTTCTCTTCCCTATTGATCTGTAGGAGTTTTTAGTAAATTGTTGACATGAGACTTTTGTAGATCTATACGAAGTTTTGAGTGTTGCCTTTTCACTCTGTGTCTTTTGATGGATGGAAGTTCTCAATCTTAAATTACTCCCATTTATCAATAGTTTTTCCCTTATGACTAGCAATATTTGTGTCCTATTTAAAAAAATCTTTGCCTACTCCAAGATCAAAGATATTTTCTCCTGTTTTCTTCTAAAGGTGTTATTGTGCTACTTCTTATACATAAATCTACGATCCATATGAAATAAAATTTTTGGATGGTGTGTGGTAAAGGTCAAAATACATTTTTTCCATATGGATATTCAATTTACACCCAACCAATTTTAATAATGAGGTAAAATCTGCAGGTTTTTTTTTTTTCAAGAAGCCACCTCGGTATATATAGAGAAAATCTGATTAATCTAAGATGAGATAATTAATAGACAATTAATAATAACAGGACAGTTATCTATATCTATATATCTATATCTAATAAGAACAATTATCTATCATATTTTTAAAAATAGAAAAATTAATAGAACCCCAGTGACCAAAGGGACACATTGTCATTACAGTACCGGAAAGAGAGGAGTGATTGAGAACGGCACACAAAAGATTTTTTTTTTAAATAATGATGTAAAATCTTCCCAAATTTAATGGTAAAAAAAAGAGAAGTTTAAGAAGGCCAACAAATCCTACATGAGACAAACACAATGAAACCACAACTTAGCCATATCAGCCTTGAACTCCTGAAAATGAGAAATAAAAAATTAAAATCCTGAAAAAGAGAAAAATGACATATTACACAGAGAAAAAAATATCATGTGAATGTTGGGCAACTTCTTATAAAAAAATAAAGGTAGCCAGGTGACAATAAGATAATATATTTTCAGTGCTGAAAGAAAATGCTGTCAAACCAGAATTTTATATGCAGAAAAATATATCTTTAACAAATTAGGGTGAAATCAAGACACTGTCAGATAAAAGTTGAGATTGTCAGCAACAGACTTGCATGACAATAAATACTAGTGGCAATTCTTCAGGCTAAGTGAACATGAGCCATATAGAAACTCGGATCTAAGGAAGAAATGAGCAGCACCAGAAAAGGTGAATATGAAAGTAAATATAAAAGATTAGATTTTCTTGGAAAATTAAGAGAGGGAGAGGAGAAGGAACAGAAAAGAGTAGTGAAGTAAAAACCATATGCAGTCAAAGAAGTTTGAATCAAACCCCAGCTCTACCACGTGTAAACCATATGATCGTGGGAAAGTTGCTTCACTACTCTGAGCCACTCCCTTCAGCTCTTCCTGGGTTAATAATACTTACCTCTGTATGGTTGTTAAGACATTGGGGGTGAGGAGGAAGTGGGATGCACTGGGAGTTTGGAATTAGCAGATGCAAACTAGTACATTTAGGATAGATAGGCAATGAGGTCCCACTGTGTAGCACAAGGAACTATATATCCAGTCTCTTGGGACAGACCATGATGGAATAGAATATAAGAAAAGGAACGTATGTATGTACATGTATGACTGGTTCACTTTACTGTACAGCAGAAATGGGCACAACGTTTTGAATCAACTATACTTTAAAAAAGGGGGGTAGGGGGATTGAAGAAATATCCACAAAGTGCTTAGCACAGTGTCCAGAGCTTAGTGGCCACTCAGTGTCATTATGCTGAATGTTAGGCATTTAAAAGAGTCAAAATTGAAGTTCATTACATTGATAAGGTCACCTAATCTATGATAATTTACTATATGTCTTAAACACTGAGACAACCATGCTCCTATATTATGAGACTGTTGCAAGAATTAAGTGAAATAACACACTGAAGACACTAAATGATTGACATATAAAAATGATCAAAATAGTTGTTTAAAAAAATCAAAATTCAGGTTGTCTTGCCTAAATCCAGGGGGACTAAAATTTTATCTCCCGCTTTCATTTATATTTCTCTTTCTCTTTAAAATAAAAAATGCTCATCATATTCATGTGTTTAATCAACTTAGGTGTTTATATTCAGAGACATTAGATTTCCGAACCATTGGGCTTCGAGTATTGCAAAGCCCAGTGCTGCTTACTTTATTTAAAAATCTCCAGAAAATGTGTCTCGGATGCAAAGTATGCATGACATTTTATCAACAACTAAAGCCATGGCACATTCTACACTATTTCCAAATTTCAGTGTTCTGCTTTCTACCTTCATAAATGTTGCAATTATTTACTCAATATCTTTAAATTAATTTCAAAAGGCAACTTGGGGCACCACTATACATACTAGTATCTCTGACGCTAAATAGGAAATATGCATTAAAAATAGAATTAAAGCAAAACAACGTTTTACAATTTAGCTACAAATTACTGATTTCTAGAGGCTGGCTCTGTCTTTGTTGAAGAGTGAGAAAGTGAAAGAGTTTGAGAGAGAAACCGATCAGCAGATGTTACCAGGGGTGTTAAATACATACTAACTCCTGAGAAGCCTCTTTGTTGAAATCACAAGGAATGAAACAGCTTAAAAAAGAATAACTTTCTTGGCTCCCATCGTGGCTCAGTGGTTAATGCACCTGACTAGCATCCATGAGGACGTAGGTTTGATCCCTGCCCTCCCTCAGTGGGTTAAGGATCTGGCATTGCCATGAGCTGTGGTGTAGGTTGCAGATGCGGCTCGGATCCCGTGTTGCTGTGGTGTAGGCCGGCACCTACAGCTCCGCTTCAACCCCTAGCCTGGGAACCTGAATATGCTGCAGGTGCGGCCCTAAAAAAAAAACCAAAAGACTGAAAAAAAAGGGAATAACTTTCTCAATGTGCAGTTCAGTTTTACTAACGATTTACTTCCAGGCTTTTATTCCCCCACATATTAAAAAAAAAAATGGAAATAATAATACCTTACCTCACAGGTTTGAGGTAAATGATAGGCAAAATAATATATATTGAAGTCTCTTAGCAAAGGGGCAGGCACATAAATGGCAAGAGAATTATTAGCCATAACTTCAAATATTTGGTACACTTCTTTTACCCACATTCTTCTTGCTCATGGAGAAAACACAGATGGGCTTCTTGTTATTTACATCTGCCATTTGCATATTGAAATTGAGGATGAAGGGGTCTCCTCTGAAGAGGAACTCACCATGGTCTAGAATTATAACTTACTAGGAGACTTTTTTAATTTTAAGACCTCTGAAATAAATATATAAATAAGATTCACTATTAAAAGGTATTGAAACTAGAATTTCCTGTCACATGGGCTTCTGCATCAGAAAGATTTTACTCTCTGTGTCTCTGTCTCGGTCTGTCTCTCTCTGTTACACACACACACACACACGCAGAGCCCACCACCACAGTGAGCACTTAATACCTGTATATGAAAGTTTTTTGAAGACATAAAGCCCATGTCTACCTCATTTTCAAAAGACCTTATATCTGTGCGGCACTGTTCATTTCTCTAGTTTAATAATGAAAACTTTGATTCTGATGAAGTAATTCCTAGTAGCAAATTAAAGAAAGCGTTTCAGTAAATATGAATTTAGGAAAACTTAAAAAAATTGGACCATAAACTTCTAGAAATAATTATTATTTATTCCTGGTAGGAGAATTCAAAACTCACTGCATAAATACTACATCTTTCTCTTCCACTGACATGAGCTGTTAATTAATTGCACTTTTCACTATCAAAAACAATAAAGAACAAACAACATAAAAGAATGTTGTCAAATCGTCATCATACATCAGACATAATGTTTTTTTCACTTTCATCAGAACTTTACAATCCATCCGATATGTTAATATTTATGGAGTGCTTATAGGAGAAATCTGTTAGAATTAATAAATAATAAAGCTAATGTCTTTTTAAAAAGTAAATCAAGAACCCTATCGTAAAGTTGCCCAGAATTTACTGCAGTAATATAAAACCAGAAAAGCAATAAGCAGACAGGATTATATTCTGTTACTCCGAATATCTATCTATCTCCAAAGAGTCTTTGGCTTTTTAATTTTTTTACAATGAAAAAAATGTTTTGGCGACCTAGCTCATAAAATTCTTTTCATCCACCTGCCTGGGGTCATAAGTGATTATACACACACAGCAATTCATGCTAAGGGATTTTCTTTACCCCTGATTTGGGCCTGAGATATTATTTGCTAATATATTATTCAAGATTATGGTCTCTATATTCCAAACTAAGACTTTTTTTCTTATTTTGTGCTATTTTATCAGTTTTTAGTATTAAGATTAGGCAATCTTAATTACGGAAACTTCTGTTTCTATTCTTAAGTAACATTGTTTGAATATTCTCTGATATTATCCTCATAAAACAAATTCTACTGCTCAAAAACTTCTGGAAGAGGGATGGGAAAAACAATGCCTAAAAAATTTGTTTTCAGCATCAAAAGATAATGGCAGTAAAAATATTAAAAGTTATTAATGCAAACCTTTTTTCTATAGTAGAGTAGTGATAAAGGGATAAAAGTATTTCAGTATATACCAGTAGACCTGAACTCTGGTTAAGTTTAGCTTTTCTCTCCTTTTATTCAAAAATATAACTTCTCAAAAATATGTACTTTCTCTTTCTCTAGATTATATCTGATTTTGATGATAACCATGTTCCTGAGAATAAAATTAGCTTTCTGTTCAAAATGCAACATTTTCAAACCTCTGTCTTAATTATTGAACTGGACCAATTACAGAGCTGATGTGAATTAAATTACTGAAATTTGTGGGTTACGTAGGTTGAAAAAGATCACAGTTTAATCCAAAATATTCACTTAGTGAACAAATACCACCTATAAGCTGCTGAGAAAGGAGTTAACTTCAATACTAGCCAGTGCTTAAGTTTCATTTCTATTTTTGTTTGGGATTTAGCCTTTAATAAGAAACTTCCTAAATTACTCTGCAAATACTTTGGATAATTTTTACTTAAACAAGTTTTGCTTATTTTTGTCCCTTCAAATTTTTACTAGTATTAAGTATTTGAAATGAATTTCTTACAGACAGCATTTATTAGATGGTTTTTTTAAATCCACTTTGTTGATCTCTGCCTTTTCATTGCTATGTTTAAATCATTTACATTTAAGGTAATTATTGCTGTATCAGGACTTACATATATTCTAAATATGCTCATGGTGTCTTTTCAAGATATTAATGTGGGATTAAGCATTGGAAGAAATAGTCTTCTGATTAATCAGATAATAATTTCAAGTTGAGTGATAAACCACATTGCACTGCCCACTAATAGAATAACCTTCACCCACTTGATATTACACTCTTGGATTTTACTGTGAAATGCTTTAAAAAACTGCTAAATAAAACCACTACTTCATTTATCCTTGGGATGTTTTTGAGTGTATTACCCATTAGATTTAGTGTTCCCTCTATAAATGGGAAATTAAAATTTTATTTTAGGCCTCACAAGAAAGTTCTGTTTCTGCTAAGGATAAAGTGATTTTGAAAATAGTTGATATTTCCCTTTTCCTTTGACTTCCAGGAGGCTCAACACCAAGTTTTTAACCTTAAAATTATAAGCTTATAATTGTCACCTCCTACCCTTATGTTATTGTGGTTTTATATTTTACTTCATATGTAATAAACACTATAATACAGTCTTGTTCTCGAAGCAGTCAAAAATCTTTTACATGTATTTATGTATGCACCTTTCTAAGAGTGCTTTTTTCCTTCTAGTTCTGTTCTTCCAACTGGAAATATTTCCCTTAACCTGGAGAATTTATCCTTTCACCATTTGAACACTGGGATTATTTCTAGATTTTGCTTCTATGAATGTCCATTATCTCTCGAGACATATATTTTTTCCTCTCTTGAATAAATACCTGGGGGTGGAATTGCTAGATTTCATGATAAATAAGTGTATATTTAACTGGATAAGAAAATACCAACAGGTTTTTCAGAATTGCCATTTACATTCCCACCTGCAATGTACAAGAGTTACATGAGTGGGTCTGTTTCTATTGGATATTTTTTCTCTTGATTATGGATCACATTTTCCTGCTCCTTCTCATGTGCCATATTTTTAATATATGACAGACCCTCGTATAAAATAAATTAGAGACTGTAAGTCAATCTTACCTTTCCGTTGTCAGAGAAATTGGTTGAGAGGCTAATCACCTTGATTCAAACAAGACTAAGATGAGTGGGAGCTGGATTGTAGCTAAGTTAGTTTTAGTCTACAGGCTAATCACCTTGATTCAAACAAGACTAAGATGAGTGGGAGCTGGATTGTAGCTAAGTTAGTTTTAGTCTACCTCTGATTTCAATTGTCTTGAAGGTAGGAAACTGTCGTACGGTCATCATTGACCCCTTCCTTTACTAGAACTTTCAGTTCTAGGTACTGTGAGATTGTGGGTGCTTTTACCTTCCTTTCCCAGCCCAGTCCCCAGGTTCTCCTGCTGTAACTGTACTCACCAAAAGTCCTACGGACAGAGAAAAATAATTTGTGACCCCGCCCATTTTTGATAACTACATTATGTTAAAATAGTTTATTCACTTTAGTTTTCCTTCGGTCCTTATCCCCTAGTCCTTCTATATTTCGAGTCTCTGATTTCTTTTCTATTTTATTTTACTTCTTACATTCCTTTAAGTTGCTTCAAATATTTGTTACCCAAAATAGACAGAGACTAAGTATGCAGATAAATAAAAGTTAATCTAAGGTTACTACATTATTTGTATCACAAAACAGTGTTTTTAAATGTACTCAATCTTCTCTACGAAACTTCAATGGGAGATAACTTTTTGCAATCAAACTTGGTTTTTCAAGATCCTTATTGTAGTCTCAGGAGTGCTAAGGAATCAAAATACAATTTATTAGCAGAATCGACAGAGGATGGGCTACTGAATTGAATTCATTTTTCTGAGCCAGTCTCTTTAATGAGAAAAATGAAGGAAATAAAGTGGGACATTTAAAAACTAATAGAAATCTTGAATATAATAACTACTGACAAAGGCAATTAAGGACCACTTTAACAAATTTTAATAGAAATAAATGAGAATGTTCAAATGACAAGCACCCAAAGGAAAGAAGGAAATATGTTAAACTTAACTATTGCATTTCTCTTAATTACTTCCCCTAAATCAAAGAAAAAATTTACAAATTTTAAAAATACTATAAAGGACAGTCCCTGAGTTTTTCAACAAATATGAATTAATATTGCTTCCTGTGTTTCTAATTATACATCCTTTTACCATTATATAGTTCCATAATAATGACTTCAGAATCATATGACTGTGTTTCGTTGCTTGGAGAAACGGGAAAAAAATCAGACTAGAAATTTCTTGTCAATTGATTAAGGATATTTATAATAAGGAGGAGAAACACTGCTTAAAACTGTGCAATCCACGTCTCTCAGAAGCCTCTTTCCATCCACTGTTTTATGCTTCTATAAAGTGTATAGACACGTAGTCTATATAGAGACCTATGCAGCCTGACGATACTTATAAAATTTTCAAGGATCACATTCTATGAGGGAGAAAACTACTCTAAAATGCAGTCAGATTCATTTAAGGGCAAAGAAAGTTTATCGCATGTCTCCAGCTGTATGCAAGTGTACACCGGCCAAGTTAAATTTTTCCCAGATTTTCATTTCAGAGCAGGGAAAACCAGGATTTCGGGGCAGAGGTAGAGTGTATAAGAAAGTGATCTTGAAACAGCTCTTTCTGAGGGTCTTCAGGTTCAGTGATCTTTTATCTGTTTGGGGTTCAAATACAGTAACAACAGTCTCCTTCCTTTGCCAATAATTGCTTAACCTGTCATCTGCCTATATCAGCAGGCAGTGCAGTTTTCCTCCAAAGGCTTCTATTTGTTCTCCATGAAATCCAGGGGCTTGGAAGTGTTGGAGGGTCAGATAAGTCTCCCAGGGCTGTCCTCAATACCTTTGCACGGAGACAGTGTCGCTCTGAACACCAGTCCTGCACAATCGCATCTCAGCCTTGCAGCCAGTTTGTGCAGGATATATCTGTGAGCAAAACACCAAGACCGTAGGTGATCTGACCTCATGGTGATTTTGTGATGGCTGATGTTGGATTATCCTATCAGGCAGGTTCATAGTAAAGCTGCATCTTAAAGGGATTTGCGTCTATGAGTTTTTCTAGACTACGACTCTTTCTCCCAGGAAACTCCATGGCCCAATGTCAAGCACCTAACTTCCATCCCCACTATGAGTTCTTTGGGATGGGCAGTCTTTGCCAGGCCAAAAGGAATCCTACAGTAATTTCACCAGGGAGTACATAATTATGATTACCTAACTATGGCCAGCCTTCAGGAAGAGACTTCTCACATGCCTCCAGACAGGGTAGTGACTCTAAGTCACACTATAAAAAGAATCCCAAGCACTTGTCCATACTAGGGATGGCTCCCTGTAGAAATAATTGGGAAGAAATTTGCCTTCTGTGTTCTCACTCTTCCCAAGGCAGAATACCCACCCCAAAAGGGCTTTGTTCCGCGCAGTCCTGTCGTGGGCCTCTCTCCTCACTCTGTACACTCCCCCTGGTTGGTTCCATCTGATATCCCACCTTCCATCTGTTTAATGCCTGTGAGTGATAACTCCCAAGTCTAACTCTCCAGCCAAGATCATACTCCTCAGCTTCAGATGTATACACCCAACCCTTCTAGCTACCTCTATCTGATGTCTCCCAGACATCTCAAACACACCACAAAGCAACTCTTCCTGTGTTCCTTATTAGTCCACGGTACCACGGTCCACCTGTTGCCAGAGCCAGACGCCAAGGAGCTATCCTTCATTCCCACCAGTCCGTCTTCCCACCTCTCTCCCTTCCTTCCTTCCTTCCTTTGCTCCTTTTTTTGTAACAGTTTTATGGAGATATAATCCACATACCATACGATTCACCCATTGAAAGTGCACAATTTGATGCTTTTTAATATATTTATAGAGTTGTGCAACTATTACCATAATAAATTTCAGAAGATTTTCATCACCCTCCCCTCTCAAAAAACTCTGCACTCTAGCTGTGACCCTCCCAGTCCCTCTAAACCAAGGCAAAACTACCAATCTGCTTTTGTTTCTATAGATTTGCCAATTCTCGTCATTTCATATCAACAAAATCATAAAATATATGCCCTTTTGTGTCTGGTTTCTTTTACTTACCATAACATTTTCCAGGTTCATTCATATTGTAGCATGAATCAGTACTCCGCTCCTTTTTTTTAAGAAAAGTTGTGTGTAAAGTATATAACATGATTTTATACACACACACACACACACACACACACACACACACACTATGGTCAAACTAATTAACATAATATCTTACATAGTTAGCAACTTTTTGTGATGAGAGCTCCTGAAATCTGAATATTTCCAGTACCGAATACAGTGTTGTTAACTATAGCTTTCATGGTGTACATTAGCTCTCTAGACTGATCCATCCTACATAACTGCAACTTTGTACCCTTTGACAAACATCTCCCATCCCCCTCTTCCCCACCCCACTCCACCCCCAGTGAGGGTGGTCCCCTGGTGACCACCATTCTATTCCCTATTTCTGTTAGCTCAACTTTTTTTAGATTCCACATATAAGTGAGATCATGCAGCATTTGGCTTTCTGTGCCTGGCTTATTTCGTTTAGCATAATGTCCTCCAGGTTCACCCATGCTGTCAGGTGTAGCATATTTTCCTTCTTTTTTAAGACTGAAATAATATTTTTTGTATGCATATACCACATTTTCTTTATCCATTCATCCATTGATGGATATTTAGGTTGTCTCTACCTCTTGATTATTGTGAATAATGGTACAATGAACATGGGTGTACAGATATCTCTTTAATATCCTGTTTTTTATTTCCTTTGGATGTATACCCAGAGTGGGATTGCTGGACCAGATGGTACTTCTATTTTTAATTTTTTCAGAACACTCCATACTGTTTTCTATAGTGGCTGCAACAATGTACATTTCCACCAGCAATATACCAAGTTTTCCCTTTTTTTCCACATCCTTGGCAATACTTATCTTTTGTCTTTTTGCTAATAGCCATTCTAAGAGATATGAAGGAGACATTCTAAGAGCACCAGTCTAAGAGTGACGTCTCATCTTGGTTTTGATTTCCATTTCCCCGTGGATTAGTGATATCGAGTAGCTTTTCATATACTTGTTGGCCATTTGTTATGTCTTCTTTTCAGAAATACCGATTCATGTCCTTTGTCTATTTTTGATTGGATTATTTGTTTCCTTGCTATGTAGTTGTTTGAGTTCCTTAAATACTTTGGATATTAATTTCTTCTCAGACATACGGTTTACAAATACTTCCTCCCTCTTTACACGTTGTCTCTTCATTCTGTTGTTTCCTTTGCTGTGCATAAGCATCTTTACTTTGTTGCAATCCCATTTGTCTATTTTTTTTTTTTTTTTTGCTTTTGTCACTTCTGCGTCTGGGGTCATATCCAAAAAAAAAAAAAAAAAATCATTGCCCAGACCAATGTCAAGAAGATTTTCTCCTTTTTTTCTTCTAGCAGTTTCATAGTTTAAGATCTTACATTTAAGTGTTTCACCCCTTTTGAGTTCATTTTTGTATAAGGCGTAACATGAGAGCCCAGTGTCACTGTTATAGGTATAGCACTAATTCTTCTCTCACTTATTTTTTAAGGCATTTGAAAATTTCACTTTATAATTATTCGTCATTTTTGTAAGCTATCTCCCAAACTAGTGACAAAACCAGGATTACTAGGTAACCAGGTCACATAGTCCTCAATTCTCTTGTCATTCCACACATGGTCTTTTTCTGTACCATTTATTCGATGATGGAATCATTTTCTGGCTTACATTTTTATGTGTTTGTCTTATGTAACTATTCCAAGGGTTGTAAAGACAACTACCTTCAGAGCAAGGCAAGTTAGCCTGGATTAAGAGTGATGGGAACTGTGATGAACTGAAGAGTACATTTCTTAGTAAAAGGAAGTAGCCATCGCTCAGAGCCCACTGGTTGTTGCCATTAAGGAACGTGGAATCTGTGTTTCTAAGTCCTCTGCTATTTTCCAAGAGAAGCCTGAACTCTTAATTTTCAAGTGGAAGATCCCAATTTCTAAACATTGGCAACAAAAACAAATTTTAGTTTTTCTTTTATATATTTACTTATTTATGGCAAGATACTATGTACTAAAAAATTATATCTGCAGGCCACGTCTACCACTTTACAACCTTTGGTTTCTACAACTTGCCCCTCAGCCTCACCTTGCTGGGAAGGTAGGACAACTAAGTATTTTTCTGCAAAGCTTAGAGCATTTGTCACAGGATGGAGCTCACGGCAAGCAGTCAATAAAAAAAGAGAAATAAAATAAGGCTTGCTGGCAAATGTTAGAAACACAGCAAATGTGGTAACAGCAATTGCACAGGACACTGTATCCATTTGGATTTGTTTTCAAGGATGTCAAATGACCTCACCAAAACCTTTTTTTTTAAACCAAAGTTTGTGATTCCATAGAAGCTGCCTTTCCAAACCTGATGAGTTAATTTAAATAAAGATCACGTAAACAGCCCCTGCGATTCAGGGTCCTTCTCTTTAGAAGATGTAGTAGGGACCACATAGGCTCTGATAAAAACCGCTTGCCCCACAAAAGCTACTCATGGCACCCCCACATTTTTCTCCCAGCCTTCTCCCATTTTCTATAGAGAGCCCTTTATCTGTACACAGTACATACCAATGGGATTTACATATGATTTTAGCAAATCTCCGAAACTATTCTACTGCTGAGTTTCAAGTGTCAAAGTCACGTTTAAGGAGAGAACTGTCTTCAGCCAACCACAGCGAAGGAAGCCCAACATGGTTTTTGTCTCCGAGTCTGTATCTGAAAAGAGTGAGGTGATGGTTTGTTTAGGCAGCAATGGCTTTAAGCAATCATTGATCAGGCATTATTTGAGAATCACTTACATGGAAATGGTACCTAACATCAACATTTAATCGATCCGTTTGCTTCACGAACTAGGGACAGGTGGGACCAGAGATATGAAGTCTAGAGTCAAACTGATGCCAGTTGTCTGCTCCGTGTCCACCTCCAGTTTTAGAATTAAAATTGGCACAACTCATGAGGGGGGTTGAGGGTGGCTGGGAGAGTGGCAGCAAGATGTTTGGCTGAGGCAAACCATGTCCCCTTCCTCCACTGTTCCAGTTCACTTCTCATTGGTCCACTGAACAGGAGGATGCTTTTCTTCTGCACCTTGCATCTGATGCAGTGCGCCGCAGGCTAAACGGGCCCGGGGAGGTGGGGTGGCAGGAGTGCAGGGCAGGGCTGATAAAAGCTCCAGTATTACCTGGTGGGAAAATATTATTAAGTCCATGGATGAGAAAGGAGAAAAGAAAGTCAGGATGTCCCAAGGAGAGGGTGAAGGAATTCATTCTCAGGATATGACAGCAGCAGAGACATGATAACAATTTCTCCTGATTGACTCTTTTCTCATTCATTGCTTATACTGTACCCTGCACTTCATTTGCTCTGTCATTGGACTATCAAAACAACATGAGAATTAATATATATATATATATATATATATATATATATATATTTGTTTTTTTTTTTACTGAGAAGTTGTCTTAGACAAGATAAATGATGATGATGGAATTATTGAGTTGGAAGAATCTTTACATATCCTTTTTTAAAAATTTTTATAGGATATAGTTGACTTACAAAGTTGTGCTAATTTCAGGCATATAGCAAAATAAATCTGTTATACACATACATATATATATCCATTCCTTTTCAAATTCTTTTCCCATACAGATTATTATGCAATATTGAGTAGATTTCCCTGCGCTATACAGTAGGTCCTTGTTATGCATCTATTTTATATATAATAGTGTGTGCATATCAATCCCAACCCCCTAAATTATCCCTTCCTCCCTCCGGCATTTCCCCTTTGGTAAACATAAGTTTGATTTCAAAATCTTTGCGTCTGTTTCTGTTTTGTACTTTCTATTGTGTGGTTTCTATTTATTAGTGATCTCATACAATATTTGTCTTTGAAGAGTCTTTAGATATCCTTAATCTTATCCCACTTTATACATGTGGAAACTGAGGCCCAAAGAGAATAAGGGGGTTTGCCCAAGTCTAGTGGGTATTAGCAGAGAGCCGACAAGAACCCAGGCTTTCAAACCCACAGCCCTCATTCCTGCTAAGCAGCTGTGAAGCTGCCAAAACAAGCTTCCCTTACTTGCCCTGGTGCCAACACTAACCGGGTCTGTGTTCTACAAATTAATCTTTTCTCATCCCAAATTTAAAGGCTTAAATTTAAATTTAAAGGCTTAAAGATGAAAGGTACAGACAGGATTCAAGAAAGGTTTGTCAAGAGGTCTTTGAAGTCTACGAAATGAAATAAATGTTGAGAGGAAAGGCAACATAAATATGAACTCTTAAAGACTCCCTGCTTATTCAATTCTGTCCCTCTAAAGCTGACAACATTTTGCTAAGTGTGGGTGCCCAGCAGACCAAGATTAATGAAGAGACCAGCATTGCTTATAATTGACCTCTTCATTTTTCCTTATGCAGATGGTTCTACTAAGTATGTGAAAACAATTTGTTCTCTTAAATAGGTTATATATTCCCTACTCTCAATTTTGTTTACTCTATTAATTTGCTTAGCAAACCCTTTTTTCCATATCTAGTACAAAGGTAAACTTCAGCCCAGCCAGAGGGTCTGAATTATTCATACATTCTAAATTAGCAGGGTCCAGATTAATGAGGTTTTACTCCACTTTTTATCCTCAACTACCTTCCCTTGGGGCATAGAATCATTGCTCTTCTCCTTCTCCTTCCCTATTATCATAAGCTATATCCCCCTAGTGATATTCCTTTAAAGGGGCACCTGGTTACAGTCTCTCTAGGGCTGCTCTGAAGGCACAATGAAAGGAAGACAAGTGGCCACAGAGCTGCAGATTTCCTATCGCCCCATCCTTAGTTCAAAATCTCTAAGTAAGGAGCTACCAAAAGCTTAACCCATGTATGATATTTTTAAAAGGACTAGGGGGAACCTAAGACAACATTGTCCACCAATTGTATGCCAATTTAAAAAAGGACCTAGGGGAGTTCCCATCACGACTCAGTGGAAACAAATATGACTAGCATCCTTGAGGAAGCAGGTTCGATCCCTGGCCTTGCTCAGTGGGTTAAAGATCCGGCGTTGACACAAACTGTGGTGTAGGTCATAGATGTGGCTCAGATCTCACGTTGCTGTGGCTGTGGCATAGCTCTGATTTGACCAGCGGCTACAGCTCCGATTTGACCCCTAGCCTGAGAACCTCCATATGCCGTGGGTGCGGCCCTAAAAAAGGTTAAAGAGATAAATAAATAAATAGGATCTAGGCACCATGCGGCAATGAGGTGGCAGGGAGGGGACAGAAGCAGCAAAAGCCTTCTAGAGATTCTCCAAGGGAATCCTTGGTGGTTCTGTACTTAGAATTAGAACTCCAGCTCCAGGAGACAATACAGAGGGCTGGCTGGTGTGTGATCTAACTATGCTCTTTGGTGTTAGATTGATTGTACATTGTCAACATTCATTTCCCATGCACAATTCATGAACAGCCGCACCCTCCTTCCAAAAACATAACTGCAAGAAAGGATCTCCCCCTCTCCCCCTCTCTCTCTTTCTCCTCCACACTTTGCCAATGTCATCTTTATGATGTGAAAATCACTATTTTGAGATTGGTGCAATCTGTGAACACGGAAAGCAGAGGAATTATGTGTGTTTATCCAAGGTAAGTGTGTAAGCACCAGGAACATAAGAGCGCGGACATCGCTGAGGATTAGCTGAAAGCCAGCCGCCGTATGCACGCTCATTTCCTCTTTTACTGCTTAATTCCCCCGTGATGCCATCTGATCAGTTCTCGAATGTCCCCTGTGTCTTTGCCTTAACAATCGAGCCTGGTAGGCCATTCCACACATTTGTGATTCTCCGCATGAAAAAAATGCTTCCTGACATCTGTTCTGAATTTGTTTCTCTTTAATTTCCATTTATGCTCCCTTATCCTAACATCTGTGTCATTCTGAAAACAGTAACTCAGACTGACGTTATCTGTGCCATTTACAATTTTATATTCCCCAGCTAGAAGTTCCTCTTAACCATGTCGTGGATATGGAATTCTGGTTGATGTTCAATCCAGCGAGTGGGGCTCAGCTGTGATTTCAGAGGGTTCAGCAGATGTGTCAGCCCCCAATCCGCTCTCAATATCTTTTCTGAAAGAGGAGCGGGTGGGGGTGGCGGGGTGGGGGTGGGGAGGGTCAAACCTGGATAAACACAATCTTTCAGTTGGAAACCTTTCCGCTGAAGCTCTCCCCTGGCCCTCAGTTCGGAGGTGTACTTTTCTCTTAGTACCCTGAGGCCAACCTGCCCACTTTTCCAGTAGGCACTTTCTGGCACAATCCATAGCCTAGCATGCTCCATGTACTCAGGAAGCATCTGTTGGAGAATGCAAGAACCAGAGGAGGCTGGTAGGTGGGAAGGAAGAAGGGAACAAAGATGGATTGCTTCTTAGAAAACAAAAGAAGACAAGACGTAAGACTGAAAGCCAATTCTAAAATAATGATGTCCTTCGGAAATATATCTGCCTATTAGAGCAGCTTGTTATTTGGATGCTCAAAATCTTCTCCCCTACTTCACAGTCCCCACTCTTCAGGTAAATCTCTCTCCAGTGGGCTTGACAAGTTTGTTCCGTGCCCGGATCATCTATGTCAATTCTAATCATTGCTACAGAAGGCTGTTTTCTGGTCCACATTTTTTTTTTTTTTTGGCTCATAACTGCCACTTCTGCATCCCCCATTTAATCCCTGCCTCTAAGCTTAAGAGCATACACCTAAAACATGTTCTGAGACCCGAGCACCACCACCCCTCAAGAGTTAAAGGGTCTTCAATTTAGAAAAAAAAAAATACAGTCCTTCAAGAAATGTTTATCTTGGGAGTTCCCGGGTAGCCTAGTGGTTAGGACTCAATGCAATCACCACTGTGGCTCAGGTTCAATCCTTAGTCTGGGAACTGAGATCCCACATGAAGCTGCTGCACACTGTGGCCAAATAAATAAATAAATTTCTAGCATTTAAAAAGAGAGAAATGTTTAACTGTTACACAGCGACTCTATACCAGGCACTGTGTTACATTCTCAGAATACAGTGAGGAAAAACAGACATGGTCTCCACCCTGATGGGACTGAAAGTCTAGTAGGGGAGGCAGAAAGGAGCACAAATAAGCAAGCAAATCAAACTAACCTCCAATAGTACATTGTGACCAACATTATGAAGAAGAGGAGCTGGAGGCTAGGAGGCAGCTGTTCTTCCACTGCATGATCAAGGAGCAAGTCCGAAATATACTTATCACAATAAATATAGAGCCAGAGTAGCCAAGGGCATCATAAGTTAGGAGTTGGTCGTGTTAGTGGAGGAGAGAGAAGTTAGAAGGCATTAGAGATGGATACACATGTACCTGGGTTAAGGGGAGTGTGGACTCAAAGCCTTTGCTTGTTTCTAAATATGAAACAGGCATTCCTGTCGTGGCGCAGCGGAAACGAATCCGACTAGGAACGATGAGGTTGCGGGTTCGATCCCTGGCCTTGCTCAGTGGGTTAAGGATCCATTGTTGCCGTGAGCTGTGGTATAGGCCGGCAGCTACAGCTCCGATTAGACCCCTAGCCTGGGAACCTCCATATGCAGTGAAAGCAGCCCTAAAATGACAAAAGACAAAAATAAATAAATAAATAAAAAGAAACAATTGGAAAACGTTGTTATTAAAGCATAAAGGAAGGAGAGTTTGGTGAAAGCTGGAGATGTCAGGAAAGGCTCTGAGAAAGAGAGGGGACTTAGGCAGGGCTGAAAGGGATAAGCAGGTGAAAAAAAAAAAAGGCTCTGTCTCTCTTCTGCTCCAGGACACAACTCTCTCTTGCTTTAACAACAGCTCCAGCCTACCAGCTGCTCTCCTTGGTGAATGAAATTGAAATGTCACATTCCAGAATGAAATCCTAAAATGTAAATCTGACCCTGGCAGCTTAGGCTCAAACCCTTGAATGGCTCCCACTGTTCTCAAGAGAAGGCTGAGCTTTTTCATACGGTACGAGAGACCCCTGTCTATACCTGAGACCCCTCATCTGGCCCCTCTATAGTGCCAGCTCTTGAAAGTCTACATAGCCCCCCTTTACTCCCTAAATTTCTAGTCCACTTGCACTAATATCCTTCAAGTCCATATATTATGTGATGTGATATGTGTAGATGCTCTCCCCTTCCACTTGGATCACTCTTTAGTCCTCCCGTCCACCACCCCTGGCTTGCCCTTCAGAGGCAAGTGATGAAATCCCCACTCTGGGAAGCCTTCTCCAGGGCACCCCCACGTCTGAGTTGGGGGCCTTTGCTGTGTGCTCTGACAGCCACCATCTCCATAGCATGGCCCTCATCCCACTGTATTATGGCTAGTTCCCTCCCTCCACATTCTAAGTTCTGTGACGGGACAGCCCACGTGGGTCCTGCTCTCCACTGGCTCCCAAGAACTAGCACAGTTCTTCTTGGCAATAAGTAAGGAGTGTGTACTGATTAGATCACTGAACCACGTTGCTGAATGGAAAGAATCTCTGGCCAGTGGGGCTAGATCTTCCCCAGAAAGGTGATATTGACATACCCTTGAACCATCCCAAGCTTCCTTATTGAAATCACCCCCATTCAGAGAGGAACCAGCGTCACAAAATAAATCTGCCCCCAAAGTAGAGAGTCCCCCGCCCCCAAAAGACAAAAACCAGAGCTCTGCCTGCTCTTATCCAGGAAGAAATTAAAGGCAGGCAAGGAAATGGAGGAAGGGGGACGCGGCGTTTCAGCACTTCCCCAAATGAAGCCAGCCTTGACATCAGAAAGTCCAATAAAAGCACAGCTGCCTTTTCCCCCCTCCACCCGCCCCCCGCCCCCAAATTATGATCAACTCCCTGCGTCAGGATTCCATGTCCCCATTTTGGAATTATTTATGGGGCACTGAGCTTAAATAAAGATTCTGCCCTTTTGCAGAAAAACCTTCTATGCCCCACCCCCAATTTTTTAAAAAACATTTGATGTACTGATCCTGTTTTTAAGTAAGCTCTAGTCTGTGAGTAATAGGTAAGTTTTCTTTGCTGGTTATATCATACTAAAGCTTATTCAGATGTGATAACGTTTCTGCTGCTGTATCTTGGCAACATGATTTATTCTGCAAATGCTCAGTGTTACCGTCTCACAAAGCTGTACCATCTGGGTTGAATTAATAGGCTACCCAGAGAAATAAATGAGAATGGTCTCCCATAATTAACATGGAGGTAAAGTATATTTAACAGATTATTATAATTAATATGTCAGTTACTGATTTCATGCTAAATAGAATTGTGAACACAAGATATTAAGATTAGTTACCCTCTCCGCGTGTGCCTGGAAAAAAATGCAACTGGGAAAGAAATGAGGGCACCGAGTCCGGTATCAATAGAATTGACCTTAACATTAAGACCATCAGATACCACAACTCTAAGCAAACAGTGACAATGTCAGGCATTATAAGCTGGGAGCAGCAGATTACTGGTTTCATAAATTCAGAGTTTATACCAGAGATGTCCAGAATATCCCAGATGTGACCTGCAAAAGCACAAGAATGTGCTTAATTTATACACAGCTGAAGGCGGCTATCTAAAGGAAGGGGGGTAGGGGTGGGGGAGGGAAGACAAAGAAAGAAACCAGATTTGCTCCTAATGCCAGGCTGCATTCCTTGCTGCTCGGTACTGTATGCAAAATGCCCGCTTGAGTGAGAAAACTCACAAAGGAGCC
>PVHT020000180.1:2014303-2048425 GCA_004024745.2 Catagonus wagneri
GAGAAAACTCACAAAGGAGCCCTAGAGGTGATGGGAACTCGGGGTGGGGGGTGGGGGGGTGGCACAGGCATCTGCACTGGGTCCTCATGGAGAGAAGATGGGGTTTTGGTCAACTGGCATGAATAGCAGTAGTTGGGTCCTGGGGACCAAGGCAGTGGGGGCTGGGGAGAGGAGAGAAGATGACTCATAACGTATCTTTCACAACAAATGCCTCTATCAAGATTATTAAGTTCCATTGCTTTCAAAGCTTCTGGGAAAAGGAGAGATTCATCTTAGCAGAGATTCTCCTGGGGAAACTGAACTGCACTGTGAATTCACCCAGCCACAAAAGCCACTCTGGACAGGTTCATCCGGTTTTCCTGTAATGGGTATGTGTGTGTGTGTGTGTGTGTGTGTGTGTGTACGTGTGTGTACGCACGCATGCAATTCATACCACAGGGAGCCAACAATAATTTTTTAATGTGTGTTTTTGTATGCCTATGTATGTGTCATGGAAGCAAGCATATGACTTTGCTTTCATCATTCTGGATTTTCCTAGTCCTTGAAAGGAGGTATTTTTTCCGGACAGACCCGTCATTGTCCCTCATGCTTCACCACTACCCAGTGACCAGAAGCTCTTTGGGAGTTTCCTCACTTCCTCAGTGATTTTGAGCTTCTAGGCTTGGATTAAAATTATAATTGTGGTTTCAACTGGCACATCCAAGTTGTATCTTCATTAGCCTCCAGGGAGAGCCCCACGTTTCTGGGGAAGCTTCTCCAGAGCCATCTCTCCTCTCCCATCTCCACCCCCCGCCCCAAGCAGAGAAGTGTGGGGTGCCCCACCCACCCACCGAGGTCTGCTGCCAGGGCTCCCTAATTGATGAACAAATGGATTCACGAATCCTCCAAGCTGAGCCTTCCTTAGGGAGTCTCTGAGGATGGAATTCAGCACACTTCCAAAATAATCAGGCCATCAGAGAAATGGCAGAGAGAGTCAAATGGAATATATGTTGCAAGAATGTAAAGCCTTCAGGAACAGAACAAAAGGAAGCTTCCTTTTTCTCAATAGTACAAAGGAAGTAGCAAATATTGTCCTAGCGGGGTTGGGAGTGGGAAATGGTCATCAGAGGGAGAAACCGTCAGGTTAACTGAAGATAAAAAAAAACAAAACAAAACAAAAAAAAACAGAAATTTATTGGAATGATTCGGAGAAGGTTCAGGGAATTCAAGAACAGGAGGTGTTCTTGATCTCAGGAGAAAGTTCTGACCTAAGTGGGGCTACCTTCCCCGGTTCTCCCTCTCTTTCATTTCATTTCTTATCATTGCTTCTTTCCTTATACCTGTTTCTTTCTCTCTTTCTCTGTAACCTTCTCTGTTCTATTTGCACACGGGCTGGGGCATGATTTCACCTTTTAAATTCTTCCCAATAAAGCTGCCCCTCAAAATCTTGATCTGAACCTTGATGCTACAGTTCCAACACCTCAGGAGAGAACCTGATTGGCTGAGCTTGGGTCAGGGGTTCAATCCTGGTCCAATCAGCTGTTCTGGGAGTAGAGTGGTCCAAGAGGTATACCGTCAGCAGGGGTGTAGGAAACAACTCAGTGGGAGAGAGGAAGGGGGAGATGGAGGCAGAGTGAAGAACATTACTGGAATTAATTCTCTATTCCAATGCCCTGCTGACTCATCGTCCCAGGGTGGAATGTAATTTGCCTTTTTTCAAGGACAGTTTATCTTCACTCCACCTTGGGTTGATTAGCTCTGATTTCTGAAACGCCTTTTCAAATGCACCTTTCATTCAAAGTGTTTCCAAGGCAGAAGTCCAAAATTGTGAGAGAAGAGGGTCTAACTCACGGTCATGTTATCAGTCATCATGAGTAGGGGGGGCCGTATGTAGTTCTGGTGCTCTCTTGTATCCCTGACTCCTGTCACAGTGCTTGGCTCATAACTGATACTCAAAAAATATTTGTTAAAGGAAAGAAGCTATAAATGAGGTTTTGTCAAAGGCTGTAAGCCACCAGCGTCGGTGTCTTCAGCAGCTTCTTAAGGATTCCCCTTGCACCCCGCAGACGTGGCTTCAGGAGGTTTAAGATTTTGGCCGCGGGCATCATGGAGGCTACCACCAGTCACTGCCTGGTTGGGCAGCAGCTCCCGAGCTCCAGCTGAGCCCGCAGGTGGGCAGAATGTGTTCAGAGGGGAGATGTGCACAGCCTGGGAAGCTGGCTCCAGATCTGCCACCGTACCCATAAGCCCTGGACTGCTCAAGGGAAGACGGGACTCAAACGAGCTCTTGAATATAAAGGAGGCTCCAATGGGAGTGTGACAGCCAGAACAACCAAGACGGCATGTTGTCCCCATGCCAGAATGTTCCTAAGCACAGGGAAAAGATTTAAACCTGGCAAGCCCTAGCATATTTCCCTGGAATCCCTTTAATAATGCCCCCCCAATGGTTTCTTCTTATATTTACTTTAAAATACAGAAGCACGTTTGACTCTGCAACCCTACTTCTAGGGATCTGTTTTATAGAAATACGCAGGCATGTGAACAAAGATATACAGACACGGGTATTCTCTGCAGCAGAGTTAAAATAATAATTTAGAAAATGGAAGCAACTGAAGTGTCCACCATCAGGGGATGATTAAACAAGACATCTATGTCCCGATCAGTGGATTAAGTGTAGCACATCAAAAGCACTGTATGTGTGTATGTGAACGTACATACAGTCTGTATGTACCACTGACATGGAAAAGTGCCAAGATATATGATTCTGATTTTGTTTAAAAATGAACTCTGTACGTGTCTTGAAGGAAGACTTTATATCCACAGAAAAGGATTGAGAAAATAGATACCCAGCTTTTAAAGTGGATTACCTTTGGGGAGTAAGATGGCAGCGGCGGGAGCCACCGAGGGGAATTTTCACGCTGTACCTATTCACTGCTTCCTATTTCTGTGTTGAGTTTTCATAAGCATGTTTCCCTTTTGTAATTCTCCATTTAAAAAAAAAAAGGAAAATGGAAAAAAAAATATGAAAAGATATTACCCATACTCTCTATGTAAAGAAACTGTCTCAGTCACAGACCTAGAAAACAAACTTATGGTCACCCAAGGGGAAAGGGGAATAAATTAGGAGTTTGGGATGAATACATACACACTACCGTACACAAAATAAACAGCAAGAACCTACTGTATAGCACAGGGAACTCTATTCAGTATCTTGTGATCACTTTGCTCCACACCGGAAACTAACACAACATTGTAAATCAACTGTATTTGTTAAAAAAAAAAAGTCTCAGAAACTAAGTAATTTACTACAAGTCACTTGTCTAATCTGGGTTTGAAACAATAGAAACCTCAATCACTTCCATGAAGCAATGGGCTTAAACTGCATCATGACACATTTGAGTTAGACATAAACATTCAAACCATTATGGTTTCCATTAGTTGTGACACATTAGTAGGGTAATTTATAAAGTCTGAAGGGATTTAGAATGTGGCCACGTGTGTCTTCTAGATTGTGTCTGGATTTCACTCACTGACGAGCTTTGTGACCTTGAGCAAGATACATGACTCTTTGGTATTTCAGATTACTTATTGGTAAAATAGGATAATATTAGCATCTATCCCACAGGTCATTGTCATTTATTTATATAAATACTGTATGTTAAGTACAGTGCCTGGGACATGTCCTCAAATATCTTAATGAGCAAATAGCTATCACTCGCAAGACATCTTATAAAATACAGAAGATAAGTCATCTGCCCAGTTTCTTAAAGTGTGATCTGGGATCCCCAGGACCTCTGATTGGGTTTATGGAGTCTGAGAGCCACCCCAAATTACATAGAAACCTTCGTAGGAAAGAACACAGGTGAATATTTTTAGGGAAAAGGGTGTAGAGGCCTAAAGGTCCCTAAAGTTACTCCAGAAGTCTTAGGATCCCTGGTTGAAGTCTCCTTCTTCCTAGGGACGGGGCTTCTAAAAAATCTCCCACCGGATGGCACGACCTCAGCACTCATATCCACGCCCAGCTTCTCGGAATCGTCCTTTATCCCTACCTGTGTTCTATGGCTGAGTCTGCCCTGGCTGTCAAATCAGTCAATCTCAGTTAAAATAAATCTAGTCTTGACACATCCATAAATACATCTTGTCTCTGAATTGACCAGTTTAACTGAGTTACTTAGCTTCACCACTGAATTAATCAGGACTATTTCAATTTCAAGTGATGGAAATACAACTCACTCTTGACGAAAAAGAATAGAACTTGTTCACATACACAGGTCTAGAAGCGCATCTCATTCCAAGCGGGACTGTATCCAGGTGCTCAAACAAGGTCATCAGCAATCGTTTTCCATCTTTCTTTCTGGGTTGGCGCCCATCTCAGGAGATCCGGTGGCAGCAATGAAGCTCAGCAGCTCCAAGCTCATAACCCCAGTGGAAAAAGAGAGCTTCTCTTCCCCACCAGTTCCACCCATGCTCCACAGTTTACTCCAGTTGGCCCACCTCGGTCAGTGGTCCACCTCTGAAGGAACTGCCACGGCAGAGGAGATGGGCAGCTCTGATTGGTTAGCCCTGGTCCCGCCTTCGGAGCTAGAGGATGGCATCACCCACCCAGAACCCCGGGGATTAAGAGCGGGTAAAGAATGGTTTTTCAGAAAACTTAGGGGTGTTGCTACCAAAAGAGAGAAGGATGGATGTTGGCTTTATTAATTGTTTGCTACCCTGACTTGATATGATACAATATGTGATATATGATATGATGGGGTTGGATATCCCATAAGGCAGATAAAATTAGAGCCAAAGGATGTTGGCTTTATTAATTGTTTGCTACTCTGTTATCAGTCATCTCAGAGACACAGCCTCCCTGTTGGTGTATCCAAAACACAGCCACCAAGTCTTTGCTGATGAAAACAGCTTAGCCCAGTCCTGATTCTACAGCAAAAGACTTCCAAAACGAGAAATGGCTGCAGTCTTCTCCAACAGATAAGCCACACAGATGCAGCTTCTGCCACTTACTGTCCTCTCAGGAGCTCTCACTGCGGTTTTCAAGTCTCGTATTAGCCCGTCAGAAGGAAGGGATTAACAAGTATTTTGATTTCTGTTGAAAACACGTTGTTTCAGAAATAAAGTTGGCATGGCAGGCATCTTGGTTGATTTAATCTCTGACACAGGAAGCTTATTTATAGCATCACAGCCTTCTGAATGTTTAAAAACTCAAGCATTATAAGCCTGCTGTGCTTTTCCTGCGAAGTATGGAAAGGCACTAAATGAATAATGCCACCTGGGCCAACAGCACAGGAATGCTTGAGAATCAAACACAGCTTTCATCTTCTCCTTGTATGTGTGAACTCCCTTCTGCTCAGGCTAGATCCGTCCTGCAGGATGTTTCCTGGGCCACCAGTCCATGTCCTGGAAATGAAGTCCCAGAGGAAACAGGCTGGGCTCTGACCGCCTTTCCTGATCTGCTTTCCACGACTTTCCAAATCCTCTCCTGGATGGCCGGGGACATCGCTGAATCGGGTGAGCTTCTTTGTACTGAATCTTCCCCAAGATAACCCCTTCTTTCTGCTAGCGGTCCCATTTCGCCGGGCAAGTGTCGAGAATATTTTTGAGAAGTGTGTTCAAGCAATCTAAGCCAGTCTCCTCCTTTTTCAGGTTAAAGGGAGCCTCAACCAGTATATTTTTCCCCTAATAACAAAATCTTGCTAAAAATAGTTATCAGTGAAAGGCACGTGGGTTAATTTAGGCATGTAATTTTGCCTTCCTGTCACAGGAAAAATTGATTATCTTCAAGTTAAAAAGTAAGTCACTCCAAAGGTATTTAAAACAGCCAGGCAATGACATGTTTTGGGGCAGAGGATCCCCAGTGACTACTGCAGATATAAACATTTTACTATATTAATTTACAGACGAGTGCCAACTGCCTCAATGCTATAATTTGAAAGCAGTGTACTTCTTTTACAAGTCAAAGGATCAGAGACTTTTTTTCTTTTTTTGGATCTCAATGACAGAGGTTATGATTTTGATTTTTAGTCAGAAAATAAGTCTGAGTTTTAGATCAGGCTAGCACCGCCTCTTTCTAGAATCTGGCTATGAAAAGAGTTATTCCGCACGAGGACTTTTCTGTAGATATAGAACACAAAGCAGCTAGAAAATTACTCTCCATTCCTAATTACAAGCTTGATTACAGGAAAGTTCTCATCAGGGAAGAAAGTTCTCAAAACTGGGCTAGGGACCTCGGGAAGAAGTACATAACAGCCCCTGAGATTTACTAACAATGAATATTAGTACGGTGGTCACACTTCTGAACCAAAAATCAGGGCACCATTAGAAGCTTAAGGGTTCTTAAGGGGATAAATATTCAAATGAGGAGCATCACAGAAAATGTAGAGGACGTAGAATAATATCTCTGTCCTGGAGTTAAAAGTTGTGTTTGAATTGCAAACACACCGATTCCGTGACCACGAGCCAGCCATTCTTCACTAAGCTTCGGTTTCCTCATCTGTTAATGGCAGTAATCATAGTATGTTCTTAACATTGTTATGAGAATTAAGTGAGATACACTGAATCAGGTTTCTCCATGACATGGAAACCCTTAAAGCCAAAGATAATCAAATTGATGCCAAGCCACCCCTGTGGGACAGGCTATGAGATTTTAAAACTGATTTTTTTTTTTTTTGATACTTGGGTCATCAGTAACCTTGAGGGAGGGGAAGAAGTTTGATTAAAAAGGCCAGTGCCAAGGATTTCCTAAAAATCTCTGGTGTACACCATCAAGGTTCAGCATCCAAAGCTTTGGTATCAGCAATTTCCACCAGGAAGAGCAACCAGTGGAGAGATGTAGCAGCTGTGGGTCACTTTGGATAGTGTGGCCACCATGGCCACCATTTGGTCTTACGTGGGAACAGACAAATAATGTACCAATAAGATATAGCAGGACAAGAGATGGCCGGTAAGAAAGGATGCCCATGAGAACAAATTCTTAGATCTCACTTCTTCCACGATATGACTTGATAAGATACGATATGTGATATATGATATGATGGGTTGGATATCCCATCAGGCAGATACGATTAGAGCCAAAGAAACATTGTCTGGAAACCTTATTTTCCACTCCGTGCCAATGTGGTCTAAGGAAGACAGATGCAAATGGAGGTGAAGATCCACCTTGAAAGCACATTGTGCTTGAAGGGAACTCATCGAGGTAACCAGGTGACAGAAGCTGTGAATGCAGTGATGGTGACATTTGAGAGGACCCCAACGCTGGTCAAAGGGGGAGAATGGAGATGGAGCCCCTGAAAGGACCGGGATCCTCTGGGCCACAGCAAGTCTCCTCAGAGGTGATAGCCCAGAACTGGAACCTGGAGAAAAATTCAACTGTCAAGGTGGGAAGTTGCCAGAGGTTTCCATGAAAAGAACGATATGCCTAGAAGACTTCAGTGTATTAAGAGTTTAGCTTCTTCCACAATAAAAATGAAAGAGGAGGAAAGTGTGTGTGTGGTGTGTGACAGAGAAGGGAAAGGAACCAAAGAAGCTAACGTGTCTTCTCTGTTTACTCACAAAGAGGACCTCCCTCTGTGATGCCATCATGGCTTGTTCCACTGGTCCTTGCAGTGCAAATACACACCAGCTCAGAAAGAAATTTCTCCAAGGAGAAGATAAAGCGGAATCTAGAATCCTTCAAAGGAAGAAAGAACTGGGAAAGAAAGGATATTAACTAAGAACTGAAGAAGGCAAGGACAGAGGTTGGAGAAAATTAAGCTCCTGGTTCCTAGGGACACTTACAAGCCCTCCGCAGAGGGAGTCACCGGGCTTACACACAACCCGCACGCAGGAGAGGCTGCCACCTGTGAGAGGTTGGTGGGGAAGCGGGGGAGGGCAAGCAGAAGGAGCACAGCTGCTCAGCTCCCCCGACCTCTGTGTGGCCACTGAGGGATGACACAGGACTAAGAGTATTTATAAAGGTTTTCAGAGCACAAGCTTTGAAGTCAGACTGATACAGGTGCAAATCCTGGCTCTGCCAGGTACTCACTGTGTGACACTTTGGGTGACACAAGTGTCTCTCAGGACTTCAGCTTTCCCACACCAAGAGTAAGGACAATGTAGGACCTTTCTTGTAGATTTGCTGGGAGAATTAAATAAAGTGACTCTGAAAATCACAGTGCCTGGAACATAAAACGCCCGAGAGATACTTCTTGCTGTTGATTATTGTTAATGACTGTCATTGGAATGCCACCTCCTTTCATCAACCTCAGGTCGATGGAGGTAGTGTCAGCAGCTGAAGCAAGTCAGTTCTCGACCCCAGATGCTAAATTCCCCTTCCTCCTGCCCCCCCATCAGCCCTCGCCCTCCCCCTAAATTCACAACGAGACTCTGGCTTTCATGCAGAGCTCAGTCTCCTGTTTATTTTTAGACCTGGAACATTCCATGATGCTTGAAAGAGGACACAGGGTTTTGGTCACTGAGCCAGTCGTGGGCCAGGAGTCCAAGATTTGAATTCAAGGCTTAGTCCTTGCTTACCAGACGCCCACACC
This sequence comes from Catagonus wagneri, assembly GCA_004024745.2. NCBI lineage: Eukaryota > Metazoa > Chordata > Mammalia > Artiodactyla > Tayassuidae > Catagonus > Catagonus wagneri. Next base: position 2,022,808 of record PVHT020000180.1, read on the forward strand.
AAGGTAAACACTTTTTCTCTCTGGTCCTCAGTTTCCTCCTCCAGAGAAAGGTGGTAATGACCATCCCACCCACAGCTGGGGGGGCACGGATGTGCAGTCCTAACCGAACAAAGGCTTGGGTGACATGGACCTTATCCCAGCCTTGGCTGAACAGCTCCCTGATAATCTCAGGAAAGGTAATTCCTCTTTCCCAGGACTGTTTCCTTCTTACCAAAATAGAGACGACGGTGACACTCTCACGGTTGGATGTGAAGATTAATTGAGGTAGATGACATTTCTGGAGCACCTGCCAGAGACTTTTCTGCCAACCTCACAAGTTTAAAGGCTTTTACAGATGAGAAAGCAGAGGCACAGAGAGGTTAAGCGACTGACCCAAGATCACCCAGCTAGAATTCAACTCCCAACCATCCGGATCCAGTGCACACTCACTTTTGCCACCTCCCAGGATGCCTGCAAAAGCGATTAGCAGAGTGCCCAGCACATACAAAGTACCCAATAAACATGAGCTGTCATTATGCCTTTATGGGGTTTCTGTGAGGATAAATGAAACATGTAACTTCAAATACTTGGGAAATTGCAGATACAATAAAAATAGAAGTCAGCAATGTAAATGGTATTCTATACCAAGGGAGGCTGAAATTATAGCTACCCAGCTCCATCTCCTACCTCTGGGGTTGGGAGATGGAATCCAGCTAGCTGCTGTCTGTTTTTATAAATAAAGTTTTATTGAAACACAGCCATGTCTATTTATTTACCTATTGTCTATAGCAAAAACGAATGGTTCTGACAGACACCATATGGCCTGCAAAGCCTTAAATAGATACCATTCAGTCCTTTATATGAACAAAGGTTTGCCAAATCCTGTCCTAAATCGTTTATTTTAAATAGAATTCCTCAATAGTTAGAAAATTGGTTCGCTCATTAACGTAAGACGTGATGCAGTGGAAAAACTGTTGACTTGAGAATCAGAACAAAACAAAAGCAAGCACTTGACCCCTCCTGAGTGCTCACCCCATGCCTGGCAGTAGCTAAGTGTCTGATGTGCCCAACGTCACTTAATCTTAACAATTCTATGCAATAGGATCATTCCCGTGTTACACATGAAGAAACAGAGGCTCAGAGAGGTTACGTAACTAGCTTAATGTCACACAGCTGGAACCTGGGGGAGCCAGAACTCGAGAACACATCCAAAGCTCTTGCCCTTTCCTAACCCTTTCCTCCTGCCTCTTCCAGGTTTCAGAGCCGGCTTTGTCCCTTTGTAGCCACTGGCGTGGGTAATAGATGTCTTTGTCAACTCCCGAACATCCCCTCTTATCATTTGCCCTTCCCTTTACTTCACTCTCCTTCTCTTTTCAAAGAAAATAGGGCAGACGTGCCCCCACCCCAGCACACACACACACACATGCACACACACACACACACATCCCTACATATTATGGGCCAAGCAGGGGTGGATTAAAGCAACAGAACAGATAGGAAATCAATATGTAAATAAACAGGTTTTTTTTTCTTTTCATTTTGCACTTCAAAGTCATTTGGCCAATTGTCAAAATGTCAAGTGTGAGTTTTCTCTCCTTTTTCTCTCCGCATCCTTCTCAGCTTCCTCGCCTTTCTGGGCAGTGTGCTGTTTTTGTTGGCCCTGCTCCTGAAGAGGGAGAAATCCATCGGTTTCATTAGCTCTTTGAAAAACGAGGTGGGACCAAGTTAGCAAGGTGACAAGGTCACCAAGAGTCATTTATCATTTTCGATGAGGCATAATGAACTCCTCGAAGCTGGACTCTAATTTAATTGTCTTCTACTTAATTGAGGAGAAGGAAGCCTGTTCCAAGGTACTGACTGAAGGTGTTTTTATTGAAACAGAGACAGTTCTCATTTGTAGCCTGTGGGTGAAAGGGGAAAAAAAAAAAAAAAACTGCTTCTGATTTAGCAGTCTTGCTTACTCTCTCTCTCATTCAATGTAATCTTTATTTTGTGTCTAGTGGAGTCTAGATTATCCTCTCCAACTGATTCTTCCCCTTCCATTAAATAGCACCACCATCCACTGACCATTTCTCACCACCCCTGGTGAGAACCTTCCTGATTCAAGCCAGCACCAACGCTCACCTGAATACCTGCAAAACCTCGAGGTTGTCCTTTTTCCACTCTTTAACCTCCAAGTTCTTTGCCCAGCCAGCTGCCCAAGTGTGGAAATTTTAAAACAAATAATACCACTTGAATTAGTTATCAATAGCTGCAGAAAAAAATGACTCCAGGATTTAGCAACTTCAAATAAAAAAATAAGTATTTACTGTCTCACACAGTTTCTGAGACTCAGGAATTTGAAAGCAAGTTAGCTAAGTGGTACTGATTCAGAGTCCCTCGTGAAGTTGCAGTCAGGAGGCTGGCCGGGACAGCTGTCATCTGAAGGCTAGACTGGGGCTGGAGGATCCACTTCCGAGGTGACTCAGGTCCATGGCTATGGACCGGAGGCCTCAGTTCCTCACCATGTGGACCTCTCCTGAAACTGCATTGCATGTCCTCACTGCATATTATCTGGCTTCCTCCAGAGTGGGTGAAGAGAGCGAAAGAGAAAGAGAAAGGCAGAAGCTGCAAGGTCTTTCACAGCCTAGCCCTAGAAATCACAGCTGTCACTTTCACACAGCCTGTAAGTTGCAGGTCGGTCTTATTCAGTGTAGGAGGATGAGATCCTTACCAGGGGGCAAGGATCACGGGGGGCCAGCTTGGACACTGGCAATCAGAGGACTTGCTTAAAACCCTCCAGTGGCTTCCTGCTGAAATTAAAATGAAATCCCAACTTGCTATTATGGTTTGACCAGCCCTTCACAGTCTGACCTCCACGGACCTCTCCCTTAACCACGTGGATCCAGCTACTGTGACCTCCTTTCTGTTCCTCAACCATATTCCTGCCTCAGGACCTTTTCATGTGCAGTTCCCTCTGGTTGAAACATTTTCCCTCCAGATTTTCACATGGCTAGTTCCCTGTCCTTCAAATCCAAAGGCAGCTTGTCACCTCCTGAGAAGCCTATGCCACACCCTATCTAATTAGAGAAAGACTCCTACACTAACATAAAAATATTTAGAGAAATGTGGTGAATTACTATAGACTACGTACGGTGCCTTTGTCAGCATTGCCCTCATTCTACCCACCCCCCCATTAAAGTTTCAAAAAGGAAACCAAGCAAACTAAGTTTGGCTGAACGCTTACCTGATCTGATGATTGAATTGGGATATAATCTTTTAGGTAGAGTTCAAACGTGTAATGAACTTCCCCTCTCCCATGTCTTTCTGTGCTTTACACAAGATAACCCCCAAAAGATAGACGACCCTTGGAGCCAAGTGAAGACGTCCAGAAGCAAGCTCTAAACCCTCAATCCATATGAATCTAACCCTTTCAGCCCCTTGGGGGGAGGAGTGCCTCTTGGTGTGCATGGGACTCTACACCAATTAATTGAGCCAGAATTCAAATCCTGCTTTAACTGAAAGTCTGTAGCATTGGAGTTCCCATTGTGGCTTAGCAGTAACAAACCTGACTCATATGCATGAGGACTTGTGTTCGATCCCTGGCCCCACTCAGTGGGTTAAGGATCCAGCATTACCATGAGCTGCAGTGTAGGTTGCAGAAGTGGCTTGGATCTGGTGCTGCTGAGGCTGTGGCCATGGCCCACAGCTGCAGCTCTGGTGCAATGCCTAGCCTGGGAATTTCCACATGCCAGGGATGCAATCCTAAAAAAAAAAAAAAAAGTCTTAACAGCCCAATATATTACCTCTTTCAATGTTTATAGAGTCATCGTATGCGGTCTTACAATAATCCATTGCATTTCTCTATGTAATTTTATATTAACATGATTTTTTCTTATCTTAACAACATTTATTGAATTCCTGTTATGAACCCAGCACTCTGCTAGTGGCTGTGGGGATCCTGAAAAGCATGACATCATTCCAGTCCTCAAGAAGCTCACCATTGTACATTGTCTTGAGAGGTTTACAGGAGCATCATTTGTGTGATATTTAGGGAAGTGAGGACATTTCCAAGATAAGCAGAGTAAGGGGGGGAGGGGCATTTAAGGGGATATGAAATTTCAATTAAGCCTTGAAGAGTAATCAAATTTTAAACAGCAGAAGGGAGGAGAGGAGGTATTGTAAGAAGAAGGACCTGTTCTGGCAAAAGTGAGGAGGTAGAAAAAGTCAGAAAGTAGTGAGATGAGCAGTTTAAATGAAGCTGATGCTGTGTGCATGAAGGTAAATGGTGTAAAAAAAATAAAATCCAACATACAAAGAAAATGATATGTGAAGGTAATTAGTTGGCTAGTATGGCAGTTCCATAAATATTTATTGAATAAAAGAATAAGACATGGCAAGAACTAGTCCTTTCCTGAAAGAATATCATTGAATAATTAGCCTTACATCCTTACTGGCCAGAATTATTGTGGGAAGAACTTATCCTAAACCAAGTAAGTCCAGTGACAGGGCTCAACCCCTTGGCTACCATCGTCATATCCAAGATGAGCACCTGACACAAACCAGGCCAATGAGAGTTCTTGCCTGCGATTTTTGAACTGGAACCTAGGAGACTGGCTGAGTTTCACTTCCTTTCCTCTGTCATCCCCTACTCTCAAGAGGAGGTGGTTCCACAGTGATAGAAGGTGTGACTCTTCCCAGGTAGAGCAGTAACAAGACTGAGAGAGACCATCTGGGAAACATTTTGGTTCCAAGTTCCACCTGTGCCAGGGGTCCAGCCAGCCCTGCCTTCCTTGTTCAATGAGCCAAGAAACGTTCCCTTTCTGCCTAAGTAAATTTGAGTTGGGCTTCTGTCACATGCAACTCAAAGAACCCTACACCAGAATGAAGAAGGAAATGACCTTCTCGTGTCTAAAGAACAACCAAGAGACAAACTTCACTCGGAGAAGAGATGTAGTTTAAGATATTGTGATATCAGAGCTGAACTTGGAGGAGTGTGACTGCCACCCAACAGGGACTCACTGAGCTTTATATCCTGGAGCAACATGGTGAAAGCACGCACTTAGGATGAGTAATGTGGAGAGGGTCCTCTCTGATGAATGACTGCAGGGAGGGGCTAGAGGCAAGGGAGACTGCCTGGGAGGCTGTTGAAAGAGGAGCAAATTGGATTCCATTGCCTAAGACTTCAGCAAGCAACGGAGAGTCACTGAGCTTCACCTTGTTGTTATCTGAACACTGAGAGCTGCCTCCACCTTTGGAATTTCACTTGACACTGGCCTCATCGGGGTAAAGCTCTATCGACAGTCACGTCAATAATGAGATGTATAATTAACTCAGATTCCTGCCCCCACACACACACCCAGGGGGTGGCCATGAGGAAGGCTGAGAATATAAAAGCTCAATGTCATAGTCAAAGCTTTTACATATGTGCCCTCCTCCAGTGCGTGCCCCAATGACAGCATGGCTAAAGGAGGCTTAATTTGACAATCCCAACAAACTATTGTTAATGACATGCTATTGTAATTTGCATTTAGTAAATGCAGTTTTTTGGCTGTTTGTTCTCCCCGAGCTTTCTCTTCTGGGTTCCTGGACCCCTGTGTTCCTCGAGGGGCAAGTTTCCTTTTCAACACCACAAATACCATCTCTACTATTGCGACCCAACAGTTAAATAATGTGAAATTGCACTGATGCCAGTGAAATAAAAGTGAGTTTTACAAAACCGAGTTCCTTCCCTGAACATAATAACAGTAAATTTCTAGGGTCCTATAGTGTAATATCCATTAGATTTATTATGTTGCAATTCCCAGTCCCACTAGTTCTGCCTGAGGGTGAGTATATTACATTTCATCACAGTTTCATTTTCTCCTACAGATGAGAAATGGGAATGCGATTGCAGTTATGTAGCATGCATGTGTTAAATCTGATCTCTAATAAAATCAAACACATCACAACTCAAAGCACTTTAGCACAGTGTCGGCAAAATGAAACACCATCTGTCATCATGTAGAGATTGCCTTATTATAACACAAAATCAAACTGCTCAGTGTGAACATTGTTACTTAATAAATGGGTAAATGAAAACTGATAATTATGATCTTATTTATTTTAAATGATTACTTAAAGCCACCAAAAGCGCAACATAATTTGTCAGTTAGACACTCTGGACCCCATAACAGCATAGAGAGCAAACACCCCTCGGTAAAAATGGTAAACAGACTTGGAAACAAACAAAGGAGAGAGGCTGAGAGGAACTTTCAAGAACCACCAGCCATGGAGACAAGGGCACTCAAGACTTGAGAAATCCTGGTCAGTCCTGGTCAGGTGGCTGCAGTTTCTATATCGGAAGTGCCCACTGTGTTCACATGGAAAAAAAAAAGCAACAATTTCCAGTGTCCTGGCAGATATGGTGACAGACTGAGTGCCCCAGGGGGAACTGGGACACTACCTTGGTTCCTAGGAGACACATGTAAAGTGATGATGTGGTTTCCAACTCTTGGAGGGAGGAGGTTTTTAACTTGGCTTTCGTCTTTCATTTGAAAAGAATACTATTAGTCTTGGGTTAGCCACTTCTAAAAACAGAGGGTAATGTAGGTGGAAAATACACAATTTGGGAGAGAGGGGTAGGAAAGCTGAAAGGAATTAAGGGCACTGACATTTGTGAATCCAACATAACGTGGGTGAGGGCTTTGCTTTTTCCCGGGGGGAAAAAAAAAAGAAAATGGAACCATCTAAATGACCCGCTGTGATTGTAGATACAAGGTGAAGTCTCTTCCTAATGCTTTTACCTATAATCCTGATTATCTGCCCTGATGAAATCACAACCATTCCTGGGATTCTGTGAGAGGTGACAAGAGTTTACAAGCCCAAGAAGATACAGAAATGCCTCCTGTCCCTGTACTAAGCAGTTTGATGTAGGTGTACTACACAGCGATTAACAATTCTGGACTCTTCCTTTGGCATGTCATCCGGTTTGGCAGAGTCTTGCAAATATCACACATTCTCTTGGTCCCCAAGAAATTGATGGAGAGTTTACTGATCTCCCCTAGGTTTCCCAAACTTCCCCTAAGACCTAAAAATCATGTCTCACATGGCAAGAAAATAAATTGAAATGGGAAAAAAAAAATGCAGTCTGTTGCCATCTCACCTATGCTCTTCCCCCAAAACTTTATTTTTGTCATAATTTATTTTTATTTCATTATTTAAAGTTTTATTGGTGTATAGTTGGTTTACAATGTTGGTATAATTTCTTCTGTACCACAAGGTGTTTCAGTTAGACATGTACACACATCCATTCTCTTTCCAATTCTTTTCCCACATGATTACAGAATATTGGGTGGAGCTGTCTGTGCTATAGAGCTGGCCCCTGTTGGCCAGTCATTCCATGTACCTCGGTGTGCATATGCCAGTCCACCCGTCCCCGCCCCACCTGTTCCCTTTGGTAATTGTAGGTTTTTCAAAGCCTCTGAGTCTATTTCTATTCTGCCAATAAGCTCATTTTTGTCCTTTTTTTAGATTCCACCTATATGAGTGACATCATCTGATGTTTGTCTTTCACTACCTACCTAACTTCATTTAGTATGATAATCTCTGGTTCCAACCATGTTGCTGCAAATGGCTTTATTTCATTCTTTTTTGTGGCTGAATAATACTCCATCGTGTATATGTACCACATCTTCTTTATCCATCCATCTGTTAAAGGATATTTAGGTTGCTTCCATGTCTTGGCTATTGTAAATAGTGCTGCTATGATCACTGGAGTGCATGTATCTTTTTGAATTATAGATGCCCAGGGGTGGGATTACTGGATCATATGGTAGTTCTGTTTTTAGTTTTTGAGGCACCTCCATACTGAACTTTTAGACTTGAGACACAGAGGGTGGCTGGAAGTATAAAATGAACGTATCAATAATTAATAATCAGTTTTCTCCTATGTGGGAGAAACTGCTGTGAAAGAAAAAGAATGAACTCAACACAAAGAGAGAAGTAGAGACAAGAAATACTGCACCTATTTGACACCAAAAGCAGAGGCAACAAAGGCAAAAATAAACAAAGTGGAACTAGATCAAACTAAAAAGCTTCTGAGCAGCAGAGGAAACCGTCAACAAACTAAGAAGATAACCTCTTGGAGTTCCTGTCATGGTGCAGCGGAAATGAATCTGATTAGGAACCATGAGGTTGCAGGTTCAATCCTTGGCCTCGCTCAGTGGGTTAAGGATCCTGCTTTGCTGTGGCTGTGGCGTAGGCCAGTGGCAGCTGTAGCTCCAATTGGACCCCTAGCCTGGGAATCTCCATGTGCCATAGGTGCAGCCTTAAAAAAAAAAAAAAAGAAGAAGAAGATAACCTCTTGAATTGAGAAAATATTTGCAAATCATATATCTGATAAGGGCTCGTATCCAAAGTATATGAAGAATCAGGTAACTTAATAGCAAAAAAACAAACAAAAAAGATTTAAAAGTGGGCAGAGGATGTGAATGGACATTTTTCTAAATACATAGAAATGGCCAACTGGTACATGAAAAGATGCTCAATGTCACTAATCATTGGGGACATACAAGTCAAAACCACAATGAAATATCACCTCGAATTTGTTAAAATGGCTGTTATCAAAAAGACAGGAAATAAGTGTTGGCAAAGATATAGAAAAAAGGGAACCCTAGTTCATTATTGGTGGGAACATAAATTGATGCAGCCATGTGGAAAACAGTATGGAGGTTCCTCAAAAAATTAAAAATAGACCTGTGATATCCAGCAATTCCATTTCTAGGTGTTTATCCAAAGAAAATAAAAACATTATCTCAAAAAGATATATGCCCTCCCATGTTCATTGCAGCATTATTTACAATAGCCAAGCTGTAGAAATAACCTAAGTGTCCATCAATGGATGAATGAATAATAAGTACTATACAGTCATAAAAAGAAATGAAATCCTCACAACATTGTAAATCAACTATACTTCAATTTAAAAAGAAAAAGAATGAAATCCTGCTGTTTGTGACAACATGGGTAAACCCCGAGGGCATTATGCTAAGTGAATAAGTCAGATAGAGAAAGACAAATATTGTATGGTCTCATTCATATGTGGAATCTAAAACAAAAGAAAACAAAAAAACCAAGCTCATAGATACAGAGAACAGAGTGGGGATTGGCAGAGACAGGGTGGTGTGTGGAGAAGCAAAACAGATGAAGGGAATCAAAAGGTGTAAACTTCCAGTTAAAGATAAATAAGTCAGGGAGTTCCCATTGTGGTGCATTGGAAAAGAATCTGACTAGGAACCATGAGGCTGCGAGTTCAATCCCTGGCCTCTCTCACTGGGTTAAGGATCTGGTGTTGCAACTGTGGTGTAAGTTGCAGATGCGGCTCAGATCCTGCATTGCTGTGGCTGAGGTGTAGGCTGGCAGCTGTAGCTCCGATTCGACCCCTAGCCTGGGAACCTCCATATGCCGCAGGTGCGGCCCTAAAAAGCAAAAAAATAAATAAGTCATGTGGATATGATATATAGCATCATGACTCTAGTTAATAATACTGCATTGTGTATTTGAAAGTTGTTAAGAGAGTTAATCTTAAAAGTTCTTATCACAAAAAAAATTCTATAATTATTTACGGTGAGGGATGTTAACTAGGCTTCCTGTGGTGATAAGGAAGCCTATGTATCTGCGGGGGGATTGGTTCCAGATACCAAAATCCATGGATGCTTAAGTCCCTTATATAAAATGGCATAGTATTTGCATATACCCTACGCACATCCTCCTGCACACTTAAAATCAACTCTAGATTACTTATAATACCTAATACAATGTAAATGCTATGTAAATAGTTGTAAATACCATGTAAATGCTATGTAAATAGTTACTGGCATGTGGCAAATTCAAATTTTGTGCTTTGGAACTTTCTGGATATTTTTTTCCTGAATATTTTAATTTGCAGTTTGTTGGATTCAAGGATGAAGAACCCATGGATATTGGGTACCAAGGTTGACTGTGTACAAATAGCCAATCATTATTTTGTACACCTGAAACTAATATAATGTTGTATGTCAGCTGTACCTCCAATATGAAAGAAAGATTATAGTCATATTTGAGCTGCTGGTTTCTGCTGTTTCTTAGGCCCAAACACAACTTGTCTTTAGGTTCTGAGAGTCACTCAGGTATCTTTTACAAGGAATTCCCATTTTTGCTTAAACCAAATCAAGTTGTGTTCTATTTTCTTTTACTTTACCTTTTATTTTATTTTATTTTTAGGCTGTACCCACAGCACATGGAAGCTCCCTGGCCAAGGATCAAACCTGCACCACAGCAGCGACCCAAGCTGCTGCAGCAACAACACCAGATCCTTAACCCACTGAGCCATAAGAGAACTCCGGGTTCTATTTTAATAAAGACTGTCTTAGCTAATACAATAACATTAGTAAAAATTCACAATTTTCTGATCTCTATTAGGCCAAGCCTAAATTCTTCATGTTCTAAGACCAAGTTTATCCTCCAGGGAGTGTCTTCGTAGTTGCTCCACAGATGAAGTGCTGGATTCCACCAAACACGAATTTAAACAAGGCCTTGATTTCTGCCTTTTAGACGTTTCCACAGGATGCCAAAATCTTTAATTCATTCGATCAATTCAGCAAACAACCAGTTAATTAACTTAAAAAAAAAAGAGGAATTTAGCCCAGTTGGTTCATTGAACTGACCTTGTAGAGTAGCTTCAGAACTATGTTGTTGAAACAGCGATTTGCCTGAGTTACAACACATCCGAAACTTCATAAAATAAAAGGGGAGGGACCTCTGCATTCTGGGAGCTGTTCTTCCTCTCTGTTTCCCTCATTGCTTCGAAGCACTGAAAGTAGACACTTGTCCTGGACTCTCTCTAGTAAGTAAGGGTGTCAGCCAACATCTCCTTTTCATCTGGGATCACGTCTACCAAAACCCAGGAGAAGTTCAAGGCAACTTTAAAGCATCCAAAAAAACACTGGATATTTGGAGGAACCTTAGCATTTCAAGCCCCCTACCCATTTTCCCATGAAAATCAAGTGGAAGTGTAACACTAAAGAAAGGATGAGTTCAATAGTACTTTTCCTGTTACAACTGATTGAAAAACAAAACTCAGATGGTCTTCAGCGAAAAGGGGGAAGAAAGGAGCTCAAGGAACTGGAAATCTGGGAGATGGGGGCTCAGCTGCATTAAGGCATGGACAGCTTGACACCCACCCACTCCCACTCCTTCCCCAGCTCCAGAAGACGGCTTTAGGATGCGGTTCCTTTGTCTCTCCCTCTCTGGGCTCTGCTGTTCTCTGTGCTGGCTTTCCTGATACTCAGATGCTGTTCACGCGGTGATTCCAGCCATGCTCAAGTGAGCATCCTCAGAGCTCTGAACCTGGCAGGAAGAGAGTCCTCTTCTCCTCCAACTGTTCAGCAAAAGCGCACAACTCAAATACCAGCGGACTAATTTGGGTCACATGTCCATCCTAAATCATTGTGGGGGAGGGGAGCTGGATTGATGTGAGCAGAGTGGCTTCCCCCTCAAAATCGGAATTGTTACTGAAAGTAGGAATGACTTCTAGGCCAGCAAAAACAACAGATGTCCCCTACTGTAGTCTTACCTGGGTCCAGGCTCCATTGTACCTACCTCTTCTTCACACCTAGAGTCACTTGACCTACGTCTTTGGGCTCCACTGGCCGCAGGCCTGACTTCAGGCACAGGTGGTTTCAGAAGCTTCCTGCTGGAGTTCCCATTGTGGCTCAGTGGGTTAAGAATCAAACTAGTATCCATGAGGATGTGGGATTGATCCCCGGCCTTGCTCAGTGGGTTAAGGATCGGGCGTTGCCGCGAGCTGTGGCATAAGTCACAGTGTGGCTCAGATCCAGAGTTGCTGTGGCTGTGGTGTAGGCCAGCAGTTGCAGTTCTGATTTGACCCTTAGCCTGGGGACCTCCATATGCCACAGGTAGAGCTTTAAAAAGAAAAAAAGAAAAAGAAAAAGAAGAAGCTTCCCACTATCATCCCAAAACTCTGCCTTAAGTAACTCTTGCTAGTTTTCTAGCTCTGTCTCTACTTTATATCCAGAGATTTTTTTTCTTGTCCCCTAGACCTTCTTGTCTTGGCTTTGGGAGTAGACTCTGAGATTTTACCAACCAGTAAATTTTTTAATGTTTTGGAGATCGACCTATGCCTGCCAAGGTTTAATTTTACCAAAAACAAGCCAAGAGCAACTGCCATTTACTATTCCCATCGTTTTATAATATAAAGGTCATTTTGCCTTAAAAAGAGGGGAGAAAGATAAATTAGGAGTTTGAGATTAACAAATACACTCTACTATATATAAAATAGCTAAACCAGAAGAACCGACTATGTAGTACAGGGAACTATATATTATATCTTATAATAACCTATAATGGAAAAGAATTTGAAAGAGAATATATGTGTGTGTGTGTTATGTGTGTGCGTGCACATGTGTGTGTATAACTGAATCACTTTGCTATATACTTAAAACTAACACAACATGGTAAATTAGCTGTAGTTTAATGTCTTAATAAAAGGAGAAAGAAAATATCCCCAAATAATCTCTGTTCTAAAAGCTTGTGTCTTTTGCTTTATTAGAAAAACTCATAGCTTATCCTTTTTTCCACCTTGCTTCAGTCAGATGAAAGCTTTATCAGAGATCAGCACAAGTTTCAAATGCGTGTTTGCACACATGCAGGGGCCCTCCCCGCCCAGACTTTGTAGATCTTCACTTCTCTGACAATTTTCTGAGCCTCAGTATCTCCATCCAACAAATGGGCACAATGAAACTGGCTCCACTTTCCACGGTCATTATAAATGGGAAGTGAAAAAGTGGTTAGGGTAGCGCTTTAAAAAAAAGAATAGATTAAGTAAGGTACCATCTTTTAAAATCCTTTATATGTTCCATGCAGAATCAAGGCTGCAATTATGGATCTCCCAACTTTTTCTCTAACTCTCCTGCCTTGACTGGTTTAATTTAGACACTGAACATTAGTTTAACAAAGTGCTTTCATGTTTATTATATTGGATTAGCAAATTATAAGCTATCATATGAGGCTTTCGAGAACACCCAGACAAATGGCCTGCATACAGGGAACCCTCATAGACTCACCATATGGGCTTCATTTATTAAAGCTTTGGACCCCGAGCTTGGGGAGAGCCAACCTCTTTACAGAGAGACTCCTGAGGACTGGTTGCTAGGAAGCTACAAAAGCTAGTGTTTTTAATGAGATTTAAAGTATCATAAATTATATATTATTTTCTGCACTTAGGACATTCATAGCTCTTTGGTTTATTTTGTATTTCATTTTGCATTGGTGACATATAATCCTTTACATACAAAATGCCTTGCATAAGAATTCCCTTAGAAATCAGAGCAAAATTACATTTCAAAATTATTTTTTTTCTCCCTAAAATAAAAGTTCACATTTCTTGGTCTCCTCCCTGTGGGTCCAAGGCAGGCAATTGCTAAGAATTTATTTTCTCCAGCTTAAAAAAAAATTAATCCCAGCCTTTATCAATAATAATTACTCAAGTGAATACTCTGAGTTGAGTCTGGAGCTGCTGTTATTAAGAATTCTCATAATTCCATTTTCTGATGAGAGTTAATGTGGGTTCTGCGGGTTTAATTCCGCAGATAATTATGGAGGCAGTATTTAAAAAGCCTGTTTAGTCTGTACCCTTCCTTAACTCCCTTCAGTTTTCAACATTAAATAAAGAGGCAGCCATTCCACGAAAGAAATTCAAGAACTATTTGGTTTAACTGCCCATCTTTAAGCAGGAGAGTGACTATGCAAATATGGTGCCCAGAATTGGCTGGTGGAGGCTGGCTCAGTCTGATCTGCATAATAAATGGCAACCCCTGGGGGGTCACAAAGGGCATGGGGCATATTTCTGCAGAGAGTGGACACCATAGGGCAAACTAAGAGAGTTTTTTATTAGAGTTCCCTGGTGGCTCAGTGGGTTAAGGAACTGGCGTCACCACTGCTGTGGCACAGGTTCAGTCCCTAGCCTCAGAACTTCCTCATGTCTCAAGCATGAACAAAAAGGCGGGAGAGAGCTTTTAATTAAGAAATTGTTTTGATCAGAGAACCTTTGCGAAATGAGATTTTTAACTTCTTTGGAAAGCAGCGGTCCCTGAGAAACATGTGTTTTCTTTTTTGCTTTCCCTTTGTAAATTTTCTTCTCCATCACAAACTTCTCACATGAAGCAGCTTTCAGGAGCATCTCTGTGATTTAATTTAAGAGGCTCTATTTCTCACTTCTAAAAAAAAAAAATCAAGGGCTCTAACAAGGTACAGTTAATCAATTCCAGCAAAACTTTAGGAAGAGGTATAAGTTGAGACTTGGGGGAAATCTGGGAGGCAACAATGGATGTGACCATCAAAAATCAGATGCAGGACTATGAGACCTTCCTGGAACATTGAAAGTCATCTTTGTCTTACCTTCACACTAGCCTGGTCTCTCACTACTCCCCATAATCTTCCCTCCACATCCAGGGCAAAGGCATTTGATAGAACAGACTCTATCTTTTTCAGGGTCCTGATCTCCACATTTGATTGCTTGATGTCTGGTCTCACTGGGTTTGTAGCTGACCAGTCAGAAACCTGGGCTTCACTCAGCATCCCAGTCCCAGTTCCTTCTGTTCCACTCTGTACCAAAATATTCTTTTCTGATTGAATTCAAGGGCAACTGTTCGTGGACTTGTCAACTTATGAACTATGTCCTTTAGCTGTAATTTCAAGAAAACCATGAGAGGGTGGAAGGCTGGAACAAGTAGCCAAGTGGAAAAAGTAAGAACTTGTTGGCAGATTGAAAAGATCACTGGAAATAGAAAAAAGAAAAAGTTCTAAACATAAACATAAATATACGTTTTTATATATATACTAAATATATATTTATACACCTGAAATATTTATATACCTGAAATATATGTGTGTGTGTGTGTGTGTGTGTGTGTATATATCTCAGAATCATTACAGTGGCTATACGTGAATTTTGAAGGTTGATTTATACGTATTTTTTGCCTATTTGTCTTTTCTACATTTTCTACAATGACCATGCATTACAATTACAAATATTTTAAATACTGGGTTTTTTAAAATGTGCTGATTTCCTGTGTTAATACGGCCAAGAGAAGCCATCCAGGTGTGCCTGGCTGGACCCTCTTGGACGTCAACTCCCTAATTTGTAAGTGTAAAGCTGATTCGGAGGTCTCTTCCAAGGGCTCAGATATTGAGTCATCTACAAATATCTGTTTCATCCTAAAGATAAAATAAGAATGAAGAAGCAAAGGATAAGGAGGCAAAATAAATCTTATTCCTACAACTCAGCAATACTCAAGTTATAAGAGTGCTTGGAGATCTTCCAAAATGTTCCTGTATAAGAGACATTTGAAGAGAAATATTTCACTAAGGAGAAAATGGTTGAGAACCTCTGATCTATTTTAATGCCTTAGATAAGAAATAAGTGGCTCAAGGGTGAAAAGCTGGAAGCAGGCAGAGCTAGGATTAGATCTTCGATGTCTTAGGCCTGTCTAGAGCTTCTTCTACCAAATGATGTGCTATCTTTAATTTGTGATGTTTCCTTATTTGACCCTTCCATAGGGTAAACCGTTCATTGCAATGTGTCTGGGAGAGACCAGGTGTATGGCTGTTGTCCCAGTGCAATTATTAATAGCATCCCTTTTGCTCTCAAAAGTGTCTTGAATTAGACAGTAAGTTTTATGGTCAAGTCACTCACCCCGTAGTCCTCTCTCAGCCTGACAACATTTCACCTGTGATACAGCTTGGCCTGGGTTTCCTCCCTAACATCTACCTTCATCAGAGAGAACATTGACCCTAATATCTCAGAGTCCATATCCATTCATGGATCAATTTATGGTCTAGATAATAAAAGAGATCCCAGGAGATATAGACTAGCCTTTGGCCTCCTAGAGTAGAAGCCAAATCTTCAGTAAATCATGAAACACCATGCAGAGAAAGACCAGATTTACTTCAAAGGAGACCTCCTTGTCTGCATTGTGCAACAGGCTCTTTCATTCTAAAGGAAGAGCGTTGTATGTAAAGTGGCTCAGATACCCGCTAGGTGGTCTTGTCCAGTTAGCCTCTTGCATTCATTTAGCAATTATTATGTCAAGTTCTGTTCCTTCTTGAGAATTATGTTATGGTCAGTGTTCCCAAGAAGTTCGCAGTCTAGTTGGACGGTACATGGTAAGGATGCATGTTTTCCATATCACTGACTCATCCTACCATTCTTTGTCTCCTCCAGACATATAATAGGTGCTCAAAAATCTTTGTTGAATGAATGCATGCATCAATGAATGCATTAACTAATATTGACTTCTTCTGTAATTGCATTGTGTATCTATTTCTCATCTCCCATAGAACCATATTCTGACAGCAGGGTAGACTCAGAGAAATAGTAACCTGTAACAGGTAAGAGGTCGGGTCAACAGGCAGAGTTGCTGGGTTTGAATCTTGGCTTTTCCACCTGCTAGCTGCACAATTAGGAGCAGTGTACTTTACTTCCTGTGCCTCAGTTTCCCATCCTGAAAATGAAGGTAATAATAGTAGCCACGTCATAGGGCTGTTGAGAGGATTGAGTTCATGCATACCGAGTACTTGGAGCAGTGCCTAGCAATGGTGTTAATGCTGGTAAAAATCAGCTCTCTAGGGGTAAAAAAGCAAAAATGAAAACAAAATCATTGATTTGTCCCATTTACTGATTTCTGTGGTGTCAATGCTCCCGCCACCAATCCCCACCAATGTGAAATCACCGAACAGAGAGCTGGGAAGAGAGGTGCCCAGTATGTTCCATGAGCCAGCTTTCCATTGATTTATATCTGATGAGATGATGTAGGTGAAAGCATTTCCTAAACTTCATATGTTTAAATTTGCTCTGTTAATGCTTTTTCAGTGTGTGGTCCCTATTTGTGTTTAAAAGAATGCTAAAGACATGAAGTCAGCTTCTAAATAAGTCTACAGACAAGCCCAGTACTCTCACTGAGTCTGGCTGAGCACCACAGAATGAGGGAGGTCCCCTGCACGGCTCTGTCCCCTGGGCCCAGTGTCATCAAGTTTCCCTAGAATGACACCATGATGATAAGAGCCACCACGTTAAAGGACTTCCTATAGTCTGAGAGCTGTATCATGTGCCTTAAATACATTATTCCATTTTATCCTTACAACAAATTTGCGAAATCAGAAATACAACCCCCAATTTACAGGTGAGAAAACTGAGGTTCAGAGAGGTTAAAAAAATATATATGCTCTTATTCCATCACCACTAAATGACAAATCCAGGGTTTAACCCAGGTCTGTGTGATGCCGAAACCACTACCTTTAAATTTCCATGACACCTTTTAGGTCCTAAGGTCATTTTAATTTTGACTGTTAGTGCCATTAGGCAACATATCATAGTGACTAAGAGGATAGATTCTAGAGCCAGACCAAGTTCACATACTACTCTGCTATTTATCAGCTGTGTAACTTCAGGCAAGTTACTTAACTTCTCTGTGCCTCTGTTTCTTCACCTATAAAACGGGGGAAATTATGGTAATCTGCTTTCAAGGGATGTTATGAGAATTAAATGAGTTAATATGTATGAAATAGTTATAACAATGTCTGGCACTCAATAAGTTCTCTATAATAGTTTAGTAAATGAAAAGTTTCTTTAAATGAGGTGAGAGTTTTCCTGGTTTTCAAGAGAGAAATTGTGTGAAACCAATCTATCAGGACTAAATATAGACAAACACCAGACTTAGTTTTCCTTGTACACTTGCACTCTGCACCCCAAGTTTCCAGTTAAACGGCCTCTGTGGAAACCGCGGTCATAACAGGTAAATCACTGCTTCCATTTTTCTAAGCAGCTTCTTCAGTGGTGGCTGTTAGTGCCCCTCAGAGGACACATGATGGAAAGAAAACAGGGGTTTTTATTTAGTGATAAACTCATGACTTAAGCAGCCTTTCCTCAATTGTGGATAACACAATACTGCTGGGCTAATGAACCCCAAACAAGGCCCCCACAGGCATGGCTCTCCCTCACATCCCTCCAAATAATAAGTGAACACGCCTGTTAAAAGGCAAAAGCTTTTGAAAAATCTGGTCAACATACAGACGCAGATGAGGTTGCTGTATCTGCCAAATGAGTAACTTTCAAACGGTATCTGGAGGATTCTCTGTCTTCTTCTTTCCTTTCCAAAAGCATTTGGTTACCAGCATATCGGCAGCAATATAAGTTGGGCGACGCAAACACACCCCCAAGGACCATTGCTGCATAGTTTTGACAGCATCCTTCAAAGCCCTCACCCGCACGTATGCGTATTTAGTCAGTCACTCTCAACACTGGACTTATCATGTCCTCCAATAAAGTCTGTGTCTTCAGGGATTACCTCTTCTGTGTTGAAAGGTATAATAAGATCTAATTCCCAACTTATAAGATCAGGGGTTAGAGGTGCGTGATGAATGGTACCACTGGGATGCAGTCAGCAAAACTTGGAAATTCTATAGGATAAATGACCTGGTTTCTTCAGTGAATACGAAACAAGGGAACTGTGGTAGATAAAAGAGAGCTTTGAGCCATTTGAACCAAACACAAAGTGTGGACTTTGGTTTAGATCCTAATTTGAGCAAACCAATTATAGACAGGCATTTTGAGATCATTTGAACAGAGACTGAGTATCTGATTATACTAGGAAATGAATGTTAATATCTTAGGTGTGTTAAAGATATTCTATCTACGGCCGCTCTTGCCTTTTGAGACAGACCACATTCTGCCTGTAGAGTGTGTATCTCTCTCCATAAACTAGCCTTCACTTTACTGTGGCTCATTTTTTAATCCTTTCCTGAGAGAAGCCAGGGACCCTCACTTGGTGGCCGGAGACCTGGGACAGAACCATCCTCTTGTGCCCCATTTTCCTGCAACATCTTTGCAAAGGAAGAGGAAGAAGGTGGTCCTCTCCACCTTCCCAATTTTCCTTTGATTATAAAAATGCAGCCCACTTAGTTCTTGCTGACAGCACCCTCTTGCCTGCCCCCCCCACAGTCTCCTTCATAAGTGTCCTGTGTTAATAAATCTACTTCTTGCCCTCCCCCCAAAGATATTATATTTATGTTTTCAGACATTTCTTATCTCTTGGAGATACATGCTGAAGTATTTGTGGATGAAATGATGGGATATCTGGTATTTGCTTTAAAATACTCCAGGTAGAGCTGAGGGGCATAAGGTAGGGAAGTCAGAGTTGATGAAACCCAAAGGCTCTGTGTTGACAGCTGTGGGATGATAAGCACAGGAGGGTTTGTTGTACTAGTGTCTCTACCTTGAATGTGTCTGAAGACTTCCACAATGAACAGTCTTTTCAACTTTTGGAATCAGAAACAGAGGAATCCTTTCTGACCCTTCCCCTTCCTTCTTCCCTACCCGTCTTCCCTGTCCCATTCAGTCACCAGGCCTCTTCTACGTACTACAAACTGTCCCCTTTGGGCCCAGCAGCACCCACCTTAATCAAGCCCTCATTTCTTAATCCCTGCGTTATTGCGACAGCCTCCTAACTGTCCCCAGTTTCAAACCTGAGCCATCATCCTCTCTCCCACCAGAGTAAGCTTTCTAAAATGCAGATCTGATCCAGGCACTCTCTACTTACAGCTCTTCAATGGCTCATCTTCACCTACCAGGAAGGATCCAACAGTAACCCACAGGCCCTGTATGATCCATCTCTTGCCTACCATCCTAGCCTCATCTTCCCATCTAGCTTTTAAATACAGTGGTTCTTCTCCTACACTGCTGTTGGGAATGTAAATTAGTGCAGCCGCTACTGAGAACAGTATGGATGTTCCTTTAAAAACTAAAAATTTAACTACCATAGGATCCTGCAACCCCACTCCTAGCCATGTATCTGGAGAAAAACCTAATTCAAAAACATATATGCAGGAGTTTGGCCCAGCGGTAATGAACCCAACTAGAATCCATGAGGATGTGGTTTCAATCCCTGGCCTCGCTCAGTGGGTTAAGGATCTGGCGTCGCTATGAGCTGTGGTGTAGTTTGCAGACACGACTCAGATCTGGCATTGCTGTGGCTGTGGCTTTGGCCAGCAGCTGTAGCTCTGATTTGACCCCTAGCCTGGGAACTTCCATATGCAATGGGTACAGCCTTTAAAAAAAGCAACAACAACAAAAAATACATATGTATGCTACCCCAATATTCATAGCAGCACTATTTACAATAGCCAAGACATGGAAACAACCTAAATGTCCACTGACAGATGAATAGATTAAAAATATATGGTATATTTGTACAATAGAATATTACTAAGCCATAAAAAAGAATGAAATAATGCCATTTGCAGCAACATGGATGGACTTAGAGATTATCATAGTAAGTGAAGTAAATCAGACAAAGACAAACATCACATGATATTGCTTATATGTGGAACCTAAAAAAGTGATATAAATGAATTTATTTACAAAAGAGAAACAGACTCATAGACATAGAAAACAGACTATGGCTACCAAAGAGGAAAGAGGGGGAGGGACAAATTAGGATTGGGGGGATTAAAATATACTCACTATTGTATATCAAATGTATAACCAACAAGAACCCATTGTGTGGCATGGGGAACTGTACTCAACAACTAGTAATAACCTACAATGGAAAATAATTATAAAAAGAATACATATTTACACGTATATATAACTTCAACACTTTGCTGTACACCTGAGATTAACACAACACAATAAATCAACTATATTCAATAAATTTTTTTTAAATAAAAATTTTAAAAGTTGAATACAGTAGGTTCCAGGCCACTTCTCATTGGTTTCACAAAGATTTAATGGACACCTGTTATAAGGTGTCCGCTATGCTAAGCACCAGGAACACAAAGGCAAAACCACAACATTCCTACCTCACAGAACTTATATTCCACCAGGAAAGACAATATATAAATATACAAGAAATTCCCAGTGGCTCAGGGATTTAAGGATCCTGTTTTGTCACTGCTATGGCTCGAGTTGCTGCTGTGGCACAGGTTCAATCCCTGGCCGAGGGAACTTCTGCATGCTGTGGGTGTGGCCAAAAAAATTCACAAATAAACAAGAGACGGTGAAAAACAGTGGGTGTGCTCACCTAGAATCCCCTGAATTTGCCAAGCTCTTAATCGTCTAAGTCTTTGCATACTGCAGTTGCTTTTTTCTGTAATATCCTTCCACACCCACCTCCCTTCATCACTTCATGCTTTAAGATTCAGCCCAATCACTGCTTCCTCTGAGAAACTTCCCTCCCTCTGGGAAACTTCCCTCCCTCACTCAGCCTTGGCTTTTCATCGTTATCTGACCAATGTTTTGTGTATTGCCTGGGCTAAAGTAGGTATTTAATAAATGCTTAGTTTAAAAAAACGAGTGAATGGACCGATGGATGGATTTCTGCCTCCCTTAACCTGGCTTTCTTGGGCTTTTAAGTTTGAGTGTTAAAAGCAGAGGTTATATCGGAACATCATGCTATATCCCGAGTACTTTGGATTATGATGTACACTTTATTAACCAGTCATTGAAAGTGGATATTTGCTTAAAGCAGAAGTTTCCCCACACATTTTCAGTGAATTGTGTTATGTGCAAAAAGGCTCCACCATGAGTTAAAGACAGATTATATTGAGTTGTTTTCTCTTACTCCGGGATTTCTCAAAACCTATAACAGACTGACTTGCACTGAAGCCCTCCAAAATGAGACTGTATACAATTTTCCAAAACATATTTGACCAATAGATCCATTTGTTCCAAAGGCATCTCAACAGATTAATGTCTCGAAGAGCATTTTTTAGCAAACATTAGTCTACCTGATATTTGGCCTAAGAGTTTGTCTCTCCTGGTCCATGTGACTTATCGTAAAATAAGTAATAATACAGGGCTTTGCAGGAGTGGCTGTGTAACAGCAAGAATGTGCTGAATTGCTCTGTTCTCTCGCCTCCTGGTCTGTTGAACTGTGGTAATCACACAGGCTATGATAGAATCAGCAGAACGAAAAATAATATACAAGGATGGGACATGGAGATTTTATTGTTGTAGTGTGTTATTATCTCTATTTTCCAGCTTTCTCCCTTTCTGTTTTTATTTCTCAATCTATACAGTAAAGTTAGCAATGCCTTAGTAATTGAGAAAATGGCATATCAATCAACGCTTGTTAAAATAAAAGTACAAAAACAAAAATCCCTAAGGACAAAAATCAGTAGCTGCTAAGGCTGCTTCTAGATATGTGAGAAATGAAATAAGAGCAGACTATATGCCATTTGGGAGAAGAGAGTTTCTTTTAACACAGTGGTTTACATTGTTTTCAGAAACACAAAGAATGCAATAAAATACATGCGAATGTGCGATTTTCACATATATATGAATACTCACCTTCCACTATCGCGTGAGAAAATAAAATTGATGAGGGTTTTCTTTTCAGGCTATGTCTTTGTAGCTTAAATGATGACTAATCTTACAGATTAAATCCGATTGCCGGATTATTGATATTAATTCTTTCTTTCGCTTGACAGCTGTAGGATGGAAATGTCATAGGAACCACACTAAAATTGACTGAGCCCAATTAAGAAGGCAGGACCTGAGTAGACACATAAAAAATACATCAATCACAGCCCACCGTTTTTATTTTCAAGTCAGTCTATTTCTGTAACTGGAGAAAGTACGTTCAAAACACTGTTGGTGACAATATTATTTTACATGATGTTAATAACATTATTTTTACATGCTGATTTATGTAATAATGTAAGCTTTATTCCATTGTTGAAACCTAATCCATCAACAAAATGGTAAAAATTTCTTAAACTCTTTTTTAAAAGCACAGTTTGACCAAGACATCCTCAGCCATGGAGGAGGCTTTATCATCTTCAGAATTTTAAGCCCCGCTTTTAGTTAAAGCTTTTAGTTAAATAAGGACGAATCTAATCTGGGAATTTGCAAAGAGGCTCATTTCTGTACCCATTCATTAATGTTTGATTAGAATCATAATGTAGAGTTGGGGGCATCTTAAAGTCAACTCATTTATGGAAATGCTCATAAATTTAGCACATTATTGTTCAAATGGAAACATCCCATAATTACAGAATGTAGAAAAAGAGTCGAGTTTAAGCCATCGAGGATGGAGAGGCACAGACGTTTCTAGGTACAGTTATCTAGACTGAAGTGACGAAACTGAAAGTCAGAAGTGAGTGCTATCCAGCATCAGTAAATGGTAAAACGGGCAGATTCCAGCAGACTCGTCTTTCTTTGAGTGCAGAAAGCAGTGAGAACGAAGGAAAAAGAAGTATGGAGAGAAGAAAGAAGTCTTCAGAAGTACGATTGGCCATGGGCTGATTATTATTGAAATGATGTGACTGATACATGGGACTGGCTATTTTTACATTTGTGTGAAACTTTTCATGTTAAAAATGTAAAATGTATACACATATACATATATGTGTGTGTGTGCATATATATATATTTGACTTCTAGAAAGAACTATACTAACTTTAAGGAATAAAAATGAAATCAAAGACAAATTAAGTACTGTGAAAGGAAGATATTGACTATAAAAAAGAGAGGAAGGAAGAAAATTATCTAGATAAAAGGAATAAAGCTTGTATATGGAATATTTAGAAGAAAACCAGGGTGAACTGATCATAACAACAACAACAAAATGGTATCTATGTGAAGTCAAGGATGCATGAAGTATTAGAAATATTTTGCAATACATATGTGTGTGTATCAAATCATCACCCTGTACACCCAAAGCTCATACAGTGTCATGTCAATTATATCTTAATAAAGCTGAGGGAAAAGAAAACCAGGTGGAGAATGATGCAGATGTGCTTTGATAGAGAATACATTTTTTCAATTTCAAGAAAAGGCAGACTATTATTATTAAAGAAGCCCAGATATCTGAAAGAGCACTAAGAAAAATTTATAGGCAGAAGAGATGCACATAGCTGGGACCAAAATTACAGAAAGTATTTAAATCAAAATTCTTATGAGAAGGTGGCTGAAATAAAAGAGAGGGACTATAAATTCCCACATGTGAATGGATGACTTAAAAAGCCAAAAGGGGCACCTCAGAAAGTTCCAAAGATTTCTTTCTAGGATAGCATTCATTTCACCCAGGCCAATCATCTTGCCCCTTTTGTGACCTGTTTTTTTTTTTTTTTTTTTTAAGTATAGTTGGTTTACAATGTTGTTTCTGGTGTACAGCAAAGTGATTCAGTTATACACAAGCGCGCACACACACAAATACATATATTCTTTTTCAGATTCTTGCATTATATGTTTCTACAAATACTGACTATATTTCCCTGTGCTATACAGTAAGCCCTTATTGTTTATCTATTTCATACACAGTAAGCTGTATCTGCTAACCTCAAGCTCCTAATTTATCCTTTCTCCCCTTTCCCCTTCGGTAACCATAACTTTGTTTTCTATGTCTGTGAGTCTGTTGCTGTTTTGTAAATAAGTTCATTTGTATCCTTTTTTAGATTCCAGGTATAAGTGATATCACATGATGTTTGTCTTTCTCTGTCTGACTTGCTTCACTTAGTATGATAATCTCTAGGTCCATCCCTGTAGCTGCAAATGGCATTATTTCACTCTTTTTAATGGCTGAGTAGTATTCCATTGTACATATATATCTCATCTTCTTTATCCAGTCATCTGTGGATGGACATTTAAGTTGCTTCCATGTCTTGGCTATTGTAAATAATGCTGCTATGAACATTGGGTTGCATGTATCTTTTCAAATTAGAGTTTGCTTTAGATATATGCCCAGGAGTGGGATTGCTGGATTTTATGGCAACTGTATATTTACATTGTGACCTATAGGAGTCCCCATCGTGGCTCAGCGGAAACAAATCCGACTAAGAACCATGAGGTTGCAGGTTTGATCCCTGGCCTCGCTCAGTGGGTTAAGGATCCGGCGTTGCCGTGAGCTGTGGTGTAGGTTGCAGACGCGGCTCAGATCCTGCGTTGCTGTGGCTCTGGTGTAGGCTGGCAACTACAGCTCCTGTTAGACCCCTAGCCTGGGAACCTCCACATGCTGCAGGTGTGGCCCTATAATGACAAAAAGACAAAAATAAATAAATAAATAAATGTGTGACCTATATTTTTAATACATTCCTCCACATACTTTAAGTGGTCTTATGACAGGGCTGGGGATAGATGACATTCACCTCTAGCTTCTGCCTCAGTAGGTTCAGGGAAAAGGTGACAGAGGTGCAGATGTACTGTTTAAAATTAAGTACTTCGCTACAGATTTTTTTGAATTTTCAGCATATTTCTTGTGACTGGCAGAATACCTGGCATCTAGACATTATTTCTCAATTGGTGTTTGTTGGATGAATAGAAGAATGAGTAAGTGAATGTAGGAGAATAAATGAATGAAGCATGGAACACTCCTTGCATGACACCATTCCATTTCCACATCTGGGCACATGAGCTGTGAGACTGAATCCAGGTCCATTTCATCTTGAAATGAACACATCAGGCAACAGGTGGCTTTGGGGTCACACTCAATTCAACCACGTACCTCGCCCTTCTTGTCCAATCATTCCCCAGTGTCTGTGCTACCTCCTAAACCTCTCTCAAATCTATACCTTCTTGAGTTCCCTTGGTGGCTCAGCAGTTAACAAACTTGAATAGGATCCATGAGGA